>OZ023262.1:200084316-200684316 GCA_964006375.1 Tillus elongatus
AAGCCTTAGTTTAATATTTGTAGTAATCTAAAAGATATTGCGTTTTCAAACAGTTTTTTTAAATTTTTTTCTCTAAAAGTATTTGAGTGTCAAAACTGTCTAATGAGCTCATCCAGGCTATTAACAAAATGAAGGGAATTGGGAAATTCGGTTTTGATTTGTGAAGTATATTTTAAGTTATCGGTTGGATATATATATATATATATATATATATATATATATATATATATATATATATATATATATATATATATATATATATATATATATATAAACTTTTTAACTGACCTTGGATTTGGGTTCTACGGGCCCTATTTCGCGCTCATTTGAAGAAAATTTCCAAAAATGTCACCATCGATACCTTTTTATTAGTGAATTTTCTTAATGAAAATTCACTAAAATATGTAAAATAACAATTTTACAGATGACTGCTTACGCAGAAAAAACAAGATCACAGATCGCAGTTGCTCGCCCATTTCAAGAAAAATTTCCCGATTTGCCGCCTATATTTCAAAGGACAATTAGTAAAATTGAAAAGCAATTTCGCAAGCTTAAACACGTAAAGCGATACAAAAAGCCTTCTAATACACTGAGTAATAATACCAAATTGAATGTGATGCTTGAGTTTGAAGAAAACCCGTATATTCCGAGTCGACAAGCAGTCACCACATATGATGTTAGACATTCATCATTATTCGAATAATAAAGGAAAATAAAATACATCCCTATAAACAGAAACGAACTCAGGAGCTCGTGGAGGACGATTTTGTTAGAAGAACGTCTTTGTGTGAACAAATTATTGAAACGTTAGATAACAATTTTATTCAACTAGAACATGATTTGTTGTCCGATGAGTGCAGTTATACGCTTTACGGCCATGCTAAACGTCAAAATTGTCGCTACTGGTCTAAAGAATATCCACACTGGATGAGAGAAGAAACTACTCAATACCTTGAAAAAGTTGATCTTTGGGGAGGAATAGTTGGAAACCATGTCATTGATCCCTTTTTTATTTATGGCAATTTGACTCGAGATAATTATTTAGCACTGCTCTAAAATAATATCGTTACATGTTGTCCAAATTTATATCCCAATCAAGCAAACTCATAAGTTCCAGCGAATGTGATATGGTTCCAGCAGGATCGAGCGCCAGCACATTACCTACACAATGTCCGGCAGTACCTCGGCTCAATATTTCCAAATCAGTGAACAGAGAGGCGAGGATAGTGATACCAGCCGATCTTAGACTATTAGACTTCATGTAATGCAGATATGTGAAAAGTACTGTAGACAAAACTAAACCACGCCAATTAACTGACGTAGAAGAATAATAACGATTGCGATTAGGTCGGTCACGCCTCAGATGTTGATTAACGTTAGAGGATATTTTTATTTACAATTAGGATACTGCCAAAATGTTCAACGCATTTATTTTGAACAACTCCTACATAGAGATTGATGTTTATCATATTCTTTCTCATTAGCAGGAATGAAACGCGATTAGTTATAAATTTTTTAGTGTGCTGTAGGGAAGTTCGTCAATCAGATGATTTTGTTTTTTTACTGTTATATTCTGCAATAAATTTTAAACCATAGCATTTTTGAATAGAGAATGAAGACGTTTTTCAAATGAGGTATCATAAGCTACTACTTTCTATTTGAAAATTTGGGAGTTGCACGTGTCATTCGAAGGATGTTGTATATGGATGAAGTTATTACATTGCAGGATGTCATTTTTAAATCTAAAATTGTGTTTCGACATCTTTTATATATATATATATATATATATATATATATATATATATATATATATATATATATATATATATATATATATATATATATATACACAACAGATGAGATACGGCATATATTCCATTTGTCTGTTCCGCACTGTATAACGAATATATTGAGACACATCAGCATATTACATACTTTATTACAACTATGGCTGATATAGTTAGACGTATTTGTTTGATATACCTATTTGATTAGAAAGAAGAGTTTCCAAGAAATGGGAACTTACTAAATCAGTTTGTTCATTTAAAACAAGGTAATTATAGTCGTTTATCTAATTTTCTTTACTTATAAGTGTTAATACCAGATACAAAAACATATTTCCGCACTTAGAAATAACCACGGTGCCAAAACTACATTTGCAAAACATATCATTGTTATTCAGCATAGACCCACAGAAAATAACCGCACAGACTCACAATTTTTTTGTAATGACGAGCGCAAATTTGGCTTTTTTTGAAGCTTTAGAAGTAAGAAAAATACATACGTGACAATAACTATTAAACATTGAATGAAAGGCTCCAGACATCAAATTTATTTAACTCCCGACGCTTTTCGACAATCTAAGAGGTCATCCTCAGGGGATAAATCTAAAAACATAACAAGAGAGGTCTGTCAGAAAAACACTAGTTTTTCCGGTAGGCAATTGTGCATGTCAGAGCACAATGGTGACAAGGTGATCTCCACAGAAAAAGTCAAAGATTAAAGTTACAAGTCACACAGTAAAACACCAACCAACAGTCATGTTAAAATCTAAAAAAGCTACAGATACAGTAACACTAGTTAAAAATATGCTACGTTAAACATGCAATCAAAATTAGCAAAACTAAAGACATCAAAGCAAATTGAAAAGCGTTGAAATGTTCAAATATTAGACTTTTGCAGCTTTCAACGCTTTTCAATTAGCTCTGATGTTTTTAGTTTTGCTAATTTTGATGGCATGTTTAACGTAGCATATTTTTAACTAGTGTTACTGTATCTGTAGCTTTTTTAGATTTTAACATGACTGTTGGTTGGTGTTTTACTGTGTGACTTGTGACTTCAACCTTTGACTTTTTCTGTGGAGATCACCTTGTCATCATTGTGCTCTGACATGCACAATTGCCTACCGGAAAAGCTAATGTTTTTTGACAGACCTCTCTTGCTATGTTTTTAGATTTATCCCCTGAGGATGACCTCTGGGAGTGTCGAAACGCGTCGGGAGTTAAAGAAATTTTAAATACATTTGGTGTCTGGAGGAAAAGCCTTTCATTCAATGTTTAATGATGTCAATCCCAGACTATCTGACGTTCAGAAATGTGACAATAACTACTTACTTTCTTTTAAATGAGTAAACTGATTTGATGGATTCCGCGTTCTTGAGAAGACTTCTTTCTAACTAATGATATTAAACAAAATACCTATAAATATATGTATTAAAAATAGTTATAATTAATAATATACATAGTGCCATATGACATTTTTATTTTCATTATTTTGTTTTTCCAATGCCACACCTATTACCTTACCTAACTATGTTAGAGTAACGATTTGAAAACGTAGGCCTGTAAAACTCTAAATTGGTTCAAAAACAGAGCCCAAATTAATTTACCCCCTGTTCTGAAGTGATAATGAAATTTTTAGAATGTATGGGAAGTATTGGTTTGATAAAAGTATGCCGAATGTTTAAGAAAATCGAAATTTTATGAAAATTTGAAAGTGGGTAATATCGTCTTAAAAATTTGGAGCTGCCAAAATTTTGAATTTTATTTAAACTCAAATTGTGGTTATTCCAGCGCCAAGTTAGTAACTTATTTGTAAGGTGCATTGCGTAATTTGTCCTTGAATAAATAGACAATAATAATAATTTACTTAGTGTATTCTCTCAATATCTTCTCTAAGTATATCTATAGGACGCCGCCCTTTATTGCTGTTATTGTAGATTAGTTATTTTATTAGTACAATTTCCATTATGCTTATATGCAATTGTTATATTGTTTTAAGTTGTCTTTATTCGCATGTTAAATAGATATTTTAGAAACGACATCTGCCATTTTGATTTCAATTATTTTTATAAAGAATTTTTTTAGTAAAATTACTTATTTCTGCTTTTAGAAATAACCACGGTGCCAAAACTACATTTGGAAAACATATTATTGTTACTCAGCATAGGCCCACAGTAAATAACCGCACAGAGGCATTTTTTTTTTGTAATGGCGAGCGAAAATTTGGCTTTTTGTTGAAGTTTTAGAAGTAAAAAATAGTCCATACATGACAATAAATACTTATTTTCTTTTAAATGAGCAAACTGATTTGATGGATTCCGCTTTCTTGGAAATTCTTCTTTCTAACTTAAGATATTAAACAAAATACGTTTAAATATAGGTATTAAAAATAGTTATAATTAATAACATAGATAATGTCATTGTCCATTTTTATTTTTTTGTTTTTCCAATGTCACACTCATTACCTTACCCACCTATGTTAGAGTAATGATTTGAAAACGTAAGCCTGTAAAACTCTAAATTGGTTAAAAACCAGAGCCCAAATTAATTAACTCCTTGTTCTGAAGTAATTATGAAATTTTTAGAATGTATGGGAAGTATTGGTTTTATAAAATTATTCCGGATGTTTAAGAAAATCGAAATTCTATGAAAATTTGAAAATAGGTAATATCGTCTTAAAAATTTGGAGCTGCCCAAATTTTAAATTTTATTTAAACTTAAATTGCGTTAATTACAGCGACAAGTTAGTAACTTATTTGTAAGGTGCATTGCGTAATTTCTCCATTAATAAACGAATAAATAGACAATAATAATAATGGACTTAGTGTAGTCTCTCAATATCTTCTCTAAGTATACCTATAGGACGCCGCCCTTTATTGCTGTTATTGTAAGTTAGTTATTTTATTAGCACAATTGCCATTATGCTTATATGCTATTGTTATATTGTTTTAAGTTGTTTTTATTCGCCTGTTAAATTATGTCATACATCTCATAGATATTTTAGAAACGTCATCTGCCATTTTTATTTCAATTATTTTTATAAAGTTTTTTTTAGTAAAAGTAGTTATTTCTGCTCTTATAAATAACCACGGTGCCAAAACTACATTTGGAAAACATATTATTGTTATTTAGCATAGACCCACAGTAAATAACCGCACAGATGCACATTTTTTGTAATGGTGAGCGCAAATTTGGCTTCTTGTTGAAGCTTTAAAAGTAAAGAAAAAGTCTATATATGACAATAACTACCTACTTTCTTTTAAATGAGCAAACTGATTTGATGGATTCCGCTTTCTTGGGAATTCTTCTTTCTAACTAATGATATTAAACAAAATACGTTTAAATATAGGTATTAAAAATAGTTATAATTGATAATATAGATAATGCCATATACCATTTATATTTTAATTATTTTGTTTTTCCAATGTCACACTCATTACCTTACATACCTATGTTATAGTAACGATTTGAAAACGTAGGCCTGTAAAACCCTTTCTTCTGAGGTGATAAAGAAATTTGTAGAATGTATAGGAAGTATTAGTTTTATAAAATTATTCTGGTTGTTTAAGAAAATCGAAATTCTATGAAAATTTGAAAATAGGTAATATCGTCTTAAAAATTTGGAGCTGCCAAAATTTTGAATTTTATTTAAACTTAAATTGCGTTAATTACAGCGACAAGTTAGTAACTTATTTGTAAGGTGCATTGCGTAATTTGTCCTTGAATAAACGAATAAATAGACAATAATAATAATTTACTTAGTGTAGTCTCTCAATATCTTCTCTAAGTATATCTACCCTTTATTGCTGTTATTGTAAATTAGTTATTTTATTAGTACAATTGCCATTATGCTTATATGCAATTGTTATATTGTTTTAAATTGTTTTTATTCGCATGCTAAATAATGGCATACATCACATAGATATTTTAGAAACGTCATCTGCCATTTTTATTTTAATTACTTTTATAAAGAATTTTGTTAGTAAAACATCATAACCGAGGGTTAATAAATCACTGGGGTATTTTAGTGTACAAGGTATTTCTGGGAATTTCGATGGATTTAGACGTATTTCGAGGAATTTCAAGGTATTTTGGAGCATCTCAGGAAATTTAGAGGTATTTTCTGGAAATTTCGTGGTATTTAGGGGAATTTCGAAATGTGTCGGGACATTTTAAATGTATATTGCATACTAGTTTATAAAATACTCCACAGCTTGGCAACGTTGTACTAAAAGACTTGTGGCAGTATACCTTTTTATTATCTTTGTGTGTCCTAAAAGAAAATATTGGCTTTTTAAATATTACAATTTTTGTTCTTTTTTAAACTTTTGAGATTATTTGAAAAGGCGTTTCTGACAAAAAAATATTTTTAATTAGTTATACATATTTGGAGGTTTATTTGTTATCCAATGATATTTTGCGTCCTGTTTTTGCAACGAATTTTTATTTATAGTTGTCATCAATACCTATAAATAAATTTAGCATTGCCCTATTTGACGATGCCGTAAAACGGCAAAACCGGTTACAGAGAAGGAAACAAACAATTGTGTAGCCAGAGAAATAGTGTCCATATCTGTATTTTGTAGGAAATGGGTTTCATCAAGTAAGGGCAACAACAACTAATGAAAAAACTCTATGTCAAAAGTTAAAATGTTAGTGGTCAAGAATTAAAACTGTCAAATCAGAGAAAACTATTTTTAAATAGTAGGTAGGTACCTTTAACAAGCACAAGTTTAAGCTTTTTTGCTAGGTACATTGTATTATTATTCTATCACTACGTACCTAAATATATTAATAAATGTGTACTCAACGTAGTATGGCCGTTGCCATAAATTTGTTTTTTCCAATTTAATAGAAAACAGGCCTATAAAATAATATGGCCACCTCTATCATCGAAGGTGATAAAAATTACGCCTATATTAATGCAAAATTTGTAGTCAACTGTGCTTGGAAATTTGTAATTAAGCATGACAGTATGTACCTATACTGAAGTATAAAGAGGTTTTTGCTGAGGAATTAAAAAAAAAAGAAATATGAAGTAAGGGAAACATGTGAAAGTGAATGGCACGAGTTTGTTAACAAAACAACTAGGTAATCGATTTGCTCTTATTGATCCGACGTTGCCTATAAAATAACTCCACATATTGATAAATTAAATATGTCAAGATTATGTACTACTAGAATTACTAGAATGAAGCTTAATCACAGCTGCTTTTCACAACACTTACATCAAATAGGCATTGATAACAATCCGAATCCGTATTGTACATGCGACAACAGTCACCTAGGAACTCTACAACACCTCATTTTTCAGTGCAGACTGTATAACCCGATGCGCATGCAACTCTGTAAACAACTTAAAGATGAAGGGATCAAGTTTGCTGTGAGTTTAGCAACACTAATTTGCGTAAGTAGCCTCAAGATCTATAATATTCTAATAAAATTAATTCGGCAAACAAAAATCCAAATTTAGTTTACTAGCTTTGGGTAAAAGTAATAACAATATAACTTTAGTTTTCCTACAGTCTCATTTATTGTTTATTATCCCATTTCATTAGCTTTGCAGTGTTGTTTGTTAAAAAAATGCCCTGGACGAGAAGCGAGTGTCCCTATTGAAAAGTAAAAACCGAGAAATTTTCTATTTTGAAAACGTTTAGGTCTCTAATTATCATTAATGTTTTAGGTGATATCCATGCGACAAATTAAAAGGATCGCTTGTTATAACAGTGTAGATATAATTAAATTTAAAAAAATTGTGCATATTCATTACATAGTTTTGTGGACAATGAATAAAATCTTCGAAGCTAATTCCCCTCTCACACACACTATATTGAAGTTTTTCTACCGTCTTGTGTTAAAATTGTAGCTTTTAAAATCTTACTGTAACGCTTATTCATTGTACCTCGAAAACAGACTTTGAAAAACACCCTTGGCTAAGAGGTACCCATTTGCAAGATCCTATGACAAATGCACTAGTACTGAATTTCATGGAATTAAGGAAGTCACTAAGTTAATAGGACAGATTATATCATTGTGCAGCTTATGCGTAAGTGGAGTCTTTGAGGACCTACCTTTTGCCATTCCGTCGGCGTCGCTTGGTAGCGTAGACGGTCCCCAGCTGGTTCATTGCTGTGTTAGGGGTGGCGGGCGCCGCTACGACCACTGGAGTGGGCGCCAGCACTCCCGCCGCCGTCGCGACGCTTTCACCTCCGTACGATGGTGCGCTGTTTCCGCCACCCGTCACCAGTCCCACCGGTGCACATTGGCCCTGATGGACAGACCTTATGAATTCCGTGTTGGCTACGTGTCTTCGATCTCTCAGAGTCACTCACTTTAGGACACTCTAGCACTCGCACAGTCCGCACCAGGCTTTACTATACACGCCGCGATGATACTGTCCGTCGAGGAGCTGGTCCATGCGCGATCCACCCCACCACCAGCCAACAGAGACCGCCCCATTGGCGAATGGGGCGCGTGACGTCACAACATGGCCTCGCGTGCACCGGGGCTTAGCCCCGCGCCTTCATTAATCTATATGCAAAAATTGTTTGCGCTCTTGCTCTCTCACTTTTACTCACTCGCTCTGACACGGCCAAGGGGAGCTTATCTCCTACATCTGGTATTAGGATAATGAGAGTAGTTAGATTAGACTTGCATAAACTGACGGTTATTCAATTAAGGCCTTAATTTCCAGGAAGAACATAAATCAAATAGCATTTGGCAATAAAGAGAATGATGAATGGATTGATTTGTCCGAAAAAAAAACAGAATATGACTATCGATAATTGGTAAATTAAAAATATTTGCTGGTGGTCTCACATAAACCTTATAATATACAGTCAGTTAAAAGTATGGAAAGGCACCTATATTCCTTGAGATAATCGTTATTAAAAAAACATGTTTTCACAAAAGTTTCTCGACATACCTATTTTTTTTTGCTACAAACTGGCATTATTCAAATTTCCTAATGTAAACCACAACGTTGATATGACAACTAAATCTTTCTGTTTTTGTGAATTTAGGCCCCGTAGAACACATATCCAGGGTCAGTTTAGATTTATATATATATATATATATATATATATATATATATATATATATATATATATATATACATATATATATATATATATATATATATATATATATATATATATATATATATATATATATATATATATATATATATATATATATATACATACATATATATATATATATATATATATATATATATATATATATATATATATATATTTATATATGTATAATAAAATAATAGGCCGATTTTGATCAAATTTGGTAAGTGCCTTCCCTTTGGAAGTGGCTTGGCTAAGTTCGTTAGCCAGGAAAATCGGCCAGGTTTTCCCGAAAAATGTTGTGTTTTCTTTCGGAAAATTTTTATATCTCCGGAAATAACAAGGTAGGGGCAACCAGAATTGGTTCGCTTGTTTGTATTATAAAAACGGAATGTACTATGTATGTACCAGGTACCAAAAGTTAGTTCTATATATATATATATATATATATATATATATATATATATATATATATATATATATATATATATATATATATATATATATATATATATATATATATATACTTATATGTGGTTGTCAAACCGATAACTAAAAAAATAATGGGCATATTTTGATCAAATTTGCTGAGTACCTTCAAGTGGCTTGGATAAGTTTGTTAGCAAGGAAAATCGGCACAGGTTTTCCTAGAAAATTTTGCATTTTCTTTCGGAAAACTTTTATATCTCCGGAAATAGCAAAGTTAGTACAACCAAATTTGATGCCCGTGTTCGAATCATAAAAACTATATAACAAAATTTAGATCTGTAAGTTAAAAGACAAATAAGTTATAAGAATTTAATGAAAAAACTTTTGGGTTTTCCTCGAAACGTCAAAGTCGAGATTTGAAACGTCAAAATTGCAACATTTAGGGAGAGAAGCTAACACAAATACGGGTTTTGTATAGAAAATTTTGCAATGAGGGTGTTTTACAAACACTTAAGATTCAGCTTTAACCGTCATTGTCCTTTATTTGACTAAAATGTTTCCAGAAAATTCATTTCAAATAGACCCTTTCTCTGATGCTTTGGCAGTAGTTTTAGTTGAGTTTATTGTTTAATGGTCTATAATTTTTAGCTAAAATTCGTTACTGAGGAGACCGCGACTTTTGAATTTAGAAAACATGTCTTCAAATAAGTGCAAACTAGCCCCTCTCGAACCCATATCCGGGGTTATTTTCAGTTTTTATCTGTTTACATATATACAGGATGACGCATTTCGACGGCAAGTCTCAATATATTCGTTATCATAATACAAGATACGAGAACAAATTGTATACGTTAATTATAGGGTGTCCTGAGCTGCATCTTAAAATTATATTGACAATCACAGGGTGGCCCATAAGTCGTTGGTGATACAATCTTTTTCGAACATCCCTTATATTATTGCATGTTTGCATTTTTTATCGAAATATAACGCATGTTTGTAAAAAAACTCGAAACGCAGTATATGCGTTTTGGTAGCAAATTTTTATTAACTGCTTCAAATTTCAAAAACTCAAATTGCTGTTAATCTAAAGTTCGTCGGTTAGGAAACCAGTTTTCTCGGAAACATTTTATTTTTGTTTTCGCAAAAGTTGCGTACACTTTCAAACATTAAAGTTATTTTGATAAGATATGGTACTTTGTTTTTACTATATAGGTTATACCGGGAACTGAATTTGATATTTTCTTGTGTTAAAAAAGACATATTTGTTATAAAAAATATTTTTATGAAAATTCACTTCCATAACGCACTTGCTGCGTCCATTGTATTTCATGCGTTTTGATCAAATCCATTTGCGTCGCTTATTTTATTTTTCAAAGAACTAAAATGTCTTTCGGGTATGATTTTCTATTTCACAATCATTAATGCTTCTTTGTATTTATTACGCTAGTAGGTGAATTCTTTAAAAAAATTCTAACAAGAAGGCAGAACGGTGTTTACCAAATAGAAAATTTTCATACCTCTGTATGACTATACCTTGTTTCCCAATTTCCAATCAAAAAAGTATAGTAGCCATTACATTTTTTTTTAAACAGTCGGCAAGTTTCTCAAAATGTAAGCCGACTTATAAACTATGTGAAAACTGGAACCTGTGATGAGCACTGATAAGTATACTTGGAGAACCCAAATCAACACAGCACATATTTCAAAGACCTTACGATCGTTTCGCTAACAACGTCAATGTCATCAGAGGATGAAAAATTCTCAAATTTTTCATCCTCTGATGACGCTGACGTTGTCAGCGCAACGATCGTAAGGTCTTTGAAATATGTGTTGTGGTGATTTGGGTTCTCCAAGTGTACTTACCGACTTATAAAGTCGAGTGTAACAAAATGATAAGTGAAACGATAATAAATGTGTAACACTTGCCACAAATTTTGATAGAGTTGAACCATTAGCGTCTGCTCCTCGATGGAGCAAAGAAAAAATTCGGGACGCAGCGAGTGCGTTATGGTAGTGAATTTTTATAAAAATTTTCATTTGAATAACTCAATTTTTTATGAACTTAGAAACTTGAATTTTATTAAAATATCTGTGTAATTTTCGGAGAAAACTTTTTTTCGAAAGAAAACTCAAAATTTCCCCGGAAAACCTTGTCCAATTTTCGAGCTAACAAATTCATCCAAGCCATTACTAAAAGAAAGATACTTGCCTAATTTCATCCAAATAGGTTAATTATTTTGTTAGTTCTCGGTTGGATACTCACACAAATATAATATATATATATATATATATATATATATATATATATATATATATATATATATATATATATATATATATATATATATATATAAATTGAAACTGACCCCGGATATAGGTTCTAGGGGTCCTAGTTCGCGCTCATTTGAAAAAATTTTTGCAACGTCTCACCATCGAAAGCTCTCTATTTTTTTAAAAATAAAAATTCACTGAAAAGAGCGAGTTGCTTTTACTCAGCCAAGAGTAATTTATAATTATAACCAGTATATGGCAGTTGTAGATCAACATGATTGGCTTTTGGAAAATCACAGTATTTTAGAGCGGAAAAAAGTGGTCCCTAATGACACGCATTTTTGTTATGGCCCTAGTGATTGTGTTTCTTTTGTATCGAAACATTCATGGCAAGAAGTCAATTTCCATAAAGAATTTTAGAAAAACCATTGGAGCCGAGTACCCAAAAATCGGACATGGTAAACCATTTCGAAACGGTAGACCTCTAAGTTATAAATAAATAAATATATATATATATATATATATATATATATATATATATATATATACATATACATATATATATATATATATATATATATATATATATATATATATATATATATATATATATATATATATATATATATATATACATGTGTGTGTGTGTCAACTCAAAAAATTATTAACCGATTTGAATGAAATTCGGCAAGTGCCTTTATTTTGTTAATGGCTTGGATAAGTTTGTTAGCCACGAAAATCGGAGAAGGTTTTCCGGAAATATTTTGGGTTTTCTTTCAAAAAAAGGCTTTTCTCCGAAAATAACAAAGATGTTTTAATTAAATTTAGTAGATATATTGCCTTGGGAAGGATATTACTACACACCCAAATTCAACTTTCTAGGTTTATAGAAAATTGAGTTATTTGAATTTGAAGCATTTAATGAAAGTCGACTACCATAACGCACTTGCTGCGTCCCGAACCTTTTTTTTCTTATGGAACCCGATTAGGATTTGATAGTGCCGTATCAAGAAGAGACTTTCAACATCAACATGCAAAAAAATATATATCTTGCCATTAAAAAAACATCGCTGGCTCTTACAACGAAGTTGTTTACCCAAAGAAAAATGGAATGGTTTGTGACAAAATGTCGTAAAACTTTTGGTAAAACTTTTTTTTTGAATAACGAATATCTGAAAAAATACATTTGCCTTTCCATACTTTTTACGGACCCTATATAACTGAATGATAGATCAAATTTTGCGTACATATTTCTAAGTATAGCTGACTGGGTTCCTCAAATATTGCGATATATATGTATGTATATGTATATATATATATATATATATATATATATATATATATATATATATATATATATATATATATTTATTTATTTATTTATTTACTGTCGATCTATTTCTGCGACTATGGCCAATCACCGACGCGAGGTAGCAGCTTTATCTCACTATACTGGAAATTTTGCCGAAGCCCCGACGGATTTACACCCCCTCCGAAGGGCAAAACGTGCAGTCATTTAACTTGCCCAAACACAATGCCACAACTTCGGTTCATGTTAATTTTACAGTATGTACTGAAAACGGGAACCCCCGGAATCGAACCCAGTACCCCTGGGCCCATAGGAGCATGTTCTCACAACTCGACCACTGAGGCTCACAGATAGGTATATTTCATTTCCATATTTTGAAGTGACTCATATTAGGACCTAGCTACTTAAATATTTTATACTAAAAGTAGAAATAGTTTATTGCATTGATACTTACTCAGGTTACATAAGTGTCTTTCACCTTCCTAACAAAATTTGACTTCAAGGAAAAGTAGCCAGAGTCACATGGGGTAAACGGTAGGTAGGTATAGTGATTGGCGCCTTAGTAACTTATCATTAGAGTGAGATGCTAAGAAAAATATAAATACATAAAAATAGTGCTGCAATTTGAATCATAACTGTAATAGCTGTAATAATCTACTCTCCCCAGAAAGACATTCTAATGAAATTAATTCAGGGCATATGACTTGACCATAAAGAAAATATTCGTATTGTATCCACAAACTTCTACAACTCGAGCTTTAACGAAAAAACATCAGTTTTCACAAAATCACTGCTCACTCACCCCTACCCCCTGGAGCGATCTTATCCAAAAACAATTCGAAGCGTTCCTTTGTCAGGTTATTGCGCCTACTAACAGACAGAGGCACAGGCTGACAGACCGACAGATAGAAAAATTGGAACTCACCCCATATATATATATATATATATATATATATATATATATATATATATATATATATATATATATATATATATATATATATATATATATATATATATATAGATATATATATATATATATATATATATATATATATAATATTCTGGGGGCTCTAAATCACGCTCATTTGAATAAATTTACTGAAAGTCTCACCATTGTGACCTCTCTAATTGGTGAATTACGAAAATGAACATTCACTAAAACCAGAGGGAGAGCTAGACGTGGTAATTTTGTTAGAAAAATTCGTAGATCACCACCTATGGGCTTAAAATATTCTTGAGATTTTTTAATACAAAGATTTTTTTTTTAATAAAAAGAGTTTGGACGAAGCAAATACCTTATGGTAGTGAATTTCCAGAAAAATATTTTTAATAGCACATATGTCTTTTTTTAATGAAAGCAGGCATCAAATTTGGTTACAAGTGTAACCTATATAGTAGAAATAATGTACCGTATTTCATCAAAATAACTTTATTATTTAAAAAATTAAAAACTTTTCCGAAAATAAACTTAAAATGTTTCAATAAAAACTGGTCTAATTCTCCTGGACAATCAACCTCTTCAAGATATTTACCCACCTGCCACAGAAGATTTTCGACGCAACTTCCAAAGAAAAATGTAAAGGAAATATACTCACATTTTCATATCACAAGCTGTCAGAATAAGAGCATACACTTAAGCCTGCCACTTTAAATTTTCATTTGATATTTGCGAAAACTACTTACATAAAAAATTATATTAGATAATTATCTTTGCTATTACTTATACAATTAGAAAATGTAAACTAAATGAAAATGAATCATGGTAGGCGATAATAAATGTAAATATTTCAATGGTTAGAGTCTATAGTAATAGATAATGTTTTACAATAGTTGAAGCAGAGGGTATGCCCTTCACAACACAAAATACAGGCTGTTCCGTTTGAAAAAATGACTTTAGAGCAATTTGAAGTTTTTCACATCCAGCCACTATTTGAAAGCGCCTGTATACTGCATTTTGATTTCTTCGACAACCTCCATGAATGCATCACTTTCATGGGACACCGCTATCTATCGGTAAAATCGCCGTACCATCATTTTTTATATGTGCCAAAAATGTGAAGATTTGCAAAACAATTGAAATAACTCGTAGACGATGACCGCTATCAATTTTTTTCCTTGCAAGCTTGCGTTATAATTCGCTTGAAAACACAAAAATGCAATAATATAAGTAGTGTGCGATTAAAAAAAAAAGAAAGTTTGTTACAACGACTTGTGGGCCATCTTGTTATTGTCAAAATAATTTTATAAGGTGCAGCTTAGACACCCTATAATTAACGTAAGTATACAAATTTTTGTCGTATCTTGTACAATAACGGATTTATTGAGCCTTACCGTAGAAATACGTCACCAACAAATAAATAAAAACTGAAACTAAAACAGGGGATGGTTTTAGGGGCCTTAGTTTGCGCTTATCTAAAGAGATGTTTTCAAAATCCAGAAGTTGCGGTCTCCTCAAGAGCGAATTTTTTCTACGAAAGTCTGCTAAAAAATATAGACTACCTATTAAACCATAAATTCCATAAAACAGCATAGAAATGGTCTATTTGAAATTAATTGTCTGCAAAGATTTTACTAAAATGAAGGACAATGACAGTTCAAGCTGAAACTTTGGGCTTGTAAAACACACTACTTGTCACATTTTCTTTACATAACCATATCCGTTTAAGGTTCTTTGCCTAAAAGTTACCATTTTGATGTTTCACATCGCGACTTTAACGTTTTGAGAAAAAAAAAATTCAAAGTAATTTTTCGGGAATTTCTTAACCCTTTTACGCCAAAAAACTCAATGCTTGTCTGTACTATACAATAGATTTTGTTATTCATACAAAATATTTAGTTTTGTGCGTGTCTCTAGTCATCAGTGGCACCCAATTTTTTTTTAGATGCCTATAACTTTTTTTCTATTCAACCTAGAGATATAAATTTTGGAGCACAATATACTTTTTACAAGATAAAGCTGCGCACCAATTTTGGTTGGTACAGCTTTGTTGAAGAAAAAGCAAAATGTTCCCGGAAAAACTGAGCTGATCTACCAAATTTCACCAAATTGGCTCATTAATTTTTGAGTTATCGGTGTTGGGATTAAACCCAGGGAAGAAAATTGAGCGTCGCCATTTTGAATTGCTGTTGACGGAAGCTGGGGATCGTGCTACAACAGCTAAAAATGAAGGCTCAGGTTTTAGTGCTACGGGTATCTGGCCTCTAAAGCCCTTTGCCATTCCAGACCACACTTTTCTAACTTCTTGCCAGAAGCCTCAAGGTTCAGTGAGTGAAAATGTGGAAAATTATAACAGCACTAGCGTCAATAATAGCCCCAAAGAAGCACGGGAAAAACCTCTCAACCACCACCAGTGGAACATCAACCCATCTGCTTCATTTGCAACCTTCTACCAGTAATTGCAAGGAGAAACTGACCCCCTCAAAACTGCTAACCGTCTATCGCCTGTATCCTCGACATCTCGCTTATATGCTAATCCTAAATACAAGAACAAGAAACAGTCAGCACAAAACCTAACATAATCCACTTTTATCGTAGCAATATAAGAAAAACATAGGAAGAAGAACGGCGCATTAAAGGCAAAGAAAGACTGTAAGGTAACTAAAAAACTGAAGAAAGCTAAAAAGGCCAACTCCGTTAGGAAGCGCATTTTAGATGACGCCACATCTTGCTCTGAAGATGAAAAGCGGCTTCTTGAAGAAGAAAGTGATTCCGTGGAGGTAGATTAGTTTGACGAAATTGAATGTGTCGAGTGACATGAAGAATATGAGGAATCTGCTTCTCAAGTTGATTGGATCAAATGTGTTCGCTCTTCAAGGTGGCTCCATGAAACATGTTCAGTTAATGAAAATCTGTGTAGATCATGTGGAAAATTTGTGGAAAAACAAAACCTAAAGAAAAATATATTATAACGAAGAGTTTTTCTTTATAAGTAGTTGCGTAATTGTTTAAATATAAACTTGCCATAAGCCATCTCTCCCATACCCGGTGCGTCATGTTACCCCCATAGTGTGGGATAGATGACGAATTGACAGGTTTCTTTGAAATTAAGTTTAATCGAATAACATATTTACTTTTGTTCTTGAATAAAATATATGAGTTAGTTAAAAGGTTTAACTATTCAATTATTTAATTTTTAGAATCACTGTGCACTTAGAAGATGAAATAATATTTTTTTTTCGAAACGTGCGTCATTACTCCTGGTTTTAATATATACTACATATTTTTAACAACGAACTGCGCATGTGACATTATTCTGTAAGATCTGTGGTTATGTATGTATTAACGAACAGTAGTTAGTAGCAACTATGTATGTCCATATTTCTTAAAAAATGACAACATGTTGAATGATCAAAGAAGATATTTTAAATGATTGGATCAATGATAAAGGTAATTCGCACTGTATAAAGGAAGAACCACTGCCGATATGTTTTTTCTGTCAATATAATTATGATACTTTGACATAATTCAAGCGCCTCTGTAAAAAGTAAAATTAATTAAAATGAAAAACTATTCAAAATTCTTGAAATGTTGATATGGAGGATTGGTGATGTAAACAAGACGAAACTTTCCTACCCTCATTGTATTTTATGTTTTTTCGGGTTAAAATTTAATTACACTAGATTCAACAAAAAATGGTTTTTAGTTTTCCAATAAAATCAAGATGGATACCGCAAGCATAGTTTAATATGGCTGCCGTTGTAACATTATTGACCTGAACATTAATTTTGCTCCAGTTTTTTACCCATAAGTCACAATTTCCAATGACAAGGCAAACTAACAAAACTTTGAAGGCTTTTTGTCCTATTATGGGAATTTAAACTATATGGTTAACGAATTTAGTTTAAATTTATTAGCAATAGCACATTTTCATGTATTGAAATAAATAAATAAATAAATAAATAAATGAATAAATAAATAAATAAATATATATATATATATATATATATATATATATATATATATATATATATATATATATATATATATATATATATTACGTGCACACCGGAGAGACATATAGGAATGATTATATAGAGTTTTTGATCTTTGATTCCATAATATGTTATAAACATCCATAGACCAAAAATAAGTAAATAAACATATGAAAGCTGATCGTGTTGCCAATGCTTTATTCCATTGGCATGAAAAGGATGTATTAAATTGAAGGGGTAAACGTGCTGATTTCATATCACTAGCTTTTCGTCCATATAGCAGTAGCCTATGAAGTTGTCATACGTGTTAGTTAATTTTTATTTAAAAAAATTCATTAATAGAGAGGTATCGATGCAAACAATTTTTCAAATGAGCGCGAATTTGGGCCCCTAGAACCCATATCCGGGGTCATTTTCAATTTTTATATGTTTATATATATTAACGTATCCAACCGATACAACAAAAATAATTGACCGATTTTAATGAAACTCGGCAAGTGCCTGTCTTTTATTAATAGCTTGGATGAGTTCGTTAGCCAGGAAAATCGGACAAGGTTTTCCGTGAAAATTTTGAGTTTTCTTTCGATATTTTGATGAAATTTGGTGTACATATTGCTTTGGGAAGGACCTAGGTGCCAAAATTCAGTTTTCTAGGTTTACAGAAAATTGAGCTATTCAAATTTAAAACATTTATTTTGAATATCACCGCGGTTCATTGACAATGGCAAACCAGGCTTATAGCTTATATGAGATCTAGTATGTCGTTGCCTGGCAACGGAACATTGGATATTATTGCGCAGGTCTGTGAGATGCTGTGAATGACGTTTATCGTATGGTATGAGATTGTTTATATGTTTATCTGTTTCAGTTGACAAATTACTTGTGTTATTTGGGAAATTTTTATATACAAGTGCAAAGTATTCCTTAATTAATGTTAGTGGGTATACTAAACAGTGTTTGTTATGTTTTATCAACACATATAAAGGACAGAAGTTTTACAAAAGGGGCTGATATGCAACAGGTTAGTTATTTTCTCTCTGATGCTTTGGCGGTAGTTTTAATTAAGTTTATGGTTTAACGGTCTATAATTTTTAGCTAATTATCGTACAAAAAATTCGTCAATGAGGAGACCGCGACTTTAGAATTTTAAAAAGATTTCTTCAAATGAGCGCAAACTAGGCCCCCTGGAATCCATATCCGGGTTTACGTTCAGTTTTGATCTACTTACATATATACAGGGTGACGCGTTTCAACGGTAAAGCTCAATATAATTATTATTATACAAGAGACGAGAAAAAAGTGTATAGGTTAATTATAGGGTATCTTGAGCTGCATCTTATAAAATTATTTTGACAATCACCGGCTGGCCCATAAGTCGTTGGTGATCCCTACAATTTTTTTTCGAACAGCCTTATTTTATTGCATTTTTTGTCGAAAAAGGTTTGTAAGAAAAAAAATCAAGACGCAGTAAGTGCGTTTTGGTAGCAAATTTTCATTAAATGCTTCAAATTTCAATAACTCAATTTGCTATTAACCTAAGGTTTCTTGGCTAGGAAACCAACGTTTAAAGTTTATTGTCGGAAATTTTTTGTACATTTTCAAACAATAAGTTATTTTGATAAAATATGGCATATTGTTCCTACTATATAGGTTATACCGGTAACCAAATTGATGACTGCTTGCATTAAAAAGACATATTTGATATTCAAAGCATTTTTATAAAAATTCACTGCCATAACGCACTTGTTGCGTCCAGACTTTTTTTAGGATTTACACAGAGACTGTGACTGAAGAATAAAACTTTTATTAATTAAGTTCATCAACTGAAACACCTTCAACATTCACAAATTGATTTCACAGCTATACCCCTTGAACTTTGAGGAAATTTTTTATTTGAAGTATGGGAATTTTCAACTTTGATGTAGGCAATTTCACTTGGAAGACCACTTCTGCAGTATGACTATATAGCCAATCAGAAAGCCATTTTAGGTTATCTTAGTGCCCAAAATATTTCCTGTGTTGTATTGCAGCTAGATTGGTAATATATATGTACTCTGGACCTCATAAGAAGATCTCCAATTCACTATACCATAGAGACGTATTGCAAGTTACTACTAGGTAATAAATTACCTTAAAATAGGTATTTTAGGTATCTGGGCTTAGTAGTCAGTTTTCGGTCAAATTTAGGACACACTTTGACCTAAGAATTACCAATTGTGAAATTGAAACTCAAAATTATATTTAAGTATATTTGTAAGTAAAATTGAACCAAATTTTTCACAAATTATTTACTTGTAAGTTACTGACTTTGGAGTAATTTTAGTAGCCAAAAATAGGCTAATTGGGAGCTGCATTCTCAAATTTGTAGTGATTGTGACAATCAAGCCAACATTTTGGTTAATTATAACTAAATTACAACTTGGTTAGGTTATTTGGACTCGAGTGCTGGTTAACAAGCCTTAATTTGTTTCTTGCGTATATAGTAGAAACAATGTACCATATTCAATTAAAATACTTTTATTGTTTGAAAATGTACAAACATTTTCCAATAATAACTTTAAAATCTTCGCGAAAAAGCTGGTTTCCCAGCCAAAGAACCTTCGGTATAGTTAACATATCTGTGTTTTTCCATCTTGTATAATACCGGATATGTTGAGCTTTGCCGTAAAAATGCGTCATGTATAGATGAAAACAGATAAAAATTTAAACTAACATCGGATATGGGTCCTATGAGGCTTAGTTGGCGCTGATTTGAAGAAATATTTTTAAAGGTCGCGGTCTCCTTTATGGCGAATTTTTTCTACGAAAATTCGCTACAAATTATAGACAATTAAAATTCTATAACGAAAACTACTGCTAAAGCATCAGAGAAAGGGTCTGTTTGAAATAAATATTCTGCAAATATTTTGGTAAAATGAAGGACAATGACGGTTGAAGCTGAAATGTAAGGTTTCGTAAAGGGCACTTTTTGCCACATTTTCTGTACATAACCCGTATTTGTTTCAGGTCCTTTGCTTAAAAGTTGCCAATCTTGACGTTTTAAACTGCAACTTGTGACGTTTTAGGAGCAACAACTACAAAATTTTTAAAGGAATTTTTCGGTGCTTCTTAACCTTTTTGCGCCAAAAAGCTTAATCTTTGTAACATTAACTGGATTTTGTTGTGTTAATTTGTTTGTGTGCCTTTCTCTGGTCATCAGTGACATCCGATTTTTTTAGATGCTCATAATTTTTTTTTCCTTTTAATTTAGACATACAGATTTTGGTATATAGTATACTCTTTGCAACATAAACTTCTGAACCAATTTTTTTACACATAGCTTTGTTATTTTTGGAGATACAAAAATTTTTCCCGAAGAACTAAGGCAAATTTTCAGTCTAACTAACTGCAAGCCACTTGCAAAAGGAAGATACCTACGATATATATATATATATATATATATATATATATATATATATATATATATATATATATATATATATATATATACAGGGTGGCTCATTAAAAACGAAACAGACCGATTTGCGTCTAGAGAACTTTTTTTAAGAAACGCTGAAACACGTCAATTTTAATATAGAGGGGGACATGTTTTGACATAAATTAAATAGGGAACATGGGTCGAGTATTACATCATTTGAAAGCTCTGTCTTCTCTGAGTTCAGTACACTAATTTTTTTTCGAAGTTTTATCAACTCGTTTAAAAATTATTCACAGTTGGAGTTGCAAGAACGTATTTCATTAATTGTGATAAGAAATGCACTAATTAGTCAATTTTTCGTTAAAAGAAACTCAAAAACAAAACCAAGCGTTCAAAATTGTTTATTCAGTTAAGTAAGTGTTCAAATTGTTGACCACCAGCTTCCATACAAAAGTACAAATTTTGTTCAAAACGAGCTCTGACATTCTGGAGCATTTGTGGAGTTATTAGACGGCATTCTTCAACAATGCGTCGTCGTAATTCTCCGAGACTCCGATTCGGTTGCGTAAATTCTACTCTTTAAATGGCCCCATAGAAATAAGTCTAAAGGAGTTAAATCCGGTGATCTAGGGGGCCACTCAATAGCACCTCTACGCCCAATCCATTGTCCTGGAAACGCTCTGTACAAAAACTTCCTAACACGTTGTGAAAAATGCGGAGGAGCTCCATCTTGTTGAAACACTAATTGATTTTCTTGATAGTGATTATCATTTTCAACAATGTCAATTAGTAGAGCGTAAACGATATCTTCTAGTAACTCCAAATACATTTCGCCACTACAATTGCCATCAAGAAAAATTGGTTCGATTGAAGGTCTCCAAAAATGCCAGTCCAGATATTCAATTTCTGTGGAGTTTGAGTGTGGACTTCGTGAAGATTTCTTGGATTATTATCTGCCCAATAACGATAACTATGACGATTGACTGTAGAGTTTAATAAAAACGTACACTCGTCTGAAAAACACATATTGAACAGAAAGTTCCCGTTATCAGCTATTGGTGCAGTCATAACTTCACAAAACTCCAGACGCCGATCAAAATCATCTTCATTCACTTGTTGTAGAAGATGAATTTTATACGGGTGAAATTTAATATGCTTCAATATTCGCTGAATAGTTCTTCTTTTAATGTTTGAAATAGTGTCCAATTTTCTCGTGCTCAAAGTTGGGTCTGCAGCAATTGGTCCTAAAACTTTAATCTTAGTAGTCTCATTCCTAACCGGAAAATCACGTTCAGGATCCCGTTTTTTGTTTGCTACTGAATCACTTTGCCGAAACTTTGCAACTAACTCCACAATGTATTTTCTGTTAACATGTCTGTTCGGATGTCGTTCATTAAACAAATTTGCAGTACGGTTTGCACAGTCATCGTTTTTGAAAAAAAGAATAATTATGTCAACTTTTTCTTCTACAGAATACACCATTGTGAAATTAATTTTCGGTAGTACTATCAAGTATCAAACCGACCGATAAACTAAAATAATAAACCGCATTTCTCTCATTCCGATAAGAAATGTTCTAGTCAATTTTTTGTTTACAAACCAACAAAACCTTGACTATTAGCACATTTCTTATCGGAATGAGTGAAATGCGTTTTTGTATCTTCAACTGGGAATAATCTTTAAACGAGTTGATAAAACTTACAGAAAAATTAGTGTGCTGAATTCAGAAAGGAAATAGCTTTCAAATGGTGTAACACCTGATCCATGTTCCCTATTTAAAATATTAGGGTTGTTATCACCACCCTTAAGGGGTTGATGTGACAAAGTTGAGTTTTATGTCAAAACATGTCCCGCTCAATATTAAAATTGACGTTTTTCAGCGTTTCTTAAAAAAAAATTCTCTGGACGCAAATCGGTCTGTTTCGTTTTCTATGCGCCACCCTATATATATATATATATATATATATATATATATATATATATATATATATATATATATATATATATATATATATATAATGAATAAAAATCAGTACAACATCTAGATTATGCATTATGCTGATTTTTATTCATTTTTAGTACTCCTGAAGATGCTCGGGACCCCAAGCGAAATATATCGAGTTTTAGTACAGCCTGACTCTCTTTAAAATATAGCGCTCGTTTTTTGGTCGTAATTGCCCTTAAAAGTATAAAAAATTTAGCACGCTAACGTGTAACGACTGTTACTCCTCCCTTCAATCTATATATATATATATATATATATATATATATATATATATATATATATATATATATATATATATATATATATATATTCATATGTATCACACAGTAACTAAAAAAATAATGGGCCGAGTTTGAAAAAATTTCATAGATACCTTCCTTTTGTAAGTGGCTCGGAGTTAGCTGGCCAAATAATTTCCCCAATTGGGGAAAATTTTTGGTCTCCAAAAATAACAAAGGTATGGTATGGTATGCATATATGTATATATATATATATATATATATATATATATATATATATATATATATATATATATATATATATATATACCAACAGTTCCTAACCGCTGAGCCGACAATTCAAAAATAGGTTACAATGGTAAAAGTTCTTTGGACCTCATTAAAATTATAGAACAGTAGCTTTTTCATTACGCAAATTTTTTTAACCAGCCAGTATTATAAAAAATAAATTTCTAACTATGAAGTAAACTAAAAACGGAGTCGAAGCTCATTAACTTTGCCCAAACAAAATAATATATTGTCTCAACTGTTTGTAAGAATGCTTAATTGCATATACCATTATAATATTTGGTACCTGTGCAACACATTGATATAACAGCTAACTACTTTACGCGAAGAATTATTTCATGCAAATTTCTGTAAACTAGGTTAACGAGCAATTTAAATTACTCAATTTCTTTATAAATATTTCATGGAGAACGTTTGAATTGAACAAAGCCACGAATGCAATATTTAATTATTCAATTTGAAAAAACTCAATATGAAAAAATTACAGGCGTGCATTGTTCTGACCTACTCAATGCCATTTTACCCTTTATTAAATCATACACGCTCTTTTCTAATACATGTAGCACCAGACTGCATAGTGATATATTTGAAAAAAAGTATGTGGGCAGCAAATGCGTTATGGTAGCGAAGTGTGATAAGAATTGGTTACAAAAAATTTTTAGTTTACTAACAAACAAAAGGTAAAAGAGAAAACGTCTGGAAGCAGAAATTGCGTTATGCTAGTGAATTTTCATATAAATTGGCCACGAAAGTTTTTTAAATATGCTCTAAGAAAAGTTTTTGTTTGTTTGTAACATTTTTAATAGATTTTGTTTATCACACACAACATCTATCTTGTGAAGTGCTCTAACCTCTAGGAGAAACCAACAGTTTTTTAATTAAATGCCCATAACTATTTTTGCTGCTAACCTAAATATCTAAGGCTTGACACGTGCTATAATTTTAGTGAATTTTCATTAAGAAAATTCACTAATAGAGAGGTATCGATGGTAAGACTTTTGGAAAATTTCATCAAACGAGCGCGAATTTGGGCCTTTAGAACCCATATCCAACGTCGGATTTGATTTATATATATATATATATATATATATATATATATATATATATATATATATATATATATATATATATAATACTTGACCGATTTGGACAAAATTTGGTAATTACCTTGATTGTGTTAATCACTTGGATAAGTTCGTAGATGGGCACCGTGCGTCTAATTTTTCTTTGAAAAAAATGTAAACAAAATTTTGAAAACACAATATTTTAATGAAATATTGTAGTGATTCGAATAAAAATTTGCACACATATAGGAGACTTAATAATATACCTGTTAACCAAAATTCAAATTGAATGGCCCACGAGAAAGGGAGTTATTCGAACATAAATATGTTACAGTAATAAACTGTCTAAGATATTACTTCGAATTACATGAGGCATTTCACAGGATGAATGTTTTCAAGTATGGTTAGACTTTGAATGTGCTATTCTGAGTACATAATTCAAAATCGACCAAGTCACCTGACAATTAAATATAAATGAGCCGGGTTGCCAGATATAATACAATTTCACTTGAATCTTAGAATGTAAAACCTATTTGTACTACTTATTGATGACAAATAAAAGTTCACAATTAATTAATCCATCCATTAAATGTCGTTTAATATTCATAAATGTTGAGTCACCAATTCCTCGTCTTATTTAAAAAAAATTACAATCTAATTTATAGAATACGACATCGTTGCATGCGAGCTGCGTCGAGACACTCGAGATCATCAACATGGACATTTTATTTATATTCTTATTAAAACAGAAATTTAATTTTACATTTGTATTGTTATTTAATCAGATGTGGGACGCTAAAATAATTATATGTTATAAATGGTAAGTTAAATATTACTTAAATAACTTTCGTGTATGTAGTATATAGCAAATACTGTTAACTAATAACTAACGAAGGTATTTGTTTCTGTTATTTGCTTATAGGTTATGTTATAAACTTAAAGTTGATACTGTATATTGTATAGTGATAATCTTTTTAACTTTAAGTTTGTGGTATTTTGGAAAAAACGCAATGCACCCGTTTTATAAAAGCGATAAAATTGTACACTATTAGTAAGATATATTATTAAAATTAATTCTTTAAATTTAAATGAACCTTGGAGATTGTTTGAAAAAGATTATATTTTATATGAAGCTAAAAAATTTAAATTTGGTCTTAGATATAATCTGTAAGTACTGTAAGTACCTTTAAAAAAATTGTGTTACAAATTTCATTAAAGTTACAAAAGTTTTTCAGAAAAACAAATAATTATTTACAAAGGGAATGTACCTGTCAAATTATAAATATGGCAGGTATTTTTCCTCATTAATCGCTTGGATGGTTTTGTTTTAGTCAACCCATCCAGTTTTGGCAAACAATTAGCAACAAAAAAATTTTTGGGACGCAGCAAGTGCGTTATAGTAGTGAATTTTCATATGAATTGTACACTATTAGTAAGATATACTATTAAAACTAATTCTTTAAATTCAAATGGACCTTTGAGATCGGTTTTAGAGTCCTAGTTAGCGATTATTTGAAAAAATTTATGTTTTATATGGAGCTACTAAATTCAAATTTGGTCTTAGATATAATATGTAAATACTGCAAGTGTCTTTAAAAAATTGTGTTAAAAATTTCATTAAAGTTACAAAAGTTTTTCAGAAAGCAATTAATTATTTACAAAGGGAATGTACCTGTCAAATGATAAATATAACAGGTATTTTTCCTTATTAATTGTTTGGATGGTTGTGTTTTAGTCAACACATCGAAGCTCAATATGTTATTTTTCTTTAATTTATTACCCACGTGCGTTTACATAGGTGTTACTAAGGTTCAAGATTGAAGATTCTGGCTTAATGGGAACTTTATTGAGCTATCGGATTTGAAATATTTTTACGAAAATTTTCTACCATAACATAAAAAACCTTTTTTGTTGTTTGCTTGCAAAAACTGGATGGGTTGACTAAAACAAAACCATCCAAGCAATTAATAAGGAAAAATACCTGCCATATTTATAATTCGACAGGTACATTCCCTTTGTAAATAATTATTTTTGTCTGAAAAACGTTTGTAACTTTAATGAAATTTGTAACACAATTTTTTTAAGACACTTGCACTACTTACATATTTTTATAATTCGACAGGTACATTCACTTTGTAAATCATTTATTTTTTTCTGAAAAACGTTTGTAACTTTAATGAAATTTGTAACACCATTCTTTTAAAGGCACTTGCAGTACTCACATATTATATCTAAGACCAAATTTTAATTTAGTAGCTCCATATAAAATATACATTTTTTCAAATAATCGCTAACTGGGACTCTAAAACCGATCTCCAAGGTCCATTTAAATTTAAAGAATTAGTTTTAATAATATATCTTACTAATAGTGTACAATTCTTATGAAAATTCACTATCATAACGTACTTGCTGCGTCTAGACTTTTTTATAACATAAAATTGCGTACCAAATTTGGTTGCGATAGCCTTGTTATTCCACGACATAAAAAAATTTGGTGATTGGGAAGTTTTAGATTAAAGAACGACATCCTGCAACGTAAAAAATTTATTCGCACATTCAACACCCTTCGAGTGAGGGTTGCAACCCCCAAATGCTTAAATAGGAAGTAGATGCTTATGATACCACATTTGAAACATTACTTCATTCTCCATTCAAAAATGGTATGGTTTTAAAATGTATTTCAAAAATTAACACTAAGTAAAAAAAGTCGTTTATCTGACTAACTTCTCTACCATACCCTAAAATAGTGTTGCGAATTAAATCACATAGCTGCAATAATATACTCCCCTCAGAAAGACATTTTCATGACATGAATTTACGGTCCATGACTCGACCACAGAGAACATATTCGTATTTCTGTACCCATAAACTTCTGAAACGTTATATTACTCGAGTTTTGCAAAAAAATGGCAATGTTCGCCAAATCAGCCCTCATTTATCCCCTACCCCCTGAAGCGTTCTTACCCAAAAACAATTCGAAGCGTTTCTTTATCCGGTGCTAACTGGATACCAACTTTGAAAATGACATCTCAATTCGTTCACAACTTATTGCGCCTACTAAGAGACAGATGTACAGGTCGACAGACCAACCGACCGACCGACAGACAAAATAATTTTCGTTCCATAATGAAGTTTTATATAAGTTTTGGGACTGTTTACACCGTTTCAGCAAAAAAAAATATGAAATTTTCGTCACCAATGTTCCACCCCAAACATTCAACCCCTAATTTAATTTCAGCACAGAATACCAGATGTTTGATGAAATTGAAAGTTTTCTAATAAACAAACCCTAAAACGTTATAACAATCAATGAATTGAAGAGGTCTTCTATCGAAGAGCTTGCCCATTTGTATAGAAAATTAAAAAGCAAGCAGATGAACGCTTCCCAGAATGCATGGTTTAACCAAGAGTGCATAAGAAAGAAGGCCATCCCGAAGTAAGTAACCATAACAACTACTGCAACATCAAATCAATCAAAAATTGCTATCAGAAAAGCCAGTTTCATCTGGCTGAAAGAAGAATACAAGAAATGGTTTTCAATTCGTGATAGTTTGCTTCTTTATATCAAGGTAATACATTCAGAACTTGCTTATAAATTACATCCAGTAGAATTTGATTTATTAGATGACCAAATACATATTTTAGTTAGTGTATTGAAATTTAAAAAACGCTTAACACAGACAAACAAAATTAGAAACCTAGAAAGCACACAACATTTACATAATCTAGAAAGACCTCCCCCACAAACACATAAGTTCTACAAAAGATTTGAAAACCTAAGCGATACAATTTTTACAACTGAAGAAATTTCTTTTCTAAATAAAGGATATAAATACTGCCCAAAATTTATATTTACAAACAAAATTAAAGAGATATTAGCTTCTGAATCCGAAATTGCTTCCAGATCTATAAGGCAATATGAAAGATTAAAAATATGTGAATTTTTAAGACATTTTACTTCAAAAATGACAAACGTCAAATTAACGAAACTCAAATTTCAAAATCTGTTCAGCATAAAATATTAGACAATGATCTAGTTTTTACTAAAACTGATAAAAGAAATACAACTGTAGCTATATGTAGGGACGTATATAACATTAAAATTAATGATTTTATTACTACATAAAATTTAACAGAAATTAGGAAAGACGCAACAAACGCATTTCAGACAAAACTAAAAAATGAACTTAAAAATGTGTCTCTGTTTAGTCAACAAGAAAAGAAATATCTTTTATATAAAAGCCTGCAACCACCAAAAATGTATGGCCACCTAAAAATTCATAAGCCAAATATACCGGTCTGGCCAGTAGTTAGCTATGTTAATACACCTAGAGAGCAAACTGGTTTCACTTATTAGAGAAAACAATTACTTTCCAAAATATTCAGCTAAGGATTCTTATGAACTTACACAAAAATTAAATAACTTAATTATTCCCACAAATAGTAAATTAGTCTCGTTTGATGTTTGTAGCATGTATTCTAAGATACCCCCTAGGAAATGTTTACCTCTTTCAGAAAACGTAATAGGAAATAACGTAAATGTCATAAAAAGACAAGAAATAATGAATCTTTTTAACGAATGTATAAAAGAAAACTATTCTAAATTTAATAATAAAATTTATATGCAAAATAAAGGTCTATCTATGGGTAGTCAGTCCATTGTCACCTTTATTAGCCAACATATTTATGGAAAACTTAGAAAACCAAATTTTAACATCAGAACTTTCGCATAATATTGTCTTTTGGTACAGATACGTAGATGATATTTTAGCATGTTTTCAAGGTAGTCATACAGAATTAAATGAATTTTTGAATTTTATTAATAACTTTCACACAAATATTAAGTTTACTTTAGAAGAATAAGCTAAGAGTTGTATAATTTTTTTAGACTTAACAATTAGACAGTTAGAAAATAAATCATTTGACTTTTCAATATATAGGAAACCAACTTACACTGACACAACCATACCATACGATTCATGTCACCCTTTTTCACAAAAGCTGTCAGCCTACCATTCTATGATACATCGTGCATTTTCAATACCTATGTCACAAAACAATTTTGAAAAAGTAATTTCAATAATTAAGCAAACAGCATTTAATAATGGCTACTCTGTTAAAATAATAGATAAAATGATAGAGAGAAAGGAATACAAATTAGAGATTAATTTAATTTATCCAAATATTAGAGACAAAGAAGACAACAGATACGTTTCGATAACTTATTTTGGAACCATTTCAGAAAACATTTCAAAAATTTTAAATACCTGTACAAATACAAAGGTAGCTTTTAAATCTTACAACACGACGCGTGATTTGTTATTTAACGCAAAAGAAAAACCTTGTTTCTTGACAAAAGCTGGAGTTTATAAATTAGCTTGTACACATTGTAACGCAATCTACATAGGTCAAATTTCTAGAAATTTTAACACCCGATACAAAGAACATATTTCTGCATTTAGAAATAACCACGCTGACAAATCTACATTTGCAAAACATATTATTGATACCGAACATAGACCTACAGTAAATAACCGCATACAACCACAACATTTTTATAATGACAAACGTAAACTAGACTTTTTTGAAGCTTTAGAAGTCAAAAAGCACACACATGACAATAACTACCTTGTTTTAAACGAGCATTTCTTGGATATTCTTCTTTCTAATTAAATAAGTCAAAAAAAATAAATTTAATTATTCTTTCAAAAAAGTTGTACTAAGATAATGAGTTGATATATGTCGATATTTTCGTTGTATAGTTCTATTTTTATGTTAAATATTGACATACATCACATAGACATTTTGAAAGCCTCATCTGTCATCTGTGTTTCATTTTATTATCAATTTGATAAATTTTTTGATCAAAACATCATATCATAACATAGCAACAGATCTTTATTTGTAGTTGTCATGATTTCGTACTAATTCAATTTTTATCTGTCTGAGAATGCTGTCAAGCAGCGAAACTATAGTCACAGAAACGTTGAAGAACATCCTAGAACATCCAGAATTCGTAAGGGCCACTTGCTCCAGTTAGCTTACGCGCTGGCTACGTCCTTCACCTACAAAAACGAAAATCAACAGTGAAGCCAGAGAAGTAGTCTCCAAGTCTGTATGTAATATAACTCGAGTTTTAATGAAAAAATGTAAATTTTCACCAAATCACCCCCCATTCATCCCCTACCCACAGGAGCGATTTTACCCAAAAACAATCCGGACAGTTTTTTCGTCGGGTGCTAACTGTATACCAAATTTAAATACGATATCTCATTTTGTTTCAAAGTTATCGTGGCTACAAACAGACAGACATACAGGACGACAGACAAAAAAATAATTCGTTCCCGACTCATATTTTCTATGTTTTGCCACTTTTTACGACGCTTAAGCAAAAAAAAAATTTGAAATTTTTGTCGCCGATGCCATACTTCCATACGTTGTGACGATGTGGGAGTAAAATTATTAACTAGTTGCCTTTTGTTCTTGATAATGATAAAAAGTGTGGACGCAGCAGTGCGTTATGGCAGTGAATTTTCATAGAAATGACCTGGCACAATTTTTTTCAGATTTAAGTTGTGCAATATAGTTGACTTTTATATCGTTAACTTAAGTAGGTATATATTTCTGACTCCTCCGCCCCCTCCGCCAGGATTTGCGCCTACATGTGACGTCGGCGTAACGAAACAAGATAACAGATTAGATAGAGAGAGAGAAAAGGTAGCTGACCTGGGTTGACGTAATCCAAAATGGCGACCAAGATGGCTGACCGTAAGTAAAAAATCTGGGAAATCTGAATTTTTAAGAAGTATCCGACCTGACCTGTCAAAATAAGAGAGCCCGCCATTTTGATCTTTATGAAAATGACAAAAAAAATGTGGGTGGCAGCGCAGGCGCAAACCAACTTTTTTAATTTGTGGCTTGGACCTCACATGTAAGGTTTTATTTTACCAGTCTTTACGAGTAAAATTTAAATATGATATACGCGCATGTGCAAACCCAAAATTTTAATTGAGGGTATGTGTGAGGTATCATCTTACTGGTCTCGAGGAGGGGTGTTAAAATATTTATTTATTTATTTATTTAGAAGGGTTGCGAAGCCTTATCAATATCGTTATCAATTCTCATTTCCTGCCAGTGCTAACGTTGACCTCGTTGATACTCTCATTTCCTGTCAGCGTCCTTGGGTTGATAAAAATAGTGTTTAAGGATATAAATAAATCAACTGATGTAAATACCATCAACTTATTAGGATTAAATAGGAAATTTACATATTAACTTATTACACACTAGCTCTTATAATACTAAAGGTTTATATTCGAATACACTACCATGAATAACCAAATATGGCTCTATTTGGAAATTACTCATAAACTCCACTTTGATTACACCATTGAGGACTTGATTGACACATTCTGGTGCTGACAGTCGATTAAAAATATAGCATGGTCTTTAAACTCATCATAATTTCGGAGAGGCTCTGGTATGTTTTTATAACAAAAACTTTTTTGAAAATTCATATACATCTGGTAGGTTTCAGCATATTTAGATTTCTAGAAATTCATATTCATTGATTCATAACAGTAGTATTCTGAATTTAGAAACAGTCGTGAATCTACCAAGCCTATGTTATCGTAAAAGTCACCCTTCTTGCTTACGTTATCTTTTAGATCTGTTTGAAATGCTATAATCACATATCTAGGTCTTTCTAAATTTGTTGCAGTTTTAACAGACCACACATCTTTATTACTATCTATGAGTGATGGTAGCTCATATATGTTCCATTTTCGATATGCGAGAAATACACATGTCTCTTTTGCTATTTTATCCATCAGTTCCGACTTCATTTTATCGTTTGGAAATACGTGTTTAGCTTCTAAAAATATGTTGCTGTACCAGTACTGTAATAGCTGTTGGCATCATTTAGAGCTCTTGTAAATCGGAAAGTATGTTTACCACAAAACTCCTTTAAAGTGACGAAAGAAACTGAAAAGGAAACAAATAGGTATGAGCATATGAAACTTCAATATGTAAAAACTGGAACCTGTGATGCGCATTGATAAGTATACTTGGAGAACCCAAATCACCACAACACATATTTTTTTAAAGACCTCACGATCGTTTTACTAACCACGTTAGCATAATCAGAGGATGATGCTAACGTGGTTAGGTCAGTGCTGAGGAAATAAGTGAGAACAGCATACTCAAGGAAGGAGGAGACGGATTTGAAGCTGAAAATTGTGCATGACGCAATAACAGGTAGGTTATCCAATATAGAGTTTGATACTTTCATGAGACTCAATTATGAACACTTACTGTCCTTTCAATGTTATAAAAAACGTTCTCTTTACAGAAAAATCATTTATTTGCAGCGTCTAAATGACGGCCCCCCACATTCGGTTGGTTTGAAATATAGTAATCATGCATTCCGTGAGAGATTAAAAAATCTTTCATCCTACAATCAGTTCGATCAGTCCCACATTAACCTGTTGAGACAAGGTCTTAAGTTTGCTATCCCCCCAAGATTTAAGTCTTTCGTGTTTGACACTGTCAAAGATTTGGAGGTTTTCCTGAGAAGATTCAGGGTTGATGACTCAGACATGTTACGTGGTCTAATACACAATATCATTGCCAAATTCCGGGTAGCTTCTACTGGTCTTCATCCATACGGGTCATTTGTTAAATCTCTCAAGGGTATTATTAGAGACAACGACCTTTTCCTTTCAAAGGCTGATAAGGGACACTGTTTGGTTGTTCTAGACAGACAGGATTATGTTTCGAAGGTCCTCACATTCATGAGGGATAATGGTATCCTTATAGTTAATTACAATCCACTCCCCTCTTTCACATCGAAGTTCAAAAAAGTCTTCGATCGATTTGCACCCCTCTCGACTAAGAATTACAGGTCTCTTTATCCCATGAACCACTTCTTACCTCGCCTTTATGGCCTTCCTAAGATTCATAAGGATGGATGTACGATCCGCCCGGTTGTCTCCTTTGTAGGCTGTCTGACTCATAGGTTGTCAAGCTACCTGGCAACATTCTTAATTTCACAATTAAATGTAACCTCTCCATTTTCCGTCAAGAACTCAGTTGCTCTAGTCGAGAGACTTAGAGATGTCCCAATAAGTGACACTTCGGTGTTGGTTTCGTTCGATGTTTCCAATCTTTTCACCAGTATTCCGGTAAAACAGACACTACTCATACTCAAGAATCTGCTTGCATCTTCTTCAATTAGTATAGATATGCAGAGGGCTTTTAATGCTCTTGTCAAGGTTTGTCTTGAGCAGAACTTCTCCTTTAATAACCAAATATTCCTAGAGAAAGATGGCCTTCCCATGGGTAACCCTTTGTCCCCCGTCTGTGCAGAGGTCTTCATGGCCGTCTTCGAGAAGGATCTTCTTTTCAAGGATTATAATCCGCTTAAAGACTGTATCTCGTCCTGGACACGTTACGTGGATGACATACTAGTTGTCTGGTCGGGTCCTACAGATCAACTACATCATTTCTTGACTTGGCTAAATAGTTTACATGTCAACATGAACTTTACTATTGAGTTGAAAGAAAATGGTTCCATTAGCTTTCTGGGTCTGAAATTGACGAGATCCATTAACAACATTGAGTTTGAAATTTACAGAAAACCAACCCAAACAGATCATTTAATTCCATTCAGATCATGTCATCACATCTCTTATAAACCGGCGTCCTTGAGATTTTTTATAAACAGCCTTTTTAGAATCCCTATGTCACAGATCAAATTTGATAATGAGCTAAATGTTATCAAGCAATTAGCCACTAACAATGATTATCCTATCAGCATTGTCGATAGACTGATCAGGAAAAAAAGTCGCCAAATTTTAAGAGAAGACAGTTCAGTCATCCCAGCATCTCAGGCTGACAACACTTGCTATTTTCCGTTGACATATTGTGGACCCATTACTAGTGCCATCACAAAGGTTTTGAAGAGAGACAATGTAAAATTCTCTTACAAATCTAAGAACACCCTGAAGAAGATGTTAGTTCACAATAAAGACGACATCCCCCTTTGAGGAGTTTACTGCGTTAGCTGTGGGGATCCTGATTGCAACACTGTGTATATTGGTAGAACTGGGAGAGCTCTAAACAGGAGAATTTCCGAACATCTTAGGAGCAGAAACAATGCTGATAACGTCACTTCAGAATTTGGTTGCCACCTCAGAGAGACTGGTCATGTCTTTGATAAAGAAAAAAAGATGTTAAAATCCTTCACCAATCCACTTTTGGAACTGAGCAGTTCGTCCTTGAAGAGATGGAGATCTACAGATACACCTACAACTCCAACAATACTGTTCTAAATGCTTCTAATACCAGTGAGATTAACTTTCCGCCAATTTATAGAAATATACTGAACTAGTGCCATCTACAGTGATAAACCTAAGCATTCTGTGGAGTGAAGGAGCCCGGAAATGTTACTTGCTCTGTGCTGCTCGGAACGGCCGGGTACATGTCAATGTCACTTGTCTGTCACTTGTCACTTTAAGCTAAAGGTCGTAGTTCGTTTGTTTGCCCCCCTTCTCGTTCACTTCAGATATTCGGCTTTTTACTGTCCTCCATTTCAAATGCGAAATTTTTATTTATATTGCCGTTTGTCCATTGCAGTGATTTGAGGTTTTAATGCTTCAAATTCTGCCTTCACCCATATAGTGCAGGAAAACAAAAGCGACAGTCGAGAAAACAGCCACTATGATAGATTTCTTGTCAAGTTCAGTTCCTGTTATAAAAACAACGTATATAAGTATGTTTAGCCATTTTGGTTTAATTCTTTATAGGTATCATAGATTTAATTCAGTGTTTTTCTCTGAAAGTCCTGCTCTGGTTGTGCAGCCTGCCTTGGCAGCTTCTCTATCTATTTGTTTAAAGTCCTTAGATTGTGGTGTGTCAGTGCACTTTTAAACTTAATTTACACGGGTTTCCACCCGTTTTTTGCTATTTTTACTGCTTTTGCATTGTTGTTTTTGCTGCTTGGATGTGCCTCGACCAGGCTTTAGACATTTTAGTGTTTTTAACTTCTCAACTTTTAGCTTTTAGCTGTGATTTTATAAATGTAATGTTGTAGAGCATGTTAGCGTTGACTTTAGTTTCTGTTTAGACTTTGCTTGTAAGACTGTTTAGAATTTTGTAACTGCTTGTGTCGTGTGATACTTGCCGACCTACCAGAAACTTTGTTTCTGACACAACCACCTTTTGTAATGTTTCAGGAAGCCCCTGAAGATGGCCAGATATATAAGCCTAAACGCGTAGGGCTTTTACTAAATAAATTCAGTCTGGAGTATAGTCTTGTTATGTTATTTTTTACCTTGGAAATTTGTTAAATTTATATATTCTTTGCATCCTCTTCATTTATGTTGTTGATCTTTAATAAATGGCCTAAATACATTAACGTTTCTTTTATGCGAACACTGAGAAATATGCTTTAAGCATGGCTTTAATCAATTTAATGTTTTTAACTCTATTAATAAATTCAACTGAACTTGAAACTGAAAAACTTTTTGTTTGATAACCAAGCCTTTAAATTTGTTTGTTAACCATTTCGCAATATTGTTTGTCGGAGAATCTACAGCTGAAACAATAGGTCTCACCGATTTTTCGGGTTTGTGTATTTCAGGAGACAATACTTTTTTGGAACTTTAGAATTTGAAGCTTGTAACTTTTTCCCAAATCTTTTGTAATAAGGGTATGACATATCTTTAAATTGTTTTTAACTTCGGAAATCATTTTTGGTAGTGGGTTTCTATTTAGCTTTTTATACGGTCTGATTCTATTGCGATATATACTCTGTCTTTATAATCTTTTTTGTCTAAAATCACAGCCCTGTTACCTTTGTCTGCTTTAACATAAAAACATTGTTTCTCTTACAGCCGTTTAACTGTATTTATTTGATTAAGGTCTTTGGTACTAATGAGCTTATTTTTATATAAATGTTTAGTTATTTCATATGTACATGCTTGTCTAATAAAGTTTTTTGAAGACTCCGGTAATTGTTTAATAGCTGTTTCAATACCGGCACTAAAATATAATAGATCGTCTTTTTGTGACAGTAAACCGAATTTTAGCCCTTTATTAAAAAGGTCGATCTCATTTTTATTAAACGTCCGCGGAGAAAGGTTTTCTACGAAGTTAACTTTCTGAAGAGGTGTTTTTTCAATTTTATTTTGATATTTTACAAGCAGCTTTAATTTATTGTTATGTAATTTGGTCTTTTTAACTAACTTTGCCGTGATGACTACAAACATGTTCCTCTGAAAATTGCATCATTATTATAATATTCAAAATTATCTAACTTAAAAGTTAATTTCTAAATAAGCTATATGCTTCTATTTCTAACATACTACTTTTTGAGTACAGATATTCCATGTCTAAATCCAGCCATTTTTCTTTAGCAAAATTTGTAACTTTTTCGCCAACTTTGCATTATTAGAAATTTTAACATTGAAGTTAATAGAATTGGCAGTAACTGACTTTTGTTTGCAGGATTTTATAAAAGCGATATCTGCACCTATTAATCTAAGTTTACCACTCAACGTGCAGTGAAGATTAAGTCTAAGTTAGACAATTTTGAATATCAAATTCACTTGAATTTATTAATACAGTAAAAAATATTAAATTGGCTGAAGGTGAGGTTTTAATATCGTTTGGTGTGACGTCGTTGTTTCTTGGTGTTCTCACAAAAGAAACGCTAACATATTCAGACCATTTCTTAAAAATGAACAACTTAAATGAAGAGGTCTGCAAAGAATATACAAATTTAACAAATCTTTGCATGAATCATAATGTTTTTCAGTTAATTCCTAAATTGGTTGTACAAACAATGGCAACCCCCTTACCATTCATTTCATACCTTTTCATGAGTAGATTTGAAGCGGACCTAGGAAACCAAAATGTCTATTTTCCTACAGTATGATTTCATTATGTGGACGATGTTGTTGCGGTATTGATCACAAATTGTGCAAAGTAAATGATTTTATTAACAAATTAAATAGTAAATGTGACTACACTAAATTCACCCATTAAATATAAATGAACACGAATTACCTTTTCTTGATGTACTAGTCATGAAAAATAGAGATACTTTAGAATTTGACATCTACCGAAAGGAAACCTCTACTGTGAGTTACATTTTGATTGACTCATACCATAATTTTTCACAAAAAACAGCTAGTTTGAATTTTCTGGTTCATAGACTAATACAGTTACGCTTAAATAAAGATACAACAGAGAACTTTAATATTTTTTTATATTTCAACAACCCACCACGAGGGCTTACAGCCTAAATACTGTCGTACCGTGGGTGTCGACAAGGAGGAAAGAGGCAACTTGTTAATTCTGGACTTGAAGGTTTGGAGGTTTGGAGGAGAAGGAAAAACAAATGCCGGCAAGGAATTCCACAACTTGCAAGTCATTGGGAAAAAAGAGCAGACATAGCAAGACTTCCTATGTCTGGTAACCTCGACAGTAAAAGGGTGCATTCGCTGTGTTCCCCTGGTAGATCTGTTGGGGGCAGCAGGTGAATGAACTATCGAAGAAAGCTCCTCTGAGCAGTGCCGATGCAAATATCTATAAAATAGAGAGAGGTCACCAAGGGCACGTCGGTGGGTCAGGGATGGCAGCTTTTGGGTGAGCGTAGAGTCACCGATGAGACGTATAGCTCTCTTCTAAATGGAGTCCAGGATAGCGAGTCTAGAAGCGGCTGCGGAACCCCAGATGTGGAAGCAGTATTCGAGGTGTGGCCTTATTTGTGAAGTATATCAGGTATAGAGATTAGCTGGTGAAAAGTATTTGCGAGCCCGGAAGAGGACACCTAATTTCCTAGCAGCCGCTTCTGCAATTGATGTGACATGTTGATGCCAATTGAGATTTCGATCGACAGAAATGCCATGAAAGTGAAAAGGACTCATTACTTTGAATAACTTGGTTGTTCATTGTCATGGGTCTAGGGCTGGTATATCTCTTATGAGATAGAAAGCTAGACTGAGATTTGGTGGGGTTGAATTGTACAAGATTTCAACTTCCCCAGTCTAATATTTTTTTGAGTTCCACAGAGACAGAACCCTCCATGAGTCTGCGATTCTCATCTAATTGGGCTAAAGAGACAGGCTTAGCACATTGTATATTTGAGTGGAGGGTGCTGTCGTCCGCGTAACTGTGAACTGGGTTGGATGTGCTAGAGAGGAGGTCATTGATGTGGAGAAGAAACAAAGTAGGGGCTAAAGCTGAAACTTGAGGAACTCCTGCATTACTGGGATACAGTTTAGAGGAATGGCCATCCACGACAACAGAACTGATTCGGTTGTAGAGTAAATTTGCCATCCAGGTACAGAGTTTTGCTGGTAGGCCATAGGCCGGAAGTTTATTAAGCAGCGCTGCGTGCCAGACCTGGTCGAATGCTTTGGATATGTCTAGAGCGACAATCTGGGACTCACCGTGTAGTTCCATAGACTTGTTCCATGAATGGGTGACAAAGGAAAGGAGGTCGGAAGTTGATCTGCGCTGACGGAATCCACACTGCCTGTCGTGGATTAGTCTAAGTAAGATGTCTGAAGGGGTTAAGGAGTCGCGGGCCAAAGGACTCCAGGGGGCAAGCTGAGGAAGTGGAAATAACAACATAAACTCCCGATGAAGCTTTCCCCAAGACCGTCATGCGCGGTAAAAATCCGCATCCTGCACGAGGTGACCCTGCTAATAACTAAACATGACGGATCTAGACAAGGAGGTCGAACTAAACTCCCCCAATCTACGGTGTCACGTGACCCGTGCCTATGGATGGATGGCACCAGGGCGATGGTGTCGTGAACGGAACCTCTGGAGTACCAGGCAACCCTCCAGAGTAACCCGCCTTGCACCACACAGGGGGTTCTGATGGTGTGGACAGTATTTCCCCCATTCTCGTGGGAACAACATGAAGATTATAAATACATATAAAACCAAAACCAATGAGGCTCGAGGAGTGGCTCCGGCTACAGACTTGAGCCTTGAGTCTATCCCGGAAACGGAGACGAGCCAGGGTGCGGCAGCGGACTCTGGAGGTCCCACGACCGGCGTAGATACGGGGGATCAGGGGGTAGCTTCGGCCAGAGACCTGTCCCCGACACCCAAGCTGGAGGCTGGGTCCCACCGGAGGGCGGCGAGCTCCGCGGACTCCGGGGGCCCCTCCACCAGTGAGGACTCTACTGTTAGAGTAGAGGGACTGCCCCGGCAGTCCAAGCGTCTTTCCGGGGCGCAAAGAAAGAAGCTCCGGAGGGCGCAAAAAATGGCGGCCGGGACCTGGACGGTCGAGAAACCTGTAAAGGCGCAAGAGGGGAGTGCGGGTCAGAAGAGGACGCGCTCGAACTCTAGCACGCCCACTACAGACAGACGTTCCAAAAGGGCCAGGGTGCCTGTAAAGGCGCAAGAGGAGAGTGCGAGTCGGAAGACGCCGCGCTCTGGCTCTAGCACGCCTACTACAGACAGACCTCCCAAAGGAACTAAGGCCGGAACACCGGCGCAGACTGGCTCTTACAGGGAGGCTGCGGAGGGCCTCGGGATGGCGGTGATTGACAGACGCCATCCTGAGGTCACGCTAGACCAGGGGAAGGCGGACCTGATCCAGGCTGCGGTGGTAGCTGCAGTGGACTCTCTTCAGGAAGGGGAGAGCCCGCCTCAGTTCCACCGGACGCGCCTGACGGGGGGCATCCTCTGGATAACCTGTGCCGGCCCGCAGTCGCGGGACTGGCTGCGGAAAACGATCGGGGGCCTCGGTCAGATTTGGGAGGGGGCGGACTTGACAGCCGTCGAGCCCAAGGAACTCCCAAAGAGACGCAAGGTCCTCGTACGGATCCCTGACACCGTCCCGCAGGAGACGGTGATCAGCAGACTTAAGATCCAGAACCCTGAACTGGGGACGCAACACTGGTCGGTTCTAAGCAGGAAGGCAGAGGAGAAAGGACAGACGCTCGCCTTCTCGATCGACCCGACATCTTACAGAGCCCTTGAAGGAACCTCCTTCAAGGCATTCTGGGGCATGGGAAGGGTTAGCTTCCGCCCACTGGGGAAGCAATTAAGGGTTAATGGGACTTAGGTTCCTTCAGGTCAACCTCCAACACAGTAGGGCAGCCACGGCCGGACTACTAATGGCTCTGAGGAACACGGATGTGGCCCTCATCCAGGAACCGTACTCCTACAAAGGAGAGATCAAGGGACTCGGCGGAGCTAATGGAAAGCTCATCTACAGCAGGTCCAGCGAGAATCCGAGGGCCTGCATTTTTGTCAGGGAAGGGATAGAGTTTCTCCCTCTAATGAATTTCTGTTCCAGGGACCTGGCAACGATCAAAATCCGATGTGGAGGAGCGGATGGGCTGAGGGACATTACTGTCGCGTCAGCCTATCTGCCAGGGGACAGCACGGACCCTCCTCCACCCAACGAATTGGAGCAGCTGATGGTGGGTAGCAGAGCAGGTGGATGGCAGACCATCATCGGCATGGATGCGAATGCGCACCATGAGTTGTGGGGTAGCTCGGACACAAACTCTAGGGGTGAGGCACTTTTACAATTCTTTATGAAATTTAATTTAGACATATTGAATAGAGGTAATAAACCGACATTCGTCACAACACGGCGTGAGGAAGTTTTAGACCTAACAGTTTCCACCCAGTTTCTGGGTGACTTTGTTAAAAGCTGGGCTGTGTCTGGGGAAGTGAGTAGCTCAGACCACAGATACATCCGGTTTGAAATCGCCAAAGTCGAAAGAGAAACGGTATGGTACCGGGACCCCCGCAAGGCGGACTGGGAAGCCTACAGGGCAGACCTAGCTGTGGAACTGCGGGGGGTTGAGAGGGCCATAAGGGATTCAATAGACCTCGAGATTGCAGCAGTCCAATTGCGAGACGCAATTACCTCGGCCTATAACGCCAACTGCCCCCTGAAAATGAGGGTGTCCACCAGGAACGTCCCATGGTGGAACGAGGACCTCAGGCAAAGGAGGACGCAGGTTCGTAAGCTGTTTAACGCGGCCAAAAGGTCGGGAGCATGGGATGAATATAGACAGGCCCTATCGACCTATAACAAAAGACTGAGGGACGCCAAGAAGGAGTCGTGGAGGAGGCACTGCGAAGAAGTGGAAAACACGTCCGAGAGTGCTCGACTACACAAGATCCTGTCTAAGGGCCCTCAGACTAACATAGGCTCCCTTAGAACACCCACGGGAGGCTTTACAAGCTCGGGGGAGGAAACTATGGAAATTTTACTCCAGACGCACTTCCCCGGCTGTAACATAATAAACCAATCACCTCCGGACTGGGAACACTCAGAAATAGAGGCGCCTTATAGGCGGGCATCTAGAGTAGACTGGACAGTCGCTAAAGAGGTGGTTACCTGGAGCAAAATCAGATGGGCCATTAACAGCTTTAAGCCATACAAATCGCCGGGATTTGATGGAATAATGCCCATCATGCTCCAACAGGGGATAGATATACTGGCGCCGGTGCTTACCCTCATTATGAGGGCCAGCCTGGCTCTGGGGTACATTCCGAGGGCATGGAGACTGGCCAGGGTTGTATTTATTCCTAAACCTGGGCGTCCAACAGACCAGGCAAAGTCCCTGAGGCCAATAAGTCTCATGTCCTTCTTGCTGAAAACAGTGGAAAAACTGCTCGACCGGCACATTAGGGGCGGTGTACTGGAAGCATATCCTCTACACTGCGGACAATATGCATACAGAGCAGGATTCTCAACAGAAACAGCACTGCACCAACTGGTGCTGAAACTGGAGAATACGCTGGAGAACAAGGAGGTGGCGCTGGGGGCCTTCCTAGACATAGAGGGGGCCTTTAGCAACACCTCGTTCGGATCGGTTCTGGCAGCTGCCCGGGAGCGTGGAATAGAGGAGACCTGCTGCAGGTGGATCGGTTCCATGCTCAGGGACAGGGCGGTGTTCACCTCACTCGCGGGAGGGACTCTGCTGGCGGAGGTCGCGGCGGGGTGTCCGCAGGGGAGCGTTCTGTCTCCCTTGCTCTGGTGTCTAGTCGTGGACGGCCTGCTGGGGAGGCTCTCGGGAGGGGGGTATGAGGTACAGGGCTATGCGGACGACATTGTCATCATAGTCCGAGGAAAGGTCACACAGGCAGTGTGGGAGCGTATGCAGACTGCACTGAAAGTGGTGGAAGGGTGGACGGTTGATCAAGGGCTCGGGGTGAGCCCCGAGAAAGCAACCGTCGTGCCGTTTACGAGGAGGAGGAAGTGTGAAAGCCACAGAACTCTCACTCTATACGGTAGGAGCGTTCCAATGGCCAGGGAGGTAAAATATCTTGGGGTCGTATTGGACTCTAAGCTAACCTGGAATGGTCACATTGGAAAAATACTGCGTAAGGCAGTCATGACCTTAGCCGTCACTAGGCGGCTATATGGAAAAACGTGGGGACTAAGACCTAGTATGGCCCACTGGCTGTACACAAGGGTGGTCAGACCATCGTTAACATATGCGGCACTGGTCTGGTGGCCTAAGGTGACACAATCCAGTGCCAAACAAAAACTAGGCAAGATCCAAAGGATGGCTTGCCTAGGCATCACAGGGGCCATGTCTTCAACCCCAACAGCCGCCATGGAGGTGTTGCTGGATCTACCCCCCCTACACTTCGTTATTATGGGAGAGGCCAGGCTAGGACTATACAGACTAGCCTGCAATGGTAGACTGAAGATCAACCCAGGCTTCAGGGGCCACTGCAAAATTCAGGAGATCGTGAAGGAACCCATGCTTGAAATGAGGTCAGACTTCGCGAGCCCGCGAATGTGCAGGGAAAACAACTTCACAGTGGAAATCCCTGATCGCGGGGCATGGCGGGAGGAGACACCGGGCATACCACGGGACGCGCTCGTCTGGTTCACGGACGGATCTGGCGGGGAGCGTGGGACGGGGGCAGGTGTTTACTCGGAAGGACCGAGGGTAAGTCACAGTATTTCCCTCGGAGCCCATGCAACGGTGTTTCAGGCCGAGATGTACGCCATCCTGCACTGTGTGCGGGAGAACAAGAGGAGGGGCTACACCAACAAGCGGATCCTCATAGCCACAGACAGCCAGGCAGCCCTTAAGGCACTAAGTAGCCCACGGGTAAATTCCTGGCTGGTGAGTGAGTGCCGAGACGAGACGAGCGACCTGGCTGGGCAGAATGAGGTGACCCTCATCTGGGTGCCGGGTCACTCGGGGGTCAAAGGCAATGAAGAAGCTGACAGTCTCGCAAAGAGGGGGTCAGCAGAACCATTTATGGGACCAGAACCGGCTCTGGGCGTGTCAAAGAGCACTGCCAGGGGAGCCATTAAGTCCTGGGTCAGAAACCAACACAAGGTGTACTGGGCGGACTGTCCAGGGCTCAGACATGGGAAGTCAATAATTGACGGACCCAGTTCAAAGAGAGCTGTGGAGCTGCTAAACCTTAGCAGAGGACAGCTCAGAAACACAACAGGTCTCTTGACGGGACACATGGCCGTCAAGAAACACCTACATAAAATGGGGCGGTTCGAAGGGGACCTCGCATGCAGACTCTGCGGCGAGGGGGAGGAATCAGCCCAGCACATCTTGTGCGAGTGTATAGCTCTGGACCGGAAAAGACAACTGATCTACGGTCACTCTAGACCGGAGACAGAGCAATATAAAACTTCACCCTACCAATCGCTGTGCAGACTAGTTCAAGGCACAGTGATTTTGGAATGGGTGGAGTAAGACTAGGGGTATGCACAATCAACCAAGGGTTGCGGTGCTATCGGGGCGGCAAGGCCGCGGACGAGCCCTGAGGGAACAAAAAAAAAAAAAAAAAAAAAAGATGTCTGAAACAGACGATTCAAAATAGGAGCAAGTTCTGGTGCGTATTTTTTGAGATCAATTGCTGGCATCTCGTCAAGGCCAGAGGCTTTCCTGGTATTAAGAGAAGAGATTCATTTTATGCGCGACATTGGGGACTGTTGGTGGTTGAACGTTTGGAGGTAGGTTGAGAGTAGAATTGCCGGCGAACAACGAAGTCAAAAGTTCAGCCTTGCCCAGGGCGGTAGAAACAATTTCATCTCCTGAGACAAGAGGTGGGAACGTGCTTTTACAGAAATTATTCCCAATAGATTTAGCAAGAGTCCAGAATGGTTTGCCGCCGTTGGAGCTTAAGAGGACTTTGTTTTTTATGTGGTTATTAAACGAGTTTTTTGCCTCAGAAAGAATGCGGACATAGCGGTTTCTTGCGTCGTTAAATGCTTGACGATTTTCTTGACTGGGATTGTGTAGAAGCCATTTGTGAGATTTGACCTTTTCAAGTCTGGCCTTGTCACAGGATTTAATATGATTATAAAACCCAGCACTGCCAAGTACATTCCGAAAACGATTTTTCGAATCGAAGTGAATTTTGTATGTGGGCGTTAGACAGAATGGGAGAAATGCAAATTTTTAAATTTTGTTCCGTTTAGTGACGACTGTACTTTTTATAACAATGAATTCCTTAATAGACGTAATTTTAATTATTATTCTACTTCCAACGAATCAATTTACGATAATTAATATCAAGACATGTGGTCAGTGAATGTGTGGGGCGGAATAATGGGCCGTTATTTAATTGCTCCTTATTTTTTTGAAAACCATTTAAATGGAATAGTGTTTTTAGATTGTTAGCAAAATCAATTTCCAATGTTATTCGAAAACATTGCGTTAGACATAAACCTACAGTTAACTATCGGCTTAGGTATGGCTCTGTAAAAAATAAAAAAATTAACAAATTGCCTTGTATTGAACACGAGCGGCCAAAGAATATTTTGATGTGCACTTCCAGGATCAGCTCGATGTTGCCCATAACCCATAAGAGTATGTCAGTTACAAGCTGAAACAGTCTGTGTAGGTAATATTTAATCATCACAATTATTAATACGTAATTATTGAAATTTACTAGAAAATATAACCTAGTTAACTATTTTCGCATTTTTAAGTAAATTGCAGAATTTTCATGGAGGTTTTAACACCCATTAATCATACAGCTTTTACTCAGTTACATGCACTAAGTCATTTATTACGTAGGATTAATGTCAGTATACAATCTTATAGTAAGCGCTATAATTAAAAGTCGTGCGTATGAAATATCACTTAGTCATAAAAGTAATTTCTTTTAAAGGATCATAGATAATTGTAACAATAAAAGTCAGAGATTAGTATAATGTTTTTTTTATTCCCGCAGTGAGGTAAAATCTCGTTAACTGTGATTTTAGTCAAAAATTATATTTGCATTTTTTTAAATTATTTACATAAGCAACGCTGTCTTACAATTATCATTTATTATGTAAATTTGTTACAGACAGTTTTGTTGCATCATTGATATTAATTTATCATTAGATATTTAATTATTATTAAAATAACTGTTATCGTCATAATTATCATTATTATTATTTTGGAAAAAACAACTGAATACAAACCATTAGTATATTTCAAATAGTGGAAGCCATAATAAACCAGATCATAAGGAGCAATGCACTTTAGTTTATATATATATATATATATATATATATATATATATATATATATATATATATATATATATATATATATATATATATGTTTTAATTGGTGGCCTTTTTAAATTATGTGGTGGTGTTTTTTAAGTGGCCACACGATTGGGTGTCAATTGATAAGTTTTTGCTTGGGTATTAAAATGTTATAGGTGTTTAATTATGTATATTTGTTTATTTGTTTGGTTTGTGTTTAAATTGTAATTTTAAGTTACTATCAATGTGGGTGATTTTAAATTCAAGTATTTGTATTTTTGTTTATACAAAGTATATATTGTATTGATGGTGTAATGTGTGTGTGTGTGTGTGTGTGTGTTTTCTTTCTTTAACGTCGGCCTATTTCCGCGACTATGGCCAATCACCGACGCCAGGGAGCAGTTTAACCTCACCATCCTGGAAAATTTGCCGAACCCCTGCCTTTCTGTAAGGAGGGTGGGGATCTTTAACGTGCCCAACATCGCATGGATACGGGACCGACGGCTTTACGCCCCCTCCGAAGGGCGAAACGTGCAGACATTCAACTTGCTCAAATACAATGCCAGAATCTCGGTTGATATTAATGTTACAGTTTGTACTGAAAAAGTGAAAGGAGAACCCTGGGATCGAACCCAGTACCCTTCGGTTCAGAGGCACACGTTCTTACCTCTGAACCACCAAGGCTCTAATGATGATGTAATGAAATACAAATTGTTGGGCGCCTTTAATTTATATAATTATGTTTTCTTTAATTCAAATTAGCAATTCTGTTTAAAATTGTCATGATTATGATTATAATTAGGTTCTACTCTAAGAAATAGAGTTACTGTTCCTGAAATTTATGTTTAATATGGATATTTTGAATAAATTATTATTATTATTTATTCATTGATAAAAATTATACAGTATGCCTATACAATAAGTCTGAGACTTGTGCTGTACATTTGCATAATTTTAAAAGTTATAACTAAAGCAATGTGACAATTATATATCAAATTCAGCAAACTTCAAATTTTGACAAACCAGGTAAAAAATTATCTACACTTTTATTTCTTCAATCTAATGCTTCACCCATTCATTTATAATATATCTAAACCACTTCAATATACCATCTTAACTATCACTCTATCTCCACATACCATATTTTTGCCAAAATTATTAATTTTATATAAGATCAAAACTGACATTAAACGTCAATCATACTTATGTTTATTTATATTTACCTTTATCTGGTTATGTGATTTATTTCTTATTTTCCACGGCTATTTTGACTCCTTTTCTACAGGTATATGTATAGTTTGGGTTTCTATTGAAAATTATTACCTTATATTACCTTATATTATCTACAAACGAAATTTTATGAAAAATCCTGATATTTACCTTTTGAACCAAAATTATGTATCTTGCTACTAGGTATGAAATGTACATGTTTTTAAACCTTATAAATTCTCAAATAATTCCTTTTACAGATGTATATGAGTTTTACAACAAACAAAGATTTTAACGACAAATTTATTTTCTCTTTAACATGTAATTACTTACTTGGATCCGTCTAAAAATTATAAATGTGGCCATTGAAAATTTTACATATTTTATCATTTGTTGGTTTCGCAACGGACAGTGTTCAGAGAACATAATGTCTCATAATGGCAGTAATAGCCTGAAAAACATACCTAATTGGTAAAAACACCAAAATAATTAGTAAAAGTAGTTCAGTGTAATTCTGTAAGGAAGGTATGTAAACATTTCAATTAATTAGAGGTCAGCATTGTATGGATTGACATTGAAATTATCACGTTCAGTATATAAACAATAACAAGCAAATTTGTAAGATAGACAGGAATATTATAGTCAGCAGATCAGAAGGTTAAGAATCAAAATATGTTATTGTTTGGTAAATATAAAGGAGATTCATTTAGTCAGAAAGAGAGTTAATTAAACACGTTTCTAAAATGTTGACGGAAAAGATATAGTTCATTAAACAAGCTTGTGAAATGTAGTTGGTTAAATAACGCCGCGATAATTATAATTTAATTATGTAAATGTAAACACTGTTAACATTAATAGTCAATATGTCCGTAGCTACGTAAGTTCTTTCATTCATTTTGTTATATCGTTATTATTATTATTAAGTTTTGTGCATGAATATAGTTAATAAAACACGCTTCTAAAATGTAGACGGAAAAGATATAGTTCATTAAACAAGCTTCTGAAATGTAGTCGGTTAAATAGCGCCGCGATAATTATAATTTAATTATGTAAACGTAAACACTGTTAACATTAATAGTCAATATGTCCGTAACTACGTAAGTCCTTTCATTAATTTTGTTATATCGTTATTATTATTATTATTATTATTAAGTTTTGTGCATTAATATAGTTACCAATATACCGTTATCTATGCCATACATATGTGCTTAGTTCGAAGATTTTATTCCTATAATTAACCTCCGCTTCCCTCAAACAGACAGAGTAACGCCATCTATTGAGGTATACTAAAAAGACTCTTTGTTCTAGGTTCTAATCTAACGAGCATTTTACTTATTTAGTACTGATAACAAGTAATGTTTATTAGCTTTGAGATTATTTCAACCAATATTGACGATAAATGTGTTATTAAGCTTAATTATATCGATAAATACCTTCTAACTAAAGTGGCGTCCTTCAGTATCAATCAAGTTTTTGCTTCGATTTATTCTCTTGAGTTATATGCTGGTTTCAAAATGTTGACACCAGTAACTGTTGATATCCACTACTGTTTAGAAAAACTTTTCTGGATTGATTTATAGAATTTTATCAATATTTATCACATTTTATAATAACGATGGTTGTAAGCTGCCGCTTGTTTTGAGTTTCTTATTTACAACTTCACGAAGATGCTGGATGTATCTCCAAAATCTGTCGGTCAATTATATTCATGTTTCTCACATATAAGAATTAGTTTCTTGAATGTGCCAATGATATGGGTGAATTTAGTCAAAAACAGTTATTTCCTTCACACACATGAATTATTATTAATGCACTCATGCAGGTAAGTCAAAACAACATTCTTATCAACCTAAATTTTAATTTTAATTTGTATTGTTTGTTCCACTTTCTAAAATTAACCTATTTAAACATTTTAAGTTTATTTAAATTATTGTCAATCTTACATATATATTCTTTAACATTTACTTACCTAGTATAACCCATATCGTCTTGTTCGCCACAATTTACCATTAATCTTCACTGTAAATAACCCTCTTTTGACATATAATACCCTGTTCTCCATTTAATGTTAATATGGGATCAGAACTGGTCCTGGGCGTATCGAAAGGTACGGCCAGGGTAACCATCAAGTCCTGGGTCAGGGAACAGCACAAGGCATATTGGGCATATTGTCCAGGGCTCAAACACGGGAAGTCATTAATTGGGCAACCTATCCCAAAGAGCGCTCTGGAGCTGCTAAATCTTAGCATAGGATAGCTCACAAACATAACGGGACTTTTGACGGGACACATGGCCGTCAAGAAACACCTGCATAAAATGGGGCGGTTCGAGGGGGACCCGGTATGCAGACTCTGTGACGAGGGGGAGGAATGATCACAGCATATATTGTGTGAGTGTAAAGCTCTGGACCGCAAGAGGCAACTGATCTACGGTCAGCATGGACCGGAGACAGAGCAATATAAAACTTCACCCTACCAATTCCTGTACAGACTAGTTCAAGGCACAGTGATTTTGGAATGGGTGGAGTAGAGACAAAGGGCATGCACAAGCCAAAGGCTGCGGTGCTATCGGGGCGGAAAAGACGCGGACGAGCCCTGAAGGGGAAAAGTGGTCTGTTGGAGTGGTGTGAATCAAAATTGCGACTTGTTGGTAGATTGTCACGTCTCTGAATCACCGGCATATGAGGACGACACCCTTAGAGATCTTGCTGATACTGTCGCATCTGTATCAGGGGGCTATGGCGTGCCATGTGAGAATGCGAGATTCTGGAAACGGGTGTGGTGAGGGAATAATCGCAGGACATAACAAGTTTCCAAGGAAGTGGAAATGGAAATTCCATTTTCCACCATCAAGGTAAGAAATGCAGAGGATTTTATTGGGCCGACCAGGACAAACACCCTCAGAATCCCCAGCAAGGGCCAATGAAGGTTGTTTTCTAGCCTGATAGCCTGGTAGGTTGTACTGTTCAATTACGTCTGAAAGAGCAGCACTTCTACGGAGTCTTACTGCAGTTCTTCGCCGTATCATCAGGGTTATAACAGGCTACACAGTGGTAGGTGTCGAGATGGATCCCAATTGCCAGGATTGCGGTGTATGTGAGGCTTTTGGGAGTCTTTGAAAGGAAATGTTTGGGGAGTCAAGTTGTATGTTCCGTTCAATGGAAGACCATGAGGACCTATATTTTGAGGTCGAGGAGGTTTGGTGACATAACCAAGGAGGAATAGGGCATGTATGTATGTATCCTGGAGCTAACCTACCACCATTACTACCACCATTACTACTATATTCAGCCCAAAAACTTAATTACTTCTAAAAGGCAATGAGAGAATGTGTTTTTTGTGTTAATTTTAGAAGAAGAGTTCAAAACAGTTCAACTGAAATAAAAAAATTAGTTTTATTAAACCCAATTATTGTTTTTGAAAATATCAGTTTTTTATTAATTTAAGTAGGAATGCGTGTTCAGTATACTGTTTTGCTACCGATATATTATTGTGTGACAAAATAATTCCAGCAGACAAGGACTTGACATATTTATCCTTTGTTTTTTTAAAATTTTTACCGCTTGGATCGTTCACATTTCACCACAGTCTGCACTACTGAATAATTTATCTCCTTCCGTGAAAATAAAACTAAAGTTATCTGTGTCCATTATTGATCAATTATTGCAAGTGTTTAATAATGACTGGTTTTTGTGACCCAACTCGTGTCCATCAGAGGTAGCGCGTCCACTAATTTCATAGAACACACCTAGAGAAATTGAAAAAAGTTAGGGAATTTGGACGTGTCCGATATCTACCTACCTGAATTCTGGGAGTCCCTCACAAACTGAAGACATCCAGCTAAAGGTTTTATCGTCATTGCAAGATAATTAACATTCTTTGCTTAAAGAGCTTCAATCAATATGTAACATATTAAAATTGATGGCTTATCGAATTGTGCATAAGCAATGGTTAATTAGCATAATGTCTACTTGACGAAGGAGTTATTTGACGACGGCGCTCTTAGGAGTCAGTTCTGTGGACAAATAGAGCCGATGCTTAATTACAGTTCAAAATTTCGAAAAAAAAAAACTAGGAATCAGTTCTGTAAACAAATGGAACAGATGCGTAATAGAGTTCCAAATTTCTAAAAAAATATTTCCTTTAGATGAAGTAGCTTTTTACGTCAACAGGAGAGTCAATGGACAAATCCGATACTGGACTAAAGAAAATTTAGGTGGTTGGTGAAAGCATACAGGCAGTATCCTTTAAAAACAAATGTCTGGTGTCAGATAGTGAATGATCGAATCACAGAACCTTACTTTTTAATGAGACGTTTATAGCCAAAAAAAGTATTTGCGTTTTCTGTAGGTATGCTTAATGTTCCACCTGACAGCCATAAATCCAGACCAGGAACAATCTGATCCTCCACCTAACCACCTATTATTTTGGCTGAGTGGTGCACCTCCATCCGAGGTAGCCACGCCTGCACTTACATAAATTTGGTCTTTCCCAACAAGTGTATTGGAAGAAGATCTATAGTGTCTTTTAAGGCCGTCTGATATAACCACTATGAATTTTTACTTATAAAGATTGTACCGGCAAGATTTAAACGTCAATTGTCTGCCGGCACAATCCCACACCAAGTTCTATACCGACACGATTAAAATGGTCAGCAGATTTGTACTTACTTTTTAATATATTACTAAACAAAATGCCCGTCAGATTTTTTAGAGTACACTGTATAAATCACACTGCAAGAGAGAAGATAAATCGTTATCTAAGATATCTCGAAAAAGTTACAAAGATACCACTACATATCAACATTTACTTTTGGTGAATCATAGTCCCTTATTCCCACATATGCGACTAAATTTATGTATATATATGTATATATATATATATATATATATATATATATATATATATATATATATATATATATATATATATATATATATATATATATATATATACATAATTGGGTGCCGGGGGTTTACAAATTTTTATTTGTGTAAATACTGCATATATGATATTGTTTATGGTGTTTTTGTGTGTATTATAGTTTTAATAGTTTTAATAAAAATTGAATCAGTAATTTTCATTTAAAATACTGGTAAAAAAAGACGACAAAATGTGGTTTCATGATTCCATACGACCCAGAAATATCTCTGAGGCAGCGAGAGTCCACATGTTTAGCCAGGTGTCGAGGATCTAACAGAAAGAATGTTTCTTAGTTCTCTGGCATACTAGAGAAAATTGTTGATGAACACAGTCTAGAAGCGACCAAGATTTTGCCACGGTGCAAAAATGGTGCTAAAAGAACCTAGCTTAAAAGGATAAACATCAATTAGGTACCATTGCCAGTGGTGAACGGGGAGTGAACACAACCATGGTCCTCTGTACAATTTAAACAGGTCAATACCATGCACTAGTGATACTTTTTAAGTGGAATAGAGAGAGATGCTTGAACTGGCTGTGACTGCCCCACGAGGATATGTAGTGGAGTGTGTGTCTTTGTGCTATATAAATTCAGACTTATTACAGAAGTGGTTTCAGTATTTTCTAAGTACAGTTAAAATTTTCAAAAGAGTCTATAATTCTTTTAATTTCAGATAGGAAATCCTCAGATGGTCTGCTTGATTGACTCGCTTGACAAATGTCTTTCAAATATTTCAGTCGGTGTTTAATTTTATACAGTGGCTCATCTTCATCCCACGTGGCGATTTATGATACTGTGTCTGAGGGTGCAAGATCAGCAGTTCCCTCCATGTATCTTCCAATTGGGGAGACAACTTTCCATTCTTCGTAATCTATGAATTATAGTTTTCAATGACATGCAAATGCTCATTCTGTTCATTATTACCAATGCCATTGGACTCTCGTTTGTATGTGACATCCACGGGTGAAGATCTCAATCTCTGAATACGTTCATGTCAGAACCTGCAACACCTGTCTTCTTAAACCCATTAAGAGCGTTTTGTGGTGTTGCCAATTGAAGAGAGACTGCGCTGAAAATAGCACCACTGTCGAAACTTATGATTCGTTGTAAAGGATAATTTTTTGCCATTTGCCAAGCTCTCGTTTACAATACCTACCATGCAGCACTCGAGACCCCTTTTTAAAAGTATTCTCAATTCCAACTAATCCCAAGACAGCCAGGCTGCTGGTATTAAATTATAAATTTAGAATTTATCGTCAAAATAGTGAAATTTTAAATTAAGATTTTTCCAAGTGACTTCTTATGATGTTTTATATTAAATCAGTTTGTCAAAGATAGTAATGTGGAAGTTAGTAATTAGAGGAGATTAATAAAAATATGATACTTACTCTATTGGGGTAATAATCTTAACTAGAAGCTCATATTGTTTAGAGTTCCAGTGCAAAATTTTTAGTGCCTTCTAACGGTAGTTATTACTTTAGATATCTAGATAGCGATAGAACAACCTATTATGCCATTGAGTTCAACACTAAAAAGAAAACCTTGGGAAAAACGGTTTCAATAATGAGCAATAGTAAAACTCAACAATAATCTTTATTAATTACATAAAATTCAAAACCATGGTTTTATGTCTCCAATATGTTTGCACTTAAATCATTTTATTATAGTCCTCTTGGAAATATCTAGACGAGGTCAAAGGTGTGTTTCCAAAGAAATGCAAAGCGAATTTTTATAAATTTTTATGGCAATAGCTTATTTGCTATTTACTATTTAGAAAAATGCAACAGCCTTTGAGAATTCTTCAGACGGTTGGTAGAGCAATTAAAATGGTACGACGGCTTAAAAGTCGATCTCTTCCCGCCAAAAAAAGGAAAGGCACTTTTCTTTTTCACTAACCACAAAGGTCCAGTACGGCACTGATTAAGTTGTATAGAGGTTTACAAAGTATAGGTTGATAAAAAAATCTTTACAAACCACAGCTCTATAAAAGGTTTTACAAAGTAAAGGTCGATAATATATTTCACAAAGTAAAACTCGATAAAAAGTTTTACAAAGTAAAGGGCGCTAATTATTTTTCACAAACTATAGGTCGATAACAAGGTACTTTACAAAGTAAGGGTTGATAATAAGGTATTTCGCAAAGTACAAGTCGATAACTATGTACTTCACAGAGTAGTTGTCGAAACCTATGTAGTCAGACAATCAAGGTAAGGTTTTACAAGATTAGGTAGGAATAAAAGCAATAGTTCAGTAACTATGACTGAAATGCTCAGTCCCAAGAAATATAATGGGTGAATCCACAAAGCGGTAGCAAACGAAACAAGCTATAAAATACATAAGTACTGTCTTAGGTCGTCCAATCCCAAATACAACAAGTGCGTTATGGTAGTGAATTTTCATAGAAATGATCTGGCACAAAATATTTTATTACAACTTTTTTTTCTTGTAACATAAAAATCTAAATTTTGGTGTATAGTTTACTTTTTATATCGTAAACCTACCTACCAAATTTGGTTATTATAGATTTTTTATTTTTTAAGAATTTTTTTTTTCAAATGAAAACTCAAAATTTTTCCGGAAAACCTTGTCCGATTTCTCTGATTAACGAACTTATCAAAGCCATTTACAAAAGGAAGGTGCGTGCCAAATTTTGTCAAAATCGGCGGATTATTCTTTGAGATAAAATTTTTTCTCGAATGAAAACTCAACATTTTTCCGGAAAACCTCGTCAGATTTTCCTTAATAACAAACTTGTAAAAGCCATTTACAAAAAGAAGGTACATGCCAAATTGTATTAAAATCGGCTTATTACTTTTTGAGATAAGAATGTTTTTCGAATGAAAACTCAAAATTTTCCCGGAAAACCTCGTCCGCTTTTCCTGACTAACGAACTTATCCAAGCCATTTACAAAAGAAAGGTACATGCCAAATTTTATCAAACTCGGCCCATTATTTTTTGAGTTATCGGTGTGATATATATATATATATATATATATATATATATATATATATATATATATATATATATATATATATATATATATATATATATATATATATATATATAATTGAAACTGACCCCGGATATGGGTTCTAGGGGTCCTAGTTCGCGCTCATTTGCAAAAAATTGTTGAACATTCAAAAGTCGGGATCTCCCCATTAGTGAATTTTTTCTACGAAAATTCACTAAAATGCCAAAGTTAAACCGAAATTTTTAGTTAATAATTTTGAGGGAAGATAGAGGAGTCGAAAAAAGAGAATCTTGTTTTTAAACTGTGAAGGAAACATCTCCCTTACACAGGCATACATCGCAGAGCGCAAAATCTTTTCAAGTCGATAAGTTTTTTATGGAGCTGACACATGTGCCACCTATCGACGCCCTCTCACACAACATATACACACCATTCACCTAAATCCACTTGTTACCAGGCCTGACTGCGCGAATTAAACGACAGGCCGGACGGACGTAAGGCGTTAGTTACACGGGCCCAACTGTCAAATGGCCCCACTCTACGTTGAGAGGATCAAAATCGGGTTATTAAAGAAGAGTTTGAAAAATGAGGCGTAGAAGGAAATAAAAAGTCAGAATCGGTAAAACATGTTCATGAAATAAACCAAGAATTTCACATTGATTTCATATGTCCACCACACGGGAAGAAGACACAAGTGAGCCACTAATCCCTAGCCAACAGCAAGGAAATGAAAATTTGCTAAAAGCAAAAATCACTTGGTAAGTACGACCCTCAATATGCAGATTTAGATGCGGTGTCAATATGTCCCAACTTTAGGGTGAGCGATAAGGTAACGAAAATTCGTCAAAATACAAAGACAACAAAACAAAATCAATCGTCCCATCAAAGAGAATTGGCGACAATTCGCTATACGATAACGGTTATAATAAAGCATGTCCAATGCTCCACCAACAGTAAAAAAGCAACGAAAATTCGCTGTATTAGCGAGAATAGGTTTGACAAAGCATGTCAGATGCTTCATCAACGATAGGATCAATAACGATAACAACGATAGTTATAATTCGACAAAGCATGTCAAATGGTTCATCAACGGTAAGAAGTCGGTAATTGGTTAGCGTTAACCACGATAACAAAAATTCTCCCACAAGCGCGAATAAAACTAATTACAAACAGAGTTAACAATTTCATGAAAATTTGCTACAAAACAAATCCATAATATCGTGCAGATTTATATTTACGTGAGATAAATCACAAATTTATTTCATGTAGACATATCTGACGACAAATGTTTATAATCGGTGAAGTGTCAAAGTCGGGGTTGTCAAAATAAGGGGGTTGTCAAATCCATGTGACCTTGCTGGCTGTACCGTTTTTGTCTTACCGTAGCAGGTACATAAAGTTAGAAATACGGGAAGATGTTAGTGCTAATCATGGGACTTTATGTACCGGCCAGGCAGTAGTGTCAAATCCGGAATTGTCATAATCAAGTGACATCGCTGGCTGTACAGCCTTTGTCCACTGTAGCAAACACATTAGGTTAGGAGTACGGGAAGATGTTAATGTTAACCTTTGAAACTTATGTGACGGCCAGACGGTATAAAACGAATGACCGTATCGCTGGCTGTACAATCTAACGTCAAACATGTAGCAACGTATCAGAATTATTAACGGGAGAGATGTTTAAGCGTTTGGCTCATAGAGCAGTTAAAACTCATACATTGGCCACACATTGGCTTGTCAAAATAAGAAAAGGCAAAATTCATGTGACATCGCTGTCTGTAAGGTCTTTGGCTTACCACAGCGAACACATAAGGTTAAAACTACGGAAAGATTATGGAATATTAAGCTTTGAAACTTATGTGCCGGCCAGACAGTCTGAAATAAAAAATAACTAACGAGAGGAAAATCCCCGCTTCATGTTCGATACAGATAACCCCACTCGCTGGTTATAAATAAACAAAACAAAACAACCCACAAACAACTGCCAAGAGGAAAATCGCAAATTCATATTCGATATCGATTATTCCAGCTGTTGGTTAGAAATGAGTAAGTAAAAATTCAAAATCAGTCGGTTTTACGATGTGAGGAAAATCACATATTTATTTACGATATAGATGTTACCACTCTCTGGTTAGTAACAACATAAGTCTAAGTCAAAGGTAAGTAAAGATCCGTTTTACAACATAAATGCCCAGTTTCGCAAAGCTCGATTAAATATTTAACGATTAGTTAATCAGGGCTTCAGACGACCAATCACAGCTTCAAAATATTTGGTTGTCATGGCAATAACCCAAATTATAGTCTGTGATTGGTTGTTTAAATCGATGATTAACTAACCCGCCGTTAAATATTTAATCAAGGTTTGTGAAACTGGGCAAAAATCTAACAGATGAGAGGAAAAGCACAGATTTATTTTCGATAGAGATATTTCCACTCACTGGTTAGAATGTAAAAGTTGAAAACCAGGTATTCGTTAAAATCGGCTTCACCATTTAAACAACCAACACATCAAGAACCAACCGATGAGAGGCATATCCAAATTTGAATTCGATATTGACATATCCACTCCATATCCATTATAAGTCAACACCGGTTTCGTATAATAGAGGAAAGAGGAAGAGAAAGGAATAGATAATCAGATAAAAAAAGAAAAAGTAAATAATAAGGAAGGCAGAATATAGAAAGTAAAAGAGAAAAAGAAATGTTTTCTGCGAGAATACCAGAGTCTTGTTTTCTTCCCGAGTCGACAGAAACAGCCATCGTTGTGAGCCCACATATTACCGATCACATACGCCCACAGCCTAAATTCTTTGGCCGAGTCAATCCCACAACCTGAGAGACCCACAGAAAACTAAAGAAAGGGAAAAGAAATCGAAATCGGAGTATCACTTCAAGGTCTGCGAGCTAGCACAGCCACACCAGCATATCAAGAATTTTTAGAGTAATATCCTGAATAAGTTCGATATTATGTAAACAAGTATTTTAGTGAACCATCGAGAGATGGTAATGTCGACCAAACGTATGGTGCTCGCTACCATGGAGATACAGGCAACTGAAGTCTTGGCAAGAATTACATAGACTTCACTAAAGATGAAATTCAAGTAGATAAAAAGAGATATCCACAAACACAAGATCTGCTAGAATTGATATTTATGAAAAGACCTAAGGGATATACTTTTGACGATCTTCAACACTATAGAGTTACTCTAGAATCAACCAGTGTAAATAAAGTCAACTACGATCCCAATAAGCGAATCAGAGGTTGTTCCTCGGAAAAGTATCTGGCTATAATAAAACCAATGATAAATCCACGTACGCGAACATCAATTTCTCACGGTTTTACGACACACATTCTAACAAAAAATAAAAGACTGAACCCAAAGTTTAGAATGTTTTTGATATAAAAAGTAGCAGCAGCACTAACAACTATATGATCCAAAATAACAAACAAATAGAATATGTGTATTGGGATGCCACAAATGAGTTGGTTGATAGACTTAGACTTTTAGTGGCTTCTCAAGCTACTCATAACAACCAAATTCAGTCAATCGTTAAAGAACTAAAGGAAGCTGATATTATCACCTAGTAAACCTACAAACATATACCATATATGCCTACCTATTGCTTAGTATAAAAATGTATATCGATAAGTTCGGACGTTTTCAGTCCAGTAAACGTTTTAATTTTTAATTATCGAAAGAGAGATTTACCCAAGAACTACAAATGATGATTTAGATGTGCAAACTCGTAGATTCTGTAACGTTGCTGATACAGTCGATGCAACAGACGGTGTAAATAACAAAGTTGTTGATGTATGGATAGACGTCTATCAGAACAGTAAATACGACTATCTGAAGAATAAATATGAGGTAACACAAAGAATAATTGTCATAATGCTTGAAGCTGTGTCACAAGGCAGAGTCGGAGTATTTAAAAAACGAATCTGAAAATAAATGGAAAAATTTAACCAAAAATATAACCGCTCAAGTTTTAAAAGATATCGATCCATCAAAGAATAACAAACCGACGAAGAAGTTAAAAAAATAGACAAACATCTAAAATATTTGGATGACAAGTGGATACTTTTAAATCCAACATCGACAAGAAACGACGACGACAACGTAACGATGAACCATCTGATGATAAGAAACAAATTAAAAATGAATTATATAAACCAGCAAGAATCAATTTTAAACGTAGGCGTACCATAATTAAAGGTTTGGATGATTTGTGGCAGATTGAGTTGGCCGAGTTTACAGACTGTCATCGAGAAAACTCTGGTGACAAATACATTTTAGTGGTTATCAAAGTATGTGTGGACTCCCCACTTAAGTCTAAAAATTCCGAAGAGGTGACTAAAGCAATGACTGATATTTTAGCTAATAGTACACCCCCCTCTAACATGCAGTTTGATTTTGGGAAAGAGTTCTACGACTCCAAATTTAAGGTCTTAGTGAAAAACTACAACATCAATCATGGCAGCACATATAGCCTGAAGAAGGCAGCAATAGAGGAAAGAGTCATACGTACCTTGAAAGAGAAGACATATAGAAACTTTCACTTGCCTGGTTCTTACAAGTGGTTAAATATACTGACTGATGTCACAGCGACATACAATTCAACCGTACATCAAACAACCGGTGTAAATCCTAAAGATGTCAATAAGAAAAATGAAGCAGCTATTCGTAAACAAGCCTACTCACATCTCCGAGGGTTTGATCAAAATAATACCAAAGTGGGTGATGTTGTACGCAAAAGTAAAGGAAAAGCTCAATTTGAAAAAGGTTATACACCACGTTGGTCAACAGAGTTACTCAAGATTACCGGTGTCCATTTCACAAACCTAGCAACATATTTACTAGAAGATATGCAAGGCAAACTTATCAGTGTAGGGTTTTGCGAGGAAGAACTACAAAAGACTAAACAAACAGACATATATCAGGTTGAACGCATCTTGATGAAGAAAGGCAAGAAACTCTATGTAAAATGGTTGGGCTTTGATAAATCTCATAATTCTTGGATAAATTCAGATGATGTTAAATAAGCTTATATTTAATTTATTAATGTTGTTAGAATGAAATAAAAGTTTTTGTTAAAACTCATATGTTTTTTTATTTTTCCATATGACATAAACTATGACATGCTTTTGTGAGATAGCATACGCAAGTGCGTATCTCGATGCCGCTTGTCTTATTGAGCATTTAGTTTCAACATTGCTTCTGTGGCTTCTGCCATTGCAGCCTCTGACCAACCCGAGCTCCTATTGCTTCTTCTGGTATATGTGAACACCATCTGAAAATGGAAAATATGTGCATTCAAATGCGTTATCATCTCATATGCTACGTATTTACATGCGAGAGTACAAGTATAAAGTTTGGGCAAGAGGAGCCATTGGTTTCCTTTGTCCGGTTTATGCATCTAATAAAAAGTATGCCAGACGTTACATTACATATAATTTATACACATTGCATACAATTTATAGGTTAGGGTAACGTGGCAAGTGCCGTTTTATGCCATGTTAAAATTACAAGTACATTCTGGTTATCAAACGCTATTCATACCTATTCAACTTTGGTATGATTAAGTACTCCAACTTACCTTCAATGACTATTTCACTATAAAACAAATAAATGAGCAAGAACTACCAAATCTAAACAGCCAGCCAAGAAACTAAACACAACGCATAGTCTCATACTGTTACCAGTGTTTTACCAACATAAAATTGAGCATTTCCGTAGATCTTTATTTGTAGTTGTCATGGTTTCGCATTAATCCAATATTCTTCGGTCTGAGGATGCTGTCAAGCAGCGAAACCGGTCACAGAAACGTTGAAGAATATCTAAGACATCTTGAATTCAGAAGAACCACTTGCTTCAGATAGCTTATACGCTGGCTACGTTCTTCATGTAAAGAAAAGAGTAGTCTCTAAGTCTGTATTTCTATCCTGATATTTAAGAAAAAGAAGCATACCACTCAAAACCTCTTCTTGACAAAAAGCACACAGGTGCATACAAAAGTCATAATCAGATTTTTTAAGGTGCAGCTGGTAGCATTGGCCAAGTAGGGAAGACAGTTGTACCTTGATAATAGTGCACCTTGGAGATCACACTTCAGTTTCATAACAAATGCTGCCTTCTACGCGACAGAAGTTGCCTGAGACAAGGTTTACTCACTAAAGTGCACGCAGGCGGGAAATGTCCTATTGCTTTAGAGTTAAATAGAAATACAAATTTTCTGTGCAAAAATAACAACTTTTGTTTTACTGTTTTTTTTTTTAAGTTGACTTGTGTTTTGTCTTTAAAATCACATTCTACCTAAACCACTGCTTGATAGTGAGTAATTTGTTATGCCATATTTCAGTTTTAAATACAAACTAAAATGTTGAGGAGGTTAAGTTCAAGAAGACGCACCACCATGTACCTACCTTGGATGAAAACAACATGCTGTACCACTGATCAATGGTCATAAGTACATGACGTTAGAATTATTTCGCTTTTTGTTATAAATCAGTATGTCACGAAGTACAAGTGGCAAAAAAATAAATTCTATTGAGACTTAGTCAATGAAAAAAGCACTCGAAGCTGGTACTGGACCCCGATATCTATAAAAGAAACTTGTATGGTCTTCAGTGTTAAATTTGCTACACTTGGACGACATATTAATGCTTTCAAAACATCTGGTGCCACGAACGTGGAATATAAGGCTAGCTATGATGTGTAAAAGGTGTTTACACAAGAAGAGGACTACAATTAGTTGATTACATTAAAGCTATATAAAAAATGAATTATGGGCTACCCAAAAAACAGGTTCGTGAATAAGCCTATAAATTTGCTGTGGCAAACAAAAAAATATCTGTCTTCATGGAACGAAAGTAAACTTGCAGTACAGTCGACGAGGCTAGGTTCTCCACCTGCTTCTATCGGTGAAGCTAATGGAAGTGGATGAATGCATGGGGAGGATGTCTACAGTCCATGAGGCACTTTGTGAAACATGTTAGGCCAAGGATGGAGCACAAAGTGATTTTGATTTTATACAACCACGAATCGCACCTGTACTTCCCTACCATTGACTACTGCAAAAGCAATGGGGTAGTGCTACTTTATTATCCGCTAAATTGCTCTTAACAGCTACAATCACTAGCCTGAACCCTTTTTGGACCGCCAAAGAAGCACTCATGGATGCCTAGTTATCCAAAAAAGTACGTTGAAATCTACAAAATACCTTAAATACCTAATTGGTCTGGCTTTTCCGCTAGCAATTACGCCTAAAAATGTTGTTTCTGGTTTTGAAGTATCATATAATGAAAACATATTTGATGAAACTCAATTTGCTCAAAATTCCTTCGCTTACGCTTTTCTAAATCACTTCCTTTATCCCCGGAAGTAGTAAGGATATTGCCTAATTTATAAATTAAGCCAAAAATTAGAAATGCACACCGAAAGGGTAAAACAGCAATTCCTACAGACATACATATTAAAAAAACTAGAAAAACAAATAAATAAGGTCACGGGAAATAGGATGGTTCTTAAACGCAGAAGTAACAAAGCATCTGAGAGAAAGAAAATAGTGCAAGATGATTACTCATGCAGTGGTCAAGACAAACCACCAACATATAGCGACTGGAGACGACTTAGGCGAAGAAGTGGACGACACGGATTGTCTATTCTACGCTGGCATATTCTCTGCAGATCAAGAGGGAGCAGAACGGATCAGGTGCTACATGTGTCAAAAGTGGACACATACGGACTCTACTGGAAATACACAAGGCAAAAATGTATTTGTAACATATGTGAATGATTTTCACAGATTTTCTATTGATATTTTATTTGTTTTTTTATGGAAAGAAATGAGCTATTTTATTACAACCGGTGTGTTATAATTGTACCCATGCAAGGGTACAATTGGAACAAATGCCAGAGATATTCGCCGATGATGAGTTTTTGACTTCAGCAATGACAGATCGTCCATATCCATCAGAAGACACTGAGCCACAAAATAGTGGTTTAGAAGATATATCATCTGAGAAACCATATACTGATGAGTAATCCACACCTCATCGGTCTCAAGTCGGTCGTGCTTCTGTGGGTGAAATACCTGGTACCTCAGGTGTGAACACTCGTTTCAGTCTTGCTGATATACGACCATTTCCGAAAGCAGAAAGACGTCAAAACACAAACAATGGTCGTAAATGCAGAAAAGCGCATATCTTGATAGATACCCCAAACAAAGAGGAGTTCGCTGCTGAAAAACAGAAACGTGCAACAACGCTACGTCAGACAGCTGAGAAAAGTAAAAGGAACATTGATGCAGGTACAGAAACGAAGAAACCCAAGAAGAAGAACACTAACAAGAAAAAAAAGAGAGAGTGGAATCAAACTCGGAGGAAGAAGAGGCAAATTGTCTTATTTGTTGTGAACCCCATTCCAACTCAGCACCGGGAGAAACATGGATCAAGTGTACAGAATGTAACAACTGGGCGCACGAAGAGTGTACCGACAGAAATATATTTTTTATGCCAGAACTGCAACTCTGATGACGATGAGTATGCTGATAACTCTTTGAGTTGTTCATGTAACAACTAACCCTTTGTATGTAACAACTAGCCCCATATGTGGTGTAAGTTGTTACAATTTTTTCTGCAATAAAAATTGAAGTTCTGTTGTTTAATAGTCATTTGTCATGAAACTTTTATCTTCGGTGAGCTAAAGCAAGGGCCTTTTTAAGTATATACGTGCAGAGAAATAACAAAATATCATGTGGGGTGGTCAAAAAGAAATAATAAAGAAATCCTTTCGTGGAACCTTTCGTGGAACCTTCAGGTAGACTCGGTTTGTGGCAGGCTCAATTCATGTTTTTTGCATTGGGGAGATTGAGGGATATGCTGGATCAGCATGTGTTGATGTCTGTGTACTATGCATTTGTTTATTCCGCACTATCTTACAACACTGTTGCTTGGGGTTGTGCTACTGAGATTGAGAGGCTATTTGTTGCACAGAAAAGAATCGTCAGACTTATGTTTGGTATTCAGCTGAAGGGTAGCTGTCGGCCTTATTTTCGACAACACTCCATCTTGACTGTTCCTTGCGTCTACATCTACAAGGCTATTATGTTTGTGAGACTATATCCTCACTGTTTTAAATTTAATGTGGACGTATGTGCTTATGACACGAGAGATAGACTCACCATTGAGATAAGTGGCCACCACACAGCTGGCTATGAACGGTCACCTTACTATGCTGCTGCCCGTTTATATAATCACTTGCCTATCGTCATTAGGCAGATAGTTAATGTTACCCGTTTCAAACGCAAACTTAGGGAATTTTTATTAAGAAATTGTTTTTATTCGGCTAAGGAATATTTGACTTTTAAGTGGTAGTGTCGTTTGCAATTGTGTCTCAAGATTTGGAAGGTGCATCTGCTGTATTTTGACACTAGTTTGTTTTAACTTGTTAAGATGTCTGTTATTGCTCTGCTTTTTATAACTTGTCTTTTCCTACTTTGTGCGTGCTTTGTTTTTGTATGTATTGTTTTGGTCATTTCTGTATATGTTTTATATTTTTATTGACAAGTACATCTGTTTTTGTGGCAGCTTTGGTACAATAAAATATCTATCTATCTATCTATCTATCTAATCAAAAATGTTAACAACCAACCCCGGTCTCCCCTACAGGATTACGCATAAGTAACGCAAGAAGGCTGTAACTTTTAAACTGAGAAAGGCATCTGACTCAAAATATGTAGGGTGTCATAACAACTTATTTCCGACTATTTGGTGGCATAATAAATATTTTTTGAAGCAACCCGTTTATGGAGGGTGACAACCCTTTAATTTTTTAAATAGCAATATTGATCATGCGATAGATTTTTCGAAAACGTATTAAGCGTACTTTTTGATGGAATTAATTATTTTTAAGTTACCTTTGGCAAGAGTGAAAACAATCGGCTTTTCATGAAATTTATTTGGGAAAATGGTAACATGGTACTTTATTGAAGGAGATGCTCAAATTGAGCCCTTTGAACTTCCTGATAATAGTAAAGCATCTTGTGGAACTGATAAATCGACTTTTCCAGTGATCCGTTAGGCACTTGGTAAAAGGCCATCACAATTTGGTCTCGTAAATGTTCGAAATTCGCAAGCCGATCGTTGTAAACAACGCATTTTAAATGACTCCAGAGAAAAAAATCGAGTGGAGACAAATCTGTTGGAAGTAGACATTGGGGAAACGATTTTGAAGCAAATATCTGATTAATTGAATCAAAGGGTAGCTTCAGCATAGAGAACAACGTAGATTAAAAAATATCCATTTTGTTGAATAATTTGAATTATTTGTTCACAAAATTTGATCCTTCTATGAAAATCCTCTGCAAAAAGTTCTTGCGGGTTAGGAACCGTATGGGGAAAATACGTCTCCCGATGCAAATTCCGCTGTACAGAGCGTCTAGAGATCTCCTATAGTTCCAATGCAGAGATTTTGGAGTTTTTTGTACAGCAAGCATTACATCTAGCGTCTTTTTTTTCGAAGTAGCAGTTATGGTGGTGGACTTGGGACGATCCTTTACGCTCCCTGTTTCGGTTAATTTGTGGTTATGTCTGCTTGTCGTCAGTGAAAACCCTATTGAATAAATAACGAACGTTATCATATCTTCTTTTACGATCACCATAACCGATCATCATTAAAACTTCAATACGTTCTTGTTCACTTAGGCGAGTTAAGTCACAAAGAAGTAAATGAAGTAAAGTAACAAAAGCACTGATGTTTTAATTCACAAACCGAAACGCTTGCCGCTGTGAAAGATTAGGCTAATAATTTTGACAAACTGATTTTCTGGATGAAATTATTAAATTATAACTTGTATTATCTCTTAAATAAATAAATTCCATGTATGATGAGGCCATGTATTTTAGACTTTTTTGGACGGAGATAAAATTACTTGAATAATCTTCACTTGACTTCATTTATTTTCATGAAAACAAGATTGTTCTCGTTCTTGCGAAAGGTAGATAAAAATAACTAAGACCATCAATGCTATTTAAGAAATTAAAGGGTCGTCGTCCTACAAAGAGAGGTTGCCTAGAAAACAATTGATCATGCCACCAGATAGTCACAAATAATCGGTTATGCAATCCTACAAATTTTGAGTGCGGTGCTTTTTTCGGTTTAAAAGTTATGGTATTGTTGTGTTACTTATGCGCAACCTCTCTAGGTATAAGAAAAAATAAAGTGTAAGTAAAATGTTTGCTCGCAAAAGAAAAAACTGGAAAATTTGTCGCGTTCTCCTGTACCCCTTATTTCAAGCAATTTTGATAAAGTATTTTCTAAGTAGTATATGTATATATTTATTTAATGATTTTTATGTCTTTTTAAGTTTTATGTCTTCTTAAAAAGACACCTTGTGTGGTACAATTTATGATACTAATGTCCACTCGATGAAATATTTAACGGCCGGTCGCTTAATCAAGGCTTCATACAACCAATCACAGCTGCAAATATTTGGTTGTCATGACAAAAACCCGAATCATAGTCTGTGATTGGTCGTCTGAAACCTTGATTAACTAATGGACTGTTAAATATTTAATCCCGCTTTGTAAAACTGGGCAAGAGGTGTGTAATTTAGTCACCCGATTGTCAAAATTTTTTTGTTGGCAAGCTTTTTTTTTAATAAAGTTTCTTAAAAGAATTCACAAATGAGATATGTGTTAGAAAATCGGACCAGTTTTTCCTGTAAAATTTTGGGTTTTCTTTCGGAAAATTTTTGTATCCCCGAAAATAACAAATCTATGGCAACCAAATTTGGTTATTAGGTTTAGACTATTAAACATGCTAAAATTTAGATCTCTAAGTTGAAATGAAAAAATTAAAGACATTTAAAAAAAATGCGTGCCACTGATGACCAGAGAAATGCGCAAAACCAAACTATTTTGTTTGGATAACAAGATCTATTGTATATTACAAAGATTAGGTTTCCTTGACGCCAAAAGGTCAAGAAATAACAAAAAAAAAAATACTTTGAAAATTTTATAGTTTTTCTTCTTAAAATATCAAAGTCGCGATTTGAAACGTCAAAATTTGCCATTTTAGACGGAGAACCTGAAACAAATACAGGCTATATAAAGCAAATGTCATAATAAATGTGTTTTACAAAGCCTTAAGTTACAGCTTCAACAATCATTGTCCTTTATTTTACTAAAATGTTTGCAGAAAATTCATTTCAAATAGACCCCTTCTCTGATGATCTGTCAGTACTTTCAGTTATTAAGTTTGTGCTTTAACAGTCTATACTTTTTCGAGAATTTTAGTAGAAAAAATCTACGAAAGAAGACCGCGACTTTATTATTTTTTAAAAATATTTCTTTAAAGGAGTGCGCTAGGTGCCTCCGGGGTCAATTTCAATTTTTACATGTTTAGATATACACAGGGCAGTGCATTATTCCTGCAAAGCTTTATACCTTTATATATATATATATATATATATATATATATATATATATATATATATATATATATATATATATATATATATATATATATATATATATATATATATATATATATATATATATAGGTTATTATACAAGATACAGAAAACTATTATAAAAATTATTCATAGAGTCTTTTGAGCTTCATCTTATAAAATTATGTTGACAATCACAGGGTGGCGCATATGACGTTGGTGATACAATTATTCTTTTATCGCTCATAATTTTCGAGTTATTTCAAATTTTTTTTCAACTTCTTATATTTTGGAACATATCTGAAATTGTGATACGGCGTTTTTACCAATGGAAATCAGACTCCCATGAAAATGGCTCATTTAGGGAGGTTTTTAATCATATTTACGAATAGATAGGAGAGTCTCAAGAAAGTGACCCATTCAGACAGATTTTCGTTTAATATTATTTGTCGAAAAAATCCATTTGTCGTATACAGAGCGCTCTCAAATAGTTATTGAATCTGGAAAAATTCTAACTGTGGTAACTACTCGCTACACCCACAGATACTAGTTTTGGAAATAGTTTTTTGAATTTTCCAATTTTTTAGTTACAGATTAGGTATATAAGCTGAATTTTATGCATTCTTTAGGCAAATTTTTTGAAAAAAAAAATTGCTAGACAGTTTTGGCAGAAAACCTTTTGTGTTTCCGTAATCAATGTTTGTGAGGTTTTTGAGATATTTTGGTAATAAATGTATAATAAGTTATTGTAAAAAAGTTATTTTCGAATTTTGATGTACCTAATTTTTTTTCGGACAGCTTTTTGTGAATACTTATATCTTGCTATGTGGGTAAAAAGCTTGAACAGGTTCGTTGGCCAGAAAAGTCAGACCAGTTTTTTGGGGAACATCTATAGTTTATTTTCGGAAAATTTTTGTTATTTTTCAAACAATAAAGTTATTTTAAATGCAATATGGTACATTGTTTTTACTATATTGGTTATACCGGTAACCATGATGCTTGCCTTTATTAAAAACGGACATATCTGCTGTTAAAAACATTTTTTATGAAAATTCACTACTACAATGCACTGGCTGCATCCATACTTTTCTCATTTTCTTCTATGCATCTAAAAATTAACAAAAAATTTAATTAAGCTGTTAAATATGTATGTCAACCCATTACAGCAAATTTATTTATTGACTTCTGTCAAGAATATTCCCAGAATTTACGAAAAACAAAAAATTAGTTTAATTTACGCTAGCTCCACTAACTTCGTATTGATTAAATTAAGATAGTATACCTATTCAACATAGATGCAATGTTATGTTACATGCTTAGTCACCTTGTTGTTTATGTCAAAAAGTACACTTTGTAACCACCCTGAATATCTAAGTCAAGTCTTTGAAAGCAGCTTTCTTAACCAACAAATGTTGGTTTAAAACTTTTTCGTCTGGTATGTATACGGGTGCTGTGATATGTAGCGTCTAAATATATCTGACATCATGTATATTTAATAAAAAAAATAAAGTGTAAATAAAATCTTTGCACGCCAAATACAAAAACGGTTACTTTTGTTTGCCAAAAATGTATCAAATCTAAGCTTTTTATTTTTTCCTTTTCTTCTAAAAAAAAAACAATTAAGCTGCCAACTAAAGCAACCCATTACAACAGCAAATTTATTGTTTATTGTTCAAGAATATTACCCAAAATTTGCGAAAAAAAACAAAAAAAGTGGTTGAATTTAGGCTAGCTCCGCTAACTTTATATTGATTAAGATATCAACATAGTACTCAACATAGGTGCAATATTATGTTAAATGCTTATTCACCTTGCAGTGAAAATCCTAATATTTTTTCCAGATTATATCTTGATACCTTACCTATACCCATTAATACTAGTAAAGTGAACTTTGCCTAGATGTGGAGATAATAAAACAATTTATGTTACGTCCCCGATTAAAAAAAAAAAAAATTACTGTTGCCATGGTGCATAACTCAAATAATAACAGTCATTATCGGAATTACGTTTTATACTAAATTCGCTAACAAGCATGGATAACAATGCACAAAGGGGGGTCAAAAAAAAAAAAAGAAAAAATGAAAAGGCATTTCATGTGCATTGCTGGAGACAGTTTTAATGTAATTTTTATCGAGACAAACAATCGCATACTTTATAGCCTCATTTATTGTAAAAAACCCCATGCATAATTCCACATAAAAACTGAGTTTTCCATATATATTCTCTGTCTACTTGGAACAAATGAAAAATCATATCTTGACTCCTAATTTGATTGGTGGCTGTCGCAGGCTGGTTGCAATTGCATTGTAAGTGTCATGTAGGCGGGAGCCTTGCAATTGTCTGCGCCACGCCTCCTGTGTCCATTGGCGACTGCACACAAGTGTGTACACGCCTTTTACCATCACTGTCGATAACTTTCAATCACACATCATGTTTGCTTAGACGCACTTAAACCGTTGGATAGTTGAGGACATTCGGTATCATTGGTTTATTATTCAATAAGAAACTAGAAGTTGTTTAAGAGGGGAGTTCGTCGGCCACCAAATCTTGGTGATAGATTTCTCTTATCCTTAAAATATCAATTTTGATTGTAAACTAAGAGTGCTAAGGTCATTTCTAACGGGTTAAAAGAAATAGGTACATAGGCACAACAGATAGGGGTACCTTTATATTTTATACCCATCCAACAAGTAACAAAATTTTAATTTAATTAACACTTATCGACAGTGTTATTTATTTTAATTACATAAACAAACATGTTTGTGTGTGTGGTGTGTTGTGTGTGTGTGTGTGTGTGTTTATAGGTATGTATGAATGTGTGTTTTAATGCATTTTTTATATGGTCAGAACATACAGGGTACGTAGGAAAGTATTTTATCAGTGAAGTTACCTGAAAACAATATTATATTTAAAATTAGTGTTCTATAGGGCTGAAAGTTACATTAAATATCTGGGTAGCCCAGTGGAATAGATTCAGTACTTCAGTTATTTTGCATACTAATAAAAAAATCCCGAAACACGTCAATTCTAGATTAAAAACTGAGATCATGCGACGATAAAAGTACACCCCCACACTACTACATTCAACCCCCCTCAAGTGACAGTTACAACCGCCAAATTTTTATAAAGAAAGTAGGGGCTTGTGATAGGTACCTACATCTTTTAAAAAAATTTTGTTTGTCTATTCAAAAATACTATTGTTTTAAAATTTACTGCAAAAATTAACAAAACATTATCGGTTAATTATTAGATAATTAAATTATCGCTTAGATACATACATACAATATATAAGGGCTGAGCCAAAATGATGGGACACATTTGAAGGCCGAATAACTTTTTTTGTGAAAAGTAATAAAAAATCTTTTGGTACCTATTAATAAAACAACTCAAAAAAGTAAATAAAATATACAGTCAGGTCCACAAATAACGTTGTCAATCGAAACATAAAAATTGAATAAACCAAATTACAACCAATTACAATATCTGTTTAGTTCTAAAAAAAAACAATGTCAAGAAGATGTCGACCTTGCCTGTAAATGCATCCTTGGTATCATACCGTTCGTAGCAGCTTCCAACATTTGTGGCGGAATATCATCTCTTTCAGTGCGTATATTTCGCTTCAATTCGCCAATGTTTTGAGGATTATTTGCAAACCTATAGACTTTAAATATACCCAAAGTTAAAAATCACATTGGGGCAAATCCCATGACTTTGAGGGAGGGGGGGGGCATTGCATATCTCCAAATTTTTAGATCAGCCGACCCGGGGATATTTGTCTTAACAATTGCATTGAGTTTCGTGCAGTATGGCATGTGGATCCATCCTGTTGGAACCACATGTCTTCAGGAAAGCGTCGCAGTTCTTGTTGTAAAAATGTTTGCAACATATGCACATATCGTTGCGAATTTACCGTTATGGCATTCCCATTGTCGTCTTAAAAAAAGGGCCTTACAATACCCTGAGCTGACACCGTCCACCATACCGTCACTTTCTGCTAAGAGGTGTAACCTGGTGTACCTCCTTTGCATTGCCAAAAGATCTCTATCCATTAAATCTTGAGCAATTTTAATTTTGTATGCTTTAGAGCCCACATATTTATGTAAAATTCCAGTTTGTGACATTTGCAAAACTTGAGAATGCCTTATTGTCGATCGTTGTGGACTTCTGAGACAACCCGCCCTTACATGTTCCAAATTTTCAGGGGTTCTAGCTGATACAGGCCTACCAGATGATTTATTTTTTAGAGCTGACGAACTTGTTCTGAGTTGCGCTATCCATCTTAAATTGGTATTCGGAGTGAGAGAAATCAAATTAAAACGAGTACGAAACTGTCTTTTTATAATGATAGCATAATCATTATTAAAAAATAAAAATAAAATCAACGAAAAAAGCGCAACGGTCTGCAAGATTATTCTTGACAGTATCAAATTATTGATGATTGAATGATTTTTGTTATTAGTTTCCATAACTTCTGGTGCAGCTAACTAAATTAAACAACTTTATTTCTGGTAAAGCACACTTTGATCTCTGGTTTCCATTATAATCGTTATTTTGGGAACTGGCTGTATATTTTATTTACTTTTTTATGCATAACAAAACTTGTTAAGTTACTTTATTAATATGTGCCAAAAGATTTTTTTTAGTACATTTCACAAAAAAGTTATTCGGCCTCCAAATATGTCCGGTCCTTTTGACTCATACCTATATATATATATATATATATATATATATATATATATATATATATATATATATATATATATATATATATATATATATATATATATATATATATATACAGTGTGTCCCAAACTGGATGGGAATGTATTGATATCTCCATTATTATTAAAGATAGGTAGGCGGTTAAATTAGCAATGTTTTGTAGAATTTCATGTTCATTCCAAATGTGACTTGTATTTTGCCCTGCCTTTTTTTGTTTTCGAGTTACTTTAAAAAAACAAAATTTGTCCATTTCTTTTTTCTTCAATACCTAAGTAGGCGCTGATCTGACATTTCTAAGACTTGCACATTATCAGGACACTTTTTACAAAGTAATCTTTTTGTGCTATTCTCAACTTTGGATTGTTATTTGTTTTTGAGTTACAGGTATCAACGTATGTTTTTATTATGGCAGCCATATTGGATTTTTGCTCATGTGATAGCCTGTAAAAAGGGCTTTCCAATGATGTACAACATGGAATCTTGTAATTGCACTGCCAAATTTGAGAAAAACCGTTTTGAATATAGTAGGCAATGAAATCCATAACCAGAAAACAAATGACAAAAAAAAGTGTTCAAAAAGCAGTAGGCCATGGAGTCTAACAATAGACTTCTACTTTCAACATAATTCTCCGTAATGATTCAGGTTAAAAAATAGGAACTTTGAGCACATTATTATTACAAATGATATTTTAAATTACAACATTATCCTAAAAAAATGTTATAATTTAATTAAATAGGTAAACTTACTAAATAACTACATTTACTAACAGAACTCCATAAAAAGCAGATTAATGATTTACGAAGACGCCTTTGAAAATGTTTTAACGTAAGTCAACTGAAAAACAACAAAAGAAAGGTTGCTATGGCTATAACACTATCCCGGCAAGTACGAATACTGGTTTTTTATTTTTTAGGTACCCTGAAGAACGATGTGTATAAATTCGATCCACCACAAAATATCAATGAATTACGAAACATAATCAAGGAAGCTATAAATCATATTAACCAAAACACCCTCACCAGAGTTTGCAGGCATGTTTCAAAAAGGTGTATAAAATGCATTGAACAAAACGGTGGCCATATTGAACAATTTTCTATTTAGTGTAATTTTAAGTTTCTATTTTATTATTTGTTGAGTTCCTTTTCTAATTGTGTTGTTTTGTGGAGTTTAAGTTTCTATTTGTAATTGCCGGGTTTCGTTATTAAATTGTTTCACATAATATTACCTAGCATTATTACCTAATTAAGTATTGTAAATTAAGTCACAATATTTCTTATCGTGAATCATTACGGAAAATTATGTACAAGTTTATTGTTAGACTCCATGGCATACTCCTTTTGGAACACTTTTTTGTCATTTGTTTTCTGGTATTGGATTTCATAGCCTACTATCCTCAAAACCGTTTTTCTTAAAATTGCCAGTGCAATTACAAGATTTCTCAAGATGTTATACATCATTAGTAAGCTCTTTTCAAAGGCTATCACAAGAGTAAAACATCCAATATGGCTGTCATAATAAAAACAAACGTTGATACCTGTAGCTCAAAGACAAATGACAATCCAAAGTTGAGAATAGCACAAAAGATTACTCTGTAAAAAGTGTGCAAGTCTTAGACATCTCAGATCAACGTCTAGTTAGATATTGGAGAAAAAATAAAACGACAAATGTTGTTTTTTTAAAAATAACTCAAAAACGAAAAGAGGCAGGGAAAAATACAAGTCATATTTGGAACGAGCATGAAATTCTACAAAAATTGCTAATTTAGCCGTCTTCCTATCTCTAATAATAACAGAGATAGCAATACATTCCCATCCAGTTTGGGACACACTGTACATATAGTGACTTCGATTGAAATTCAAATTACTTTTTTATTTTTAAGCCAATAAAAAAAACTTTTATTCTATATGTGAAGCATATGGAGCTTTCTTAAATGGCTAAACTACATTTGAGCCGTGCTAAATAACTAGCCTACTGTCATCAAGAAATATCCCACGTAGCAAGCAATGTTTATATAATATTTGTTATTCATAAATTATATAGGGGCTATGTATTGAACAGTTATATTTACCCAATAATGAGATGTGAACATTTTTACATATTGGTAAAATATTGTAATAAATATTAAGTCGATATAATGCCACAATAATGTTTCAATATTCAACCTCAATTATTTACCTAGTACTATAAAACAATATAACTAAATATTGATATATTCAAATATATTTTTTCATTATTGGTCAATATTGGGAATCAATATCGGATACATATAAAAATAAATTATAGATACGATATTGGCACAATTAAATTTATTCATAATAAAATATAAACTTAGTATTTGAGACTTAAAATTTTCATAAACGTATAAATATTAAAAAAAAAGCTTGGGGTGTGAAAATTATTCCGAGATTCTAGCTCGCCTCCCACCATTACTGTCGCCTACAGTGGCCAGTGCATATATCCTATAGATTTTGATATTTCTTGATCTCTTGCATTTTGGTGAGTAAATCGTACTGCATCTGCAAAAAATCAAATAGGAGATAATAATCATATGCTTTTATTTAACTGGCTTGTTGTCGGTCTCCTACAAATCTTGAAAATGAAATTTGAACCAGTTTTCGTTATTCTAATAGGCTGAAGCGTGGTATACATATATAAACTCAAGGACAGTAATATGTACTAATATGGTGATACGAAGCAAAATAACTGAAGAGTCTAGAGAAAAATTCTCTTGAATTTGCTTAGGTTAAGTGAAATAGGTATATAGGTATATACATAATACTCACAGTTCATTATAGGGAGAAACGAAGAATGTGTGAATACTGAGAAGTGGAATGGACGCATCGGAGTATTCTCTACGATGTGTCCTCTCCAATATCCAGCTATCGACGGGAGTAAGTGCAAGGGATACCTAGAGCGAGCTCAGCTGTATCCCCATCGAAATCCATCGATGCAAACAAACAACCGTGTTGCGGTTACGTAATCCGGGCCTGAAAACCCAACGCCTCTACCAGTATGACGCCCTACTGGGTGAGAAAACAGCGAAGGTGTCCCTCACACTTTCCAAACTATCATCAATTTACTTTCAAACAGACTCTACTTTATTTACTCTTAACAAACTGACATAATTCAACTCTTACTTACTTTATGAATATTGACTGAACCTCGTATAAATAACAAACCTAATTTAAACTTGGATAATTCTTTAATTATTTCATAAAGCCCCTATATTTAAATCAGATAGTTACTTCTCAATTTATAACTTAGCCTCGTATAAATAACAAACCTAACTTAAACTGGGCTAATTCTTAAATTATTTCATAAAGCCCCTTAATTTAAATCAGATAATTACTTCTCAATTTATAACTTAGCCTCGTATAAATAACAAACCTAATTTAAACTCAGCGGCACTTTATTTTTATATAAGCTAGTTATTAAATAATTTCCTAAAACCACCCTTAATCATATACTTATTAGAATTGTTTCTCAATTTATAATTAGGCAAAGAATAGCCGTGCAATAAACAAACGAATATGCATTCTGTTAGAGGACTCACCCGAATTACAAAAACAAAACGAACACACCACAAAACTTACTGCAACTAACACGTTTAACGGTACGATGGCTAATGCATTCTATGTTAAACTAGATGGTAGACAAAAACGTTCCCGAGAAGGTTTCTTCGAAATAGTTCTCAAGTGTATAGATAACTGCGGTGTGGATACTGTAAGGCCCTTGAATCTAAGAGAGATATAGTATTAGGACGCTATCTGAACTACATTGTAACTCCACAGCATGTGTGTCCCAACGTAAACAATTTTTAAGCGCGTCTGGCTCAGCTAACACTTTAATTTCAATGGTATAATGCTCTTACCAATATAGTACATAAAAATGTGTCTGTTAAAAATAGTGTTTTCACAATAAAATGACGTTGTGACTATTGCTAGAAAATACATTCCTTACAGATTATGCACTTATATTTTCCACGAGTACACATAAGTATATTACACGCACAAAATTATGTCTTGCTTGGCGGTATTAGGCACATACACATACACATACACATACACATACAAAATACACATAACCTAACTTTTTCATTACAGTATACCAGCACTGCGCAGGATCAGTTGGTCACGGTGAGACGCGTGCTTAATAAACACATAGTATGGAAACTTTTAAATTTTAACTAGAACTACACAATTGCGGTAATTGGTCGAGAAGTCTAAATATTTATATAACTCCACGACTACTTTCTGGCGTCCCTCAGTCTTGTGTTGTAGGTCGTTAGGGCATGTGTATATTCATCCCATGCTCCCGAACTTGAACTTTTGGCCGCGTTAAAGAGCTTACGAACCTGCGTCATCCTTTGTCTGAGGCCCTCGTTCCACCACGGGACATTCCTGGTGGACGTGCTCATTTTCAGGGGGCAGTTGACGTTATAGGCCGAGGGGATTGCGTCTCGCACTTGGGCTGCTGCAATCTCGAGGTCTATTGAATTGTCTATGGTACTCTTAACTCCCGTAGTTTCACTGCTAGGTCTGCTCTGTAGGCTTCCCAATCCGCCTTGCGAGGGTTCCAGTACAATACCGTTTGTCTTTCGACTTTAAGAAATATTAGTAATCATTCAAGCACGCAAATTTGCTCTAATTGACTGCATGGTTTGGTAATCTGTCATAAAACTTCTAGCTACTTACTACATATTATGTAGGTATGTGAGGAAAAAGTATTTGTGTAATATATAATGAATTTATTATTAAATATATATTGAAAAAAAATATGCAATATTGGCTTTATATTGTTGCTGTGTCATGAAGTGCTACCCCCTCCTTAACGTGTTTATAGAACAGAAAGCTATATAAAAGGGCATTTCCAATCGTGAAAATATATTTGTTAATATCATTCAATTTATAATTAAAATTTAGTTATAGGAAAATTTGCTACAACAATTAATGTAATATTTCATGTAGTAGTAGGTCACAGCTGTATCAATAACATTGGCATTGAAATAATATTACATATTTATCTAAATAATAAACAAGGTGAAAATGCAGCGTACAGTACAAGGAATGCTGACTGCTGAGGTCTGCAATTATGTATTATGCAGACCAAAGCAAGGTTATAAGTAGCTTTGTTGATAAACATTAAGATACTTGTGATTTTAATTATGTAGAGATAAGTACAGACTTTTGCTTTGAAAATGTAGTGACTAATATCAGAAAATTTTCAATTAAGATTCAGTATGTAAAGATTTCGGCTTTAAAATTAATTCGGTTAAATTAGTTGTAAGCATTGTTAAAGTTTAGTTATTTAATAAAGTTTATTACATCGTTACAAAGTCTAAATTCGCCTAGTTCGACAAGTTATTCCCGAAATATCCTCCGCTCCATAACATGGTCCTTCGGCGAAAAAGTAACCAGTGCCATTGGAAATACAGTGCTCACTAAAAATCAAAATATCCTTATCACACATCCTTAAACCCAAATCTCCAAATACCTTTTATTTCAGGTAAAAGCAATCAAGGACACAAGCGTACAAATTTAAAGCAACTATACAGGGTCAAATCAGGACAGAAGCGTCCAGGAAAGTACCAAAATAAACTCAGTTCCAAATAAAGCACCTATACAGGGTCAAATCAGGACAGAAGCGTCCAGGTAAGAACCAAAATAAGGTCCGTTCCAATTAAAGCACCTATTCACGGTCAAATCAGGACAGAAGCGTCAAGGAAAGTACCAAAATAAGGTCAGTTCCAAATAAAGCGCCTATACAGGGTCAAATTCAAAGGAATCAAGGATACAAGCATCCACAAAAAGCACCAATACAGGGTTAAAGGCAAAATATATGTCACAGGCGAGACCAATAAACAAAATCAAAAAAGAACTAGGCATCAGACAAGGTAACAAAACTACGAATATTCATTAAATCAATTAAAATTAAGGAAGCAATGGAGGAACTAAAAATAAAAATCACAAGACGTTCGAGAGAACTAAAATTACGGGTAAACCACTTTATCAAAAAATTAAAAGAAGCAGATATGATGAAAGATAACGATAGACTTAGCAAGTATGCAATTATGATAGAAATATTAGATATGCAATGGGAAAAAATTGAAGACAACATAATGGATATAAATATAATAACAGAACAGAAATTCTAGACGGAGCTCATTTGACGCTAAGCCAATGGTACGATAACGCCATGGTCAATCTGAAAAGAGCAATTAAGAAACAAACACACCACGATTCAGGGGATAGGTTTCCAGCATTTAAACTGCCAAAAATAAAAATACCAATCTTCACATGCAAATACAAGGAACGGACAGCATTCCAAGAGCGAGTTCAAAAGGCAATAGACTTAAATGTTGAGGAATGCTACACTAAAACAGCGTTAAAAAGCAAAGATGAAAAACTTAATTTAAAAGTTGAAGTTCCATTCGAAAACGAGGCACCAGAGATAGAAGAAGCCAAAAACGAGCAAGAAATATTTAATATAAATTTGAGTAAAGAGGTACCAGAGGTAGGAGAAGCTAGAGACGAGCAGGAAATATTTAATTTAAAAATTTATCCAGATAATCTTCTATCTGGAGCCGAATCAGTGGCGCATATTAAAGCAAATGTAAGTAGGCAAAACAATTTATCAATTTTTGAGACGTCAATGACAAAAGTGAAGAAAGAGTTACAAGAGGTAGAACAAGCATTAGTACAAACAGAAAAATTTTCAATAGAAACGAAGATCGAAAATGAAGATTTTTATATGGAGAATATTCAATCTGGAACGGAACCAAAGCAACAAACAAAATTAGTACAGACAGTACTCAACGAAACGATCAGATCAGGTGGGTTCAATTTGAGTAAATTGTCCAGCATCAAATCGCAGATTATTGCAAAACTACCAAAATAATTGCAGAATGAAAACCTATTGCAGATACCAGACAATGAAACAGACAAATCGCTTGGTATCTACAGGACGCCAAGGGAAGATACATTCAAATTAAAACTAGAATCAAAAAATGCAGAGATGGTAACAAAAAGGGCAATATTATCAGCAATAGCCAAGTTGTTTGACCAATTGGGGCGGCTATCTCCGGTGGTAATCGAAGCCAAGCTGAAAATTCCCAAATTATGGATGAATCAACCAAGGTGGGAAGAAACAGCGACCACATCAGAAGTAAGAATTAATGGTTTGACCGATGCTTCCAAGGAATAAATGGCGAAACAGTTGATTCAGAACAGTAAGACGTACAACCACCCAGGTATTTACACACACTGGGGTGGAGTATGCAGGTCAGATTCAGGTACGAGATAAAATGGACAGAGGCCACAAATTATACAAGGACCATCCAGTAAAAATGGGAGGCTCACGAACAAAACAAACTCAGCAATATTGTTGGGACGCCGGATATAAGGTAAATGTTCGCCAATGGAAGCATGGGTTTAAATGGAAGTTTAAGAAGAAGAGGGTACACGCAGGGCACATGGTATCAACCAAAGAATGGCCGCTGCGTAGTCAAATCAAGGCAAGTTTAAAAGAAAAAACACTCAAAAACGACTCAGGGTCGACGAGGCTGGATTTTGTGGAATTGGAAGAGCTCTGCAAGCAAAGCAGAATCAATTCTTCAAATCATCTGTTCAGTTACGTCACAAGGACAGAGATAACAGACAATGAAGTAGCAATCAGCATCCCAATCTCCAAGAAGCTATATGTGTATTCCCCAGCCATGGTAGAAAGCATGGAGAGCAACCACAACTGCATAATAGATGAGATATGCCAGACAGAAGACAAAATTACGTGTCCAATCCATCACCAGAAAGTCAAGTCGACAATATAGAAGCAACTTTCTACTGAAAACTCATGGAGAATCTAGAATTGCAATCACATGTAAAGGCCAGATGGAAGAAGCTATGGTAAGCAGTATGGCAGAATATCCATCTCCCAAGACTGTATCTTCGAGACAAAATGGGCATATATTATTAGATCATTTAAATTATCCTTACTTTAATTATCATCCTAGGGTTGTATACACATTAATATTATTTAATTATTATTATTCCGATTATCATCCTAGAGTTGTATACATATTTATATTATTTTAATTATTATTATTTCGATTAGCATACCTAGGGTTGTCTACATATTAATATTACTTTAATTATTATTATTTCAATTATCATCCTAGGGTAGTATACAAATTTATATTCTTTCAACTATTATATTGCCAAACTTGGGGCAAGGTAAATTAAACCTTCAGGTCAGAGGTATCCAGAGAGTCGTCATTCCTTTCGACTCGGCAGTATGTTCATAGAACAGAAAGCTATATAAAAGGGCATTTCCAATCGTAAAAATATATTTGTTAATATCATTCAATTTATAATTAAAAATTTAGTTATAGGAAAATTTGCTACAACAATTAATGTAATATTTCGTGTAGTAGTAGGTCACAGATGCATCAATAACATTGGCATTGAAATTATATTACATATTTATCTAAATAATAAACAAGTTGAAAATGCAGTGTACAGTACAAGGAATGCTGACTGCTGAGGTCTGCAATTATGTATTATGCAGACCAAAGCAAGTTTATAAGTAGATTTGTTGATAAACATTAAGAGACTTGTGACTTTAATTATGTAGAGTTAAGTACAGACTTTTGCTTTGAAAATGTAGTGACTAATATCAGATACTTTTCAATTAAGATTCAGTATGTCAAGATTTCGGCTTTAAAATTCATTCGGTTAAATTAGTTGTGAGCATTGTTAAAATTTAGTTATTTATTAAAGTTTATTACATCATTACTAAGTCTAAACTCGCCTAGTTCGACAAGTTATTTCCGAAATATCCTCCGCTCCTTAACATAAGGGGAAACTAATATTTCTACAATATTAGCCAAATATAATGTTACAATATTTAATATATACCGAAAAAAGATATTAAGCAATATTTATATTGTTCCTGTACACTGACTTTCTGTCACCTCATTGAACGAAAACCAATATTTCTTTAATATTACCTTGATATAGTGATTTCAATATTTCTTATATAGCGACAAAAATATTCATACAATATTGGCTTGGAATTGCAAATGTTAAGCTAATAAAAAATATTGAATCAATAAAGGCCCAATATTGTGTTGCTACATAGGATCGCAAAAAAATTGAAACACTATGAGGGATTTAAAAACATATATATTAAAAATTGGTTTGGAATCACCCCAAATAAGTACCAAGTTTGGCTGAAAAAAATGCCCACTAAAATGTTTAAGATATTAATTAATTTTAATCAACTTTATTCGGAAAAAAATTAACAAAAGAAATAAACAAGAAACGGTAGAAAATAAACATAACATTTTAAATTAAATAACGGTTTTATCCAGTAGATCGTCATGTAATAGTAGGTAGGTACCATTTAATAATAGGTAATAGACATTCTTCAATTTTTTTCAACTATTATTTACTACCTACTCTACGTAGGTAATTCAGCTGGTGTAACCTCCCGACAAGCTTGGGTTATTCTGTCACAAAATTCTTGCAAATTTTGTAGCTTCGTTTTGTACACTTCTGCTTTAGTATTGCCCCATACATGAAAATCGAGAGGAATGGGTCTGGATATCTGTTCGGCCAGAAAATTAAAGGAGTGTTTCGACCTATTCGCCCTCGTTGGACGTTTTGATTTAGCCATCGTCTGACTATCAGTGCATGATGAATTGGTGCTCCATCTAGTTGAAAACACATATCCTGACGCGCTTGAATTGGAAGTTTATGTAATGTATACCAAAGCTTATTATTTAAACACTCTAATAATTGGTCAGCATTCAAATTGTAATTGAAAAAGAAGAGCTCTGTCATTCAGTCACCTAATGTTCCACATTATACATTAATTTTCTGAGAATAGGTACTGCTTGCTGCAATTAAAAACCCAGTGTGGATGCTCAATAGACCGATGGCGGCAATTTTGTGGTGATACCACAACATTTGTTGAAAGGTAGCCTTGTCTGTATACAGAATATTATTAAGAAAATTTATGTCAATCAAATAATTCCATTGGCTCTACAAGCAATATTTCAACCATCTTTTATTGTCACCTTGTTCTGTCCAACAAAGACAAAGGGCATGCACAATAAGCCAAAGGCTGAGGTGCTATCAGGGCAGCAAAGACGTGGATGAGCCCTAGGGAAAAAAAGTGTTCCGAATTCTAAAGGATTTTAAGCTACATCCCTACCACGTAGTTCTATACTAGGCCCTTTTTGATACCAATTTTGACAGGCGGCTGAATTATTTTTATTGGTTAAGAGATAGATTCGCCATGAAAATCGCCAATTTCTCTCCCAGATTCTTTGGACTAGCCAAGCAATTTTTACCAGTTAAGGCAAAGTTAATAAAACAATATGCGTTACTGGTCAGAAACAAATACTGATTTCATGCGAGAAGTGGTTCACCAAAATAGGTGTGTGGTGCTGACTTTTGGAAGGCACAATTATTGGACTGTTTATCCTTGATGGGCATCTAAATGGCGACTTGTACTTAAATTTTGTATGAAATAACCTGCCTATTCTTTTAGAAAAATGTGGTTCTTGATATAAGAAGATTCTTATGGTATCAACATGATGGATGCCCGGCATATTTCTCACATTGAGTTCGTGATTTTTCAAATGCCAATTTCCCAAAACATTGGATTGTAAGGGGTAGTTTGTTTCCGTGGCCACCTAGATCCGCGGATCAAACAGTGCTAGATTTTTACTTGTGGGAAAAAGTGAAAGAGATTGTGTATCAAACACGACTAGCCACACGGAAGAATATGATTGATAGAATTCGAAGTACCACAATCATGATTTCACGAGCTATAATTGAAACTGCCGTTTACAGCGTTAAAAACACCTATAATAGTTGTATTTTGCAAAACGGTGGTTATTTTAAACATTTACAAAGTTCCTGTTTGGCGTTTGTTTAACAAGCTTTCTATTTGATAAATAATGTTTAGGTGTTTGAAATTTGTCCGTTGTTCTGGCCCGTTGGCCTTTAAACACTCTTTAAATCTTGTGCCTGGCATCGTTTGGACCAGTCCTAAGCTTAGATATAGTGTGAAGGAGGACACACAAAGGAGACACAAGAACAAGACAACAGATAAAAATAACTGATGAGTGTGAAAAACTCTGGACGCAGCAAGTGCGTTATGATAGTGAATTTTCATAAAAATGTTTTTAATAACAAATATGTGTGTTTTTTAAGAAAGCAGGCATCAAATTTGGTTACCAGTATAACATATATAGTAAAAACAATGTGCCATGTTTCATCAAAATAACTTTATTGTGTGAAAATGTAAAAAAATTTCCAAAAGTAAACTTAAAGTGTTCCCGAAAAAACACGTTTCTTGGTCAACCTTATAGGTTAATAGCAAATTGAGCTGTTCAAATATGAAACATTTGATAAAAATTAGCTACCATAACGCACTTTCTGCGTCCAGAATTTCTTTTCTTACAAACATGCATTATATTTCGATGGAAAATGCAAAAATGCAATAGCATAAGGCGTGTTTGATTAAAAAAAAAGGAAATTTGTATCAACAACGACTTATGGGCCACCCTGTGATTGTAGAAATATTATTTTAAGATGTAGCTCAAGACACCCTATAATTAATATATACAAAAATTTTTCATATCTTATATAATAACGGATATATTGAGCTTTATTGATTTTTTACGAAAATTCGACAAAAATTATATATCATTAAACAATAAACTCTATAGCTAAGGCTACTGCCAAGCATCAGAGAAAGGGTCTATTTGAAATGAATTTTCTGGAAACATTTTAGTAAAATGAAGGACAATGACGGTTGAAACTAAGACTTCAGGGTTTGTAAAACATTCTTCTTGAGACATTTTATTTCTATAGCCCGTATTAGATTCAAGTTATTTGCCTAAATGTTGCCAATTTTGACATTTTAAATCGCCACTTTGACGTTTTGAGGAAAACCCCAATTTATTTTTCTTTAAATGCCTATAACTTTTTTGTCTTTTGACCTACATAGCTAAGTTTTGGTAGGTAACTTACCTATAAGTATGTAGACCTGCGTACCAAATTTGGTTGCCCTTTCTTTTTAATTCCGGAGATATAAATTTTTTTCGAAAGAAAACACAAAATTTTCCGGGAAAACCTGGGCAGATTTTTCTGGCTAACGAACTTATCCAAGCCATTTGCAAAAGGAATTTTTGCACCAAATTTAATTAAAATCGGCCCATTATTTTTTGAGTTATCGGTGTGATACATATATATATATATATATATATATATATATATATATATATATATATATATATATATATATATATATATATATATATATATATATATATATCTATATGTATAAACATATAAAAATTGAAACTGACCCCGGATATGTTTTCTGCGGGGCCTAATTAGCGCTCATTTGAAGAAATTTTTTCAAAATTCAAAAGTCGGGATCTCCTCATTAGTGAATTTTTTTAAGAAAATTCACTAAAAATATAATAAGTTAAAAGATGGAATTACTATCAAAAAGTGCACGGTTACGGAAAACTGTATTATTTGTCATAGCACGCTTGACTACGGACCTTTTGGAACAATTGTTTTTCATAAATTAACATTAATCATTCTTTTGGCTCCGAAACTACTGGAGATATCCCAAGCAACAAATTAAGGGATGTTAACCAGCAATCGAGTCCAAATAATCTATCCAAGTTGTAATTTAGTCATAATTAACCAAAGTGTTGGCTTCGCTCATAATCACTACAAATTTAAGAATGCAGATCCCAACTAATCTGTTTTTGACTACTAAAATTACTGCAGTCAGTAACTTACAAATAACTAAATTGGGAAAAAGTTGGATCAATTTTACCTACAAAATATACTTAAATATACTTTTGAGTTTCAATTCTACAATTGGTAATTTTTAGGTGGAGCTGTTGCCTAAATTGGACTGAAAACTAACTACCAAGTCCAGATACCTTAAGTACCTATTTTTAAGGTAATTTATTACCTAATGTTGGCCTGCAATACGTCTCTGTGGTACAGCAAAGGTATTTTTATGAAGTCCGGATTCCATATATATTACCAATTTAACTGCAATACAGCACAGGAAATACTTTGGGCACTAAGCTAACATAAAATGGCTTTCCTATTGCCCATATAGTAATAATTACTGGAGAAATGGTCTTCGAAGTCAAATTTCCTACATCAGAATTGAAAATACTTGTAAAATCTGACTTGAAATAAAAATTCTCCCCAAAGTTCAATGTGTACAGCAGTAAAATAACATTGTGAATGTTGATAGTGTTTTAGTTGCTAAACTTAATTAATAAATGTTTTGTTCTTCAATAATATTCTGCGTAAATTCTAAAAATGTATGGTAATTTTATCGGCTACTACTATATGGAACTAAAGCTAAATTTCAATTTCATGCTGATTTGAAATCAGCACGCTTCCCTCTTCAATATAATACATCCCTTTTTATGCCAATGGAATGAAGCATTGGCAACATGTTCAGCTATCGTATGTTTATGTTTATTTACTTATTTTCTCTCTATTAATGTCTAATAGATTATGTAATCAAAAATCAAACGCGCTATACAATCATTCGTATATGTCTCTCTGGTGTCCAATACATGAAAATGTAGGATTCCTAATAAATTCAACCAAAATTCGTTTACCATATGGTTGAGATTCCCATAATAGGACAAGATACTTTCAAAGTTTGGTTAGTTTGCCCTATCATTGGGAATTGTGACATATAGATAAAAAATAGAGGAAAATTAACTTTGATGTCAATAATCCTACAAAGGTAGCCATATTAAGCTAATTTTGCGGTATCCATATTGATTGTATTGGAAAATTAAAAACCATTTTGTGTTGAATTTATTGTAATCCAATTTTCGTTTGAAAAAAACATAAAATAATGTTTGTGTACAATGTGTTACACCGATGGTTTTGTGTTGTTTACATCACCAATCCTCAAAATCAGAATTTGAAAAATTTTAAACAATGTTTAATTTTAACTAATTTTACTTTTTACAGAGGCGGTCGAATTTTATCGAAGCATCATAATCATGTTAACAGAAAAAACCTAACCATAGTGGTTTTTTCTTTTATACCGTGTGAATCACCTTTATCATTGATCCAAATATTTAAAGTAAGTTATTTGATGTTTCAACATGTTGTCATTTTTGAACAAAGATGGACATACCTAGTTGCTAATATCTACTGTTTATTTTTACATATATAACCACAGATTCTACAGAATAATTTCACATGCGCAGTTCCTCGTTGTTAAGAGCGTCACGGCACTCGGCTCCTAGATCTTGGATTCGAGTTAAAACGTTGGACCAATTTACCGATAAATTACGTCCATTGGCCCAAAGTTGAATGAAAATGCCCTAAATATACCTAAAACGCGTTGGTCGAAATGCTTTTCTGAACCTGTTATCGACTTCCATATTATTTTGAGTTTATTCCCACATTGGTAATATACACTTATATTTTACTTGAAAATGACCTGTAGTGGTTTGTTCGCCGACCTATTGTTAGGGCGATCTTATGTGAAATTGACTTTAAATGTTGCTTGGTAATTGGATCTTTCACGTATGCGCTTGAAAATATATTCTTCTTGCCGGTTATGATATAATAACTATATGTCATTCTATTTAAGATTTCGAAGAAAAATTGAAAAGAAAGCATGTTTCTCAAAGAGCGTCTTCTGGCGAGGCCAGCGAAAATCAATGTGACTTAGCTATCATCTCGCTTCAGCTATCAGAGTTTCCTTTCTTTAGCAAGACGCAGTTGATCCAATTCGGTTGAGCAAAACCAAAATTATGTACACATTTCCCCTCCCCTCCTGCCCTAATTATACGACTTACATCAAAAAGTGGTAAACCAAAAAGATGTAAAATTTCAGCAAGATTAATACTGTATTATTTTTTTGATAGCTTTTATGGGAGCATTTCCCCTGAAATGCCTTCTTTCAGATGACTATAGCAATTACGCCCCCTAGCGGTAGAGTTAGGATCTTAAAAATTATTTTCAGTATTTTTTCTTAGCCATTTTCCTTAACAGGATTTTTTCGCAGATCTCCTGGACCACCCACTCCTGAGATATACCTCTTCACCCTTAATAAAACTCTCTCTCTCTCTCTCTCTATATATATATATATATATATATATATATATATATATATATATATATATATATATATATATATATATATATATATATATATATATATATATATATATATATATATTATTGCATGCATAGATTTGACTACGTTTTATATAAAAATACTTATAAAAAAATAAAATAAATACCTGAAAGTATGTAATCCATGTTGTTGTCACAGCTACATTCACAGTCAGGGGGTAAATTACAGACAGTTATCCAACAGAACCTGAAATTTCAAATAATTAACTATATGCATTTGCCAGTGAAGGGATGATGACATTATTTAAAGTTATCTGATAAGCCATAGAAATTTTGTATTGCACCTATAACGGACAATTAAAGTGAATAATGAACTGCATAAATACAGAGTTAAAAACGTAAAATGAATCCCAAGATAAAACGTTATAAACAATTATAAAACAAGTCAGTGAAATAATAAGTTTAATAAACTGTTTTCGACAAAGTGCAAACTCATGAACTTTAAGGTGATTTGTTTAGTTATAAGTTTGATAAAAATTTGTTAGTAAGTATAGGGAGATAAGGAAATTAATGTAGGAACCAGTGAATTAGTAATTTAAGAAAGAATTTGTTAAAAATAAGGATAATTAAGGTTTGAAATTTGATAAAAATTATATAGGTTAGAAATTTGAACGTACAAACATATTTTGACTAACCTGACTTTAAATCCAGTTATTTAATTAATGTGATCAAAAGGAAGTAGCTTTCTCTTGACTCATTTTGTAAAATCTGTTATGGGATTGGACTCACCTGAAAATAGAAACGCTAATTGGTTAAAAAGCAAGTTTAACACTAATTAGCAGGTTTCATTGGTAATATACAAAAAAAAATGTATGATATATCCGGGAGGATTAAGAACGGGACTGTTAAGAAGAACCTAAACCAAGCAAGAAGCTAGCAACGTGCATATTAGTATAAAAAAACGTTTAAAAAATTAGCAAAACGCCAGAACAAAAGTAAAAGAGTAATGGAAGTGTGATATTTACCAATATATAACTGTTGAAGAACTTCAAACAAGGCTATTAATACGTATAGCGAAAACAGCCAATAGTGGAAAATCCCAACAGACGCCGCAGTTGAAAATCCAGGTATTTCATCGAATGATAACAAAATAGCAGTCTAATACCAGTCCATGAGTGCAAGTAACCATTATTATTGTATCAATCTGTCAAATTGGAATGGTAATGATATTTATGAACAATTTGGCCAAATTAAAATAGTAAAATCCAAGTTCACACAAAAAGAACAAAAATATACCAAAAGAGGGCGCTACGCGGAAGTTTCAAGTAAGCTTATAAAATTTATAACAACCATTTTAAGATCTTATCTCCTTGGTTACCAAACCTAGAAAAGCGAGGTTCTTATGACAACAGATATCACATGTTAAAAATAACTCAAAAGTCAAACAAAATACAGTCAATTTTAAAATCGCATATAAATAATAATAACTAAATTTGTAATCATCATAAAAAAGTGTCAGATTTAATTAATAATAACAATAACGAATCCAAATAAGGCCAATACTTATAAAAGTAATAAAACTTTGTAGATAAGTTCATTAATAATCAATAATTCAAAATAAAAGTTTTAAAGTTTTTACAGTAAATTCTTCTCTTATAATCACTGTCTGTTTCCATTGACTACGAAAGCATAAAGTAAAATAAAATAGGTTCAAAAACAGCACCATAGATCCTGCCAGTGTAAGAATTTTCATCTATAGGAATCCAATAATAAAATATTCCCTGTAGAGAAGGAGAGACTCAAAAAGATAGCCGTGGTAAATAAATCAATTAAAAAGGAACAGGTAAATAATCATTTTATTAGAATATATCTGGATTATATACATATATTTTAAATTTATACATCAAATAATATCACAAAAGAAATGCCATAGACTAAGAGCTCTAACAAAAATATAATTTGACATTTAAAAAGAAATATTAGTTTTGCTGCAAAGATATATGTAACGAGTGTCCTAAAATAAATAGACACTGTTGGTAAATTAAAATTACATTCATTTTGAGTGAAACAAAAGGCGCCCAACTTAATTAAGTACAAAAACAGTCACCTATTTACAAATTAGATACTAAAATAAACAAACATTATATATATATATATATATATATATATATATATATATATATATATATATATATATATATATATATATATATATATATATATCACATCGATAATCCCATAAAACAAGAGACCAATTTTGCTGAAACTTTGTTTGTTAGCCAGAAAAATTGGACCAGTTTTTCGGGAATATGTTGTCCTTCGGAAAATTTTGGTATCTCCGACAATAACGAAGTTATAGCAACCTAATTTGTTACCAAGTTTACGTTATAAAAAGTATACTATGTGCCAAAATTTAGATCTTTAAGTCAAAAAAAAAAAAAGTTATAGACATTAAACTAAAAAATAGGTTTTCGCTGGAGGTCTGAGCACAAGACCAAAATAATGTGCGTGATAAGCAAAGTAGATCAAAAATTAAAGGCAAATTTTAATTTTTCTGTGTGTATATATAATTTTCGTAAAAAATTGCGTACGTAGTTTCCATGAAAATTGGCAGACAAACGCACTTGCTGCAACCAAACTTTCATTGCATTAAATTATCTTTATCCATTCTACATACGCCATAAATATAAATCATATGTTTAGCCAAAAATAAATCTAGGGAAGAATTCATACTGATAATATATAGTATCCAGATCAATTGTTTATTGGTCTGCGGCACCAAACCTGGGAGCTACAGCGAGGTGTGCGAGACTTGAATACTGCGGACCCACACTGAGAATATCACTGCGGGTATCTTATTCATTCCGGGCACTTCCAGGTCTTTACTTTTAACGGCGAAATTAATTAATAAACTCGCCATCAACTGTAATACAAAGAATTGCATCGTAACATTATGCACTCGCCTTGCCATTACAATAAATCATAACATAACGCTTCGTAATTTCGGATTAAGATATTATGATCGCTCTTGCAGAGCGGAGTGCTTACACAAAAATGATATCTTTATTCGGGGTATTCTTAAGTCAATGAAGTCAAAATAATAAACGTCAGACAGCAGCAAATCCTCAAGTAGTTGCTATCAAATTTTGGTATTAATAGATAAAGTGATTATAATGCTCCTGCATACTTAGTGACTTAGAGAATAGAACATCTTGTAGGTACCAACTACTTTATTTACATAAGGTTATATACTGGGTGAGGATTTCAAAGTGTTACAATCGGATAACTGAAAAACCGCTAAGTGTATTGTGCTAAAAATTTCGTGATAAATGGTCCGGGAATATTTTGACATTTATCCATCCTTTCCAATTTTAAGGGACCGGTGTCGCGTTATAAATGTTAAAGGAAATGGCGTTTTTAGTAAATTTTCTTTAAAAAAAATTTACTAATGAGGAGATTTCGACTTTTGAATTCGGAAAAAAATTTCTTCAAATGAGTGGGGGCGGGGCCTCCTAGAACCAACATCCAGGGTCAGTTTGAATTTTTATATGTTTATATATATATATATATATATATATATATATATATATATATATATATATATATATATATATATATATATATATATATATATATATATATATATATATTTGTGTGTGTGTGTGTGTATCACATCGATAACTAAAAAAAGAATGGTCCAATTTCGATCAAATTTGGTGGGTACCTTCTGTTTGCAAATGGCTTGGAAAAGTTCGTTATCCAGGAAAATCGACTCAATTTTTTTCGGAAAATTTTTATATTTACGAAAATAACAAAGTAAGGGCTGCCAAATTTGGTACACTGGTTTACGTTACAAAAAGTAAAGTATGTCCCAAAACATAGACGTATAGGGTGAAAGGAGTAAAGTTATAGGCGTTTAAAGAAAAAAAAAATGTATGCCACTGATGACCAGATAAACGCGCAAAAGTTAAATATTTTGTGTGGATAACAAAATCTATTGTATGTTGTAACCGTTTTTTGGCGCATAAAGGTCAAGAAATGACAGAAAAATTACTCTGAAAATTTGATAACCTTTCCCCTTAAAACGTCAAAGTCGCGATTTGAAACGTTAAAATTGTCAACTTTTAGGTAAATAACCTGAAGCTAATACGGGGTATCTAGAAAAATGTTGCAGGAAAAGTGTTTTACAAGTCCTTAAGTTTCAGCTTAAACCGCCACTGTCCTTCGTTTTACTAAAATAGTTGCAGAAAATTCATTTCAAATAGACCCTTTCTCTGATGCTTTAGCAGTAGTTTTATTTATAGAGTTTATGGTTAAATTCTCTATATTTTTGGGCAAGTTTTGGTACAAGAAATTCGTTATTGAGGAGACAGCGACTTTTTAAAATATGTTTTCAATTGAGCGCGAACTAGGTGCCATAGTACCCACATCCGAGGTTAATTTCAGTTTTCATCTGTTTATATATGTATACAGGGTGACACATTTCCACGGCAAAGCGCAATATTACTGTTATTCAACAAGAAAGGAGAAACAATTGTATATATTAATTATAAGGTGTCTTAAGCTACATCTTAAAAAAATATTTTTGCAATCATAGACTGGCTCATAAGTCGTTGGTGATAGAAATTTGCTTTTTTAAAATTAAACACCACTTATATTATTGCATTTTTGAATTTTCCAGCAAAATATAATGCATGTTTGCAGGAAACAAAATTCGGGACGCAGCAAGTGCGTTATGGTAGTGAATTTTGTGTTAGAACCTTAAAAGTATAAGGAATTAAACCATTGATATTGTTACAAAGCACCTCAATAGATGTAGTTGCGATGTTGCCACATCTCCAGAACTTCCCCAACATCTGCGAATTTTTGCACAACCTGGCAACACCGCCTCCACACCCTCCTGGGGGTACCTAGGGTGACCCCCCTCAGGCGAAGTCTCAACTCTCTAGGACCAGAAATAACGAAGTTACCCACTTGTACCCCGTCGGAACGGATAACTGAGGTCTGCACATTCCGAACGCCCTGTATGCGCAGAGAACCCTTACACCCTGTATACGCAGAGAGATCTTATATTACGAGAAACACCTCTTGTGTAACATAGGAGTGATGACCACATTTGGATCAACCTGTATATACATCCCCCTGTATACACACGGGACCGATCTGTATTCACAGAGCGTTCTAGCAAAAGAAGGTCCTGGAATATTCTGGAATGGAACGCTCGCGAAACAAGGTATGACGTGTATATAAAGGCGAAAACAGTACAGGACAGTTCAGTTAGATAATGTTGAAGTGACTGGAAGAAGCAGCAAACAGTGTGAAGTGTTATAGAGTATCGACTGTAGTACCAGTGTAGAGACTTGTGTGCAGATTAGTAATTGTAAGGCTAGACAGTAAATTAAGTGTTTTGTGAGAGAGACATTGTAGAACTTTTATTGTATCCATATTTAGAGAGTAAATAAAGTTGTTTTGTTAAAATTTAAAGAACCCGGCGAAACGTAACAATTTGGTGTCAGAAGTGTGGGATAAGTGAGTGAATAAGTGAACAAGTAAGCTAGCTGTAGATGGTAAACACCAGATCGACCGACTACGACGAGATGGCTGAAATCAAAGTGTTGATGGTTTTACTCAAGAAGCAACGCGAGGAAGACAAAGAAGACCTCAAGAAGCAACGCGAAGAAGACGAAAAGAGGCGTCTTGAAGATAAAGAAGAACTCAAGAAGCAACGCGAAGAAAACAAAGAAGACCTCCGAAGTATGTTCCACAATATGAAAGTCGATGTAAAAGAAGAAATTGAACAGATCAACGAACAAATAGAAAATGTGGACAAGAAAGTAGAAAATGTGGAAAATACAATAGGAGTGGTAAACAGGAAAGTAGAAAATGTAACAGAGGATTTGAACAGGCGATGGGAAGAAGTGGAGGGGTTGAAAGAACAAATAAAGATGATGGTGAAAGGCACAGAAGTCAGACATAGAGAACTGACAGAACAGGTGATGGGCCAGACTGATAGAACTCAAGCAAGAGGAGTTACTGGAATGTCCCCAGTTCAAAATCGTCCGAAAGAAGATATGCCAGTCGTGCAGCAGCCTCATGGAACCTTGAAGCCGCCGACTTTTGACGGAGAAACATCGTGGCCCATGTACAGGAGGCAGTTTGAGGCGGCAGCTCTCAGCAATGGGTGGAGCGAACAACAGGCAGCAACTGCTCTAATTCTCTCTCTTCGAGGTAAAGCCCTAGAAATCCTCCAGAACATCCCGGAGTCGAAACAGCAAAACTACTTAATAGTGATACAGGCCCTAGATTTGAGATATGGTAACAATTACATGAGCCAGGTCTACCAGACACAACTAAAGACAAGGGTCCAGAAGCCAAATGAGACTCTGCAAGAATTTAGTGCCGAAGTGGAGAAACTTGTGCGACTAGCATATCCCCAAGCCCCAGAAGAATTTGTCAACCAGATCACCGTCCAAACCTTCATCGATGGAGTACTTGACAATGAAATGCAACAAGCTTTAAGGCTCGGAAGGTTCAAAACACTTACAGACTGTCTCATTTATGGCTTGGAATTTGAATTAGATAATGTTGAAGTGACTGGAAGAAGCAGCAAACAGTGTGAAGTGTTATAGAGTATCGACTGTAGTACCAGTGTAGAGACTTGTGTGCAGATTAGTAATTGTAAGGCTAGACAGTAAATTAAGTGTTTTGTGAGAGAGACATTCTAGAACTTTTACTGTATCCATATTTAGAGAGTAAATAAAGTTGTTTTGTTAAAATTTAAAGTCTCAATTATCCAGAACCCGGCGAAACGTAACAATATAGTCATACTTGGTGACCTATCCTGGCGTCGAACTGTCCTGTAGAAACTGTTTGAAGTTGGAAAATGTAAAAGCTTAGGCAAAATTGCATCGAGAACCAACTGCAGTGGTCCTTCTTCTGTAGAGGTCGGTCCACCAGTTTTTAAAATCGATAACTTCTTTGTATGTTATGGTCCTCACACTAACCGGGTTCTTTCCTCTGCACACTAACATCATGTCTTCATTCTTCTCGTGAGTAAATCCAGCCATGACGCCTTACTAATTAAATGTTGAATGTTCCGAAATCCCTGTTACAACGGGAGAATAGTGATATATTTTCTTGAAACGCCGAGATCTCTCTAGTACCAGAAGGAATCGGACCACAGTATTATTACGATTCGGTCCTGGACATTCATCAGAAAAGATGTGTAGTTCGGTACTATCGGCGGAAATGTGAGATTGTATGTAATCGTTTACAAAGGCACATACTTCATTTGGTCTCTTCCGAGTCTGACCTTCATAATAAGTAAAAAAGATAGCAGTATTATCTTTCATATTATGGATCTCGAATGCATACACCTACAGCTGTCGAGTTGAGTTGAACTACTTTTATAATTCCAAAGTGGCTCAAATTAGAATGCAATGTTATAAAGCGGGATGAAAGGAAAGACCACAGTTATCTGAGAAAACCGGCTTATATTGTTGTGAAGACCATTTTAATGTAGCCCCTCCTGATTTTCACAATGAATATTAGTTATATAAGGTTAAAATTCTTATCACACCTTATTATGTTAGGTTGTGACTTCGATGTGGTCAAGGTATGCTTATCCGTACATATTAAGTATTAACTTTATATTACTCTTAGTATTAACAATCGGCAAAAATCATGTTTATTAATTAACGAGATTATTGGGTTTTCTTCCATTAATTATCTGTAATTAATTAACACAACATTGTTCAATCAAAAACATATGATAGATTTGAGGTTATGTTATTGTCATGTACTTAACTTTATTCAAAGCAAAATATATTACAAATAGCATGAATAAGTATACGATATACTTGGCTAAATATGTCTTCAACAAACATTGACTTACTAACACATATGTTACAGGTTTTGCTCCTTTTATTACAGCATTTATGAAGTCTGGATTTTCCACAAGGATGATGTCATCATAAATGTATCAATTCTTGGCAAATTATCTAAATGCGCTTGTTGAAAACCTTTGTCTCCGATTTTATTACGAAAACTTCACACTATTCAATCAGAAGAAACACAATACCCTAATACAATTCACCAACATGTTGAGAAACAAGCGACCATACTTATCATACCATAAGGCAAATGTAAACACGATATTTATTTACTGTCCAACTACATCATGACCAATAGCAGAACGTTCTTGGTTACATGATAATAATTCGAATTTTGTTGATTTTTAAGTCTTTTTCTGCCCACTACATATATTTTCGGATATTTGCATGCATGTAGTAATGTTCTATGTATAAAAAACTATTAGCTAAATTGTTAAAGGGAATAAATGAAAGGCTTTACTACGAGACAATCTTTTTAATTCTCAACCCTACGCGTTTCGGCTGCTTTTATTGAGCCATCTTCACAGGTTTTTGACCTAAAGTGTAACGAGCTTAATGTTATTAAACGATCAGCCGTAAATAGCGTATCTACTGTTAGCTTAGTAGACAGATTGATAAGAAAAACGAGCCGTCAGCACTTGAGGAAAACAAGCTCCAATCTCTCGTCCGCTCAGCCTGAGAGCCTTTCATACTTTCCTCTCACATACTGCGGCCCCATCACTGCTGCATTCCCTCGTGTCCCTAAGAGAGATAACATCAAGTTCGCATACAAGTCAAGAGATACCATTAAGAAAATCTTGGGTCACAACAAGTATTATATTCCTCACCTCAAAAAGTCAGAGCTTTATTGTCTCACCCGCGGTGACCCGCAATATAACACCGTTTATATATGAAGAAAAGGAGGAGCACTGAGTACCAGAGTCTCTGAACATCTGAGAAGCAAAAGCAATGCTGACAACACCACTTCAGTCTTCGGTTGCCACCTTAGAGAAGGCAGCCACATCTTTGACAAGGAAAGCGACGCCAGAATACTTCACCTATTAAGTTTTGGCACCGAACAATTCATCCTGGAGAAAATTGAGATTTACAAGTACATAAATGGCTCCAATAGCAATGTTCTCAATGTTTCCAGCACCTGTGCCATGAACTTTTCTTTCTTATACAGAACCCTGATTGAGTAGACTTTCAATAATAGTGCTGCGATTGACCTATGATCGATTCCAACCACGGAGCAAAACGCGACTTTTTTGGTTCTCTTTCCGTGCCGTTGACAGTTCTCCACTGGCCACAGTTCATCTGCCACTTTTGGCTCTTATGTCACCTGTCACTTGTTCTTCTCAGTCTTCATTCAGGTTTTACCAGGTCCAGACTTCATTTTGCTGTCTGATAAAATAATAAATTAAGCGTCCTTTATATTCATCCTCTAGCTAATTAAAGTCTAGTGATGTTCTTGTTTTCTTGTTCTATGCTATTTTCGTCTGGAAATCTCAAGACAATAGATCAAAAACTAAAATATTGTCAACATTTCATATAGCTCCTTTCTGTAAAGAAGACAGAAATCTAGTAAGTATTAATCCCTAGCGGCATCCACTTTCTTTTTAGCTTTCTTTCTTTTTTCGCTTGTTAAGATGTTCTCGGGGTATTCTGCTCGGCAGTTCAGCCTGAGTTGCTTTGCTTTTTATGCTGTGATTGTCCATTTGCTTTTACATAGTTGATTAGTTTGTCTTTCTAACATGTTAATTTAGCTCCATCAGAGTAGTGTTCTTTTGTGGGACTGTGTTCCTGTTTTTAGATATATATTTCGTAGAAATATTTTATAACTCCTGACACACCTGTCAGTTTAATTTTTGCAGGGTCGTTAGGGCTTGTTTTGATGTCTTGACATCAGCTATTGCTGCTGTAGTCATTCGCATGTTAGACCTACCAAAAGGGTAGGTTCTGACAACCAACTTTTTACATTTCAGGTCAAATACCTCTGAAGATTGCTCAATAAAAGGAGGGTAGCGTAGGGTTGAGAATTAAAAAGATTGTCTGGTAGTAAAGCCTGTCATTTATTCCCTTTAATAATGTCAAACCCAAACGTATTGACGTTCAGAAATAATATTGGGTAAATGTAAAATTAATTTAATGGAAAATCCATGCAAATTGTCTATAGTGGGCTATAAACTTTCTTGGCACTCCAAAGCATCATATGGCATTTAATCGATTAGAAGACCGGGTACGCAATACCAGGAATCTCCGTGCCAGCAAGGGAGCTCGAAGACAAACAAAAACCAATGATGATATGGCCGTTGGAGTTTTGGGTGAAGCTTCTCTAAATCCACACGTCAGTTCCAGACAACTTGCTACTAATTCGGGAATGTGTCAAAAATCTGTACTGAATATCCTATACTCATACAATTTTCATCCTTATCATATTTCTCTGCATCAGGAATTGCACGGACAAGATTTTCAAAATCGTGTACCATTTTGTAACTGGTTGAGAGTTAAGGCTCAATAAAATAATGATTTTAAGAAGGGTGTTTTTTTCGGATGAGGCTATATTTACGAATCCTGGCCAAGTAAGTTTCTTTACTACGAATTTTTACTTCAGTTCATTGTAATTTTCCTGCCTTTTGAATTTAAAATAAACAGACACAATACGCATTATTGGTCATCTTAAAATCCACATTGAATTAGAACTGTTGTCAATCATCATCCTTGGGGAGTCAATACTTGGTGTGCTATAGTCTGGAAAACAATCATTGGGCCACATTTATTTAAGGCTACCTAAATGGGGAGATGTAGAATGATTTGTTTAAGTCACAATTTACCTTAACTTCTGAACAACGTAGAAAATCAACCAGAAGGGGTTTGGTTTCAGCAATATAAAACCCCGCAACACTTTACTTTAGAGACCCTAAATAACATGTTTGAAGACATATGGATTGGTTGAGGTGGCCCGGTAAACTGGTCCGCAAGGTTTCCTGATCTCACGCCTTTAGATTTTCTCTTTTGGGGACTTATAACATACAAAATTATGCCTATAACAACAACCTCGGCAGAAGATATAGGGACCTAATTGGACAATCACGTACGTTAACCCCCGAAATGTTGAAAAAGTGCGTTGAAGTTAAGATATTTCATGTTAGTTCTTACTCTAATTTTAGGTATTAGAAAATTCATTAATATGCAACCACTAGAGCAAATGCAACGATTTTCTACGTACGTACGCAGTTATTCACGGAGAATATAATTTTTGAAAAAAAAAAACATTTAATTTGACATTTGTAACGTGACACCGGCCCTTCAAAATGGGGAGGACGGGTAAATGTTAAAAATATTTAAAAACGTGTCCCACAGCCTACTTATCATCTCACAAATTTTTAGCAAAATTCTCCGAGAACTTTTTAGCTATCCGTTTAAAAACTCTTACCCTGTATATAAAGCTAGTACTTTTAGTTAACATAATAGCATATTTCTAAATTAAATCAATTAAATGCGATGTCATCACAGTCTAGAGGCAACGTGCCCAGACGTTGAAACTATGATACATTGTCTCCAGCATTTTAGTAAATTTTCTTAAAAAAATGACTAATGGGGAGATCCCGACTAATGAATTTTGAAAACATTTCTTCAAATGAGCGCAAAATAGGCTCCCTACAACATATATCCGGGGTCAGTTTCAATTTTTAGGTGTGTATATATATATATATATATATATATATATATATATATATATATATATATATATATATATATATATATATATATATATATATATACATATATATATATATATATATATATATATATATATATATATATATATATATATATATATATATAGTATTAAGTTTTGTTTTTGTGACGGTAAAAGTGTTATTTACTCAAAAAAGTGTGGGAAAGCCGTCAGTTGCAAAATAAAACTCTTTATTAAAAGCCGAGCTTTCGGAAACATTTATTCCATTCTCAAGGATATAACGTGAGTTTTACTATGACTAATAATTAGTCATAGTAAAACTCACGTTATATCCTTGAGAATGGAATAAATTTTTCCGAAAGCTCGGCTCTGAATAAAGAGTTTTATTTTGCACCTGATGGCTTTCCCACAATTTTTTGAGTATACACACACACACACACACACACACACACACACACACACACACACACACACATATATATATATATATATATATATATATATATATATATATATATATATATATATATATATATATATATAAACATATAATAATTGAAACCGTCCCCGGATATGTATATGAGGCGTAGTTTGCGCTGATATGAAGACATTTTTTCAAAATTCAAGTCGCGATCTCCTCATTAGTGAATTTTGTTTACGAAAATTCACTTAAAAGCAATCCCATCGTCTGGCTTAAAAGCACAGCATACATTTTTAGTTAGGCTGTTTTTAAGTCTGGAATCATAAGAGTTTAACAGCTATTTTGAGCTCCACAATATTTACCGAAGAAGAGATCATATAAGCGGATCACATGCTTTCTAATTAAATATAAAATGACAATAATAAAGACCATAAATGAAACATTACATTAAGTAATCCTGGTTTTGAAAATTACTCGAAAAGGTGCATGAATAGAATAGAAGGCAAACCAGAGCCCAGAGAATAATGGTCACTACACAACAATAGTAACATCTTTGAGGTAACGCAACATACTCTCAGGCAACATAAAACACTAACATTACATTCAAAGAAACTGGTAAATTATTGTAAATTTAGCTGAAAACAGTAAAGAAACTTATTCTTTTATTCTCCTACACGTTGCATAATAGCCGTGAGACAGTGTATAGTCGTATGACCGCTTAAATAACTGTGTCATCGAAATGACAAGGCGGCATCCGGAAAATGATAGAGAACTCCACTTATCTATCAGTGTTTACGAAAAGACGACTAATGAATACAGAATTTAAGCTAATGACACTAACCTGGCAATTATTAGGCTCATTTGTAAAATTCTCATGAATGAAAGGGAGTACAATATGAATTCTTCGAAAACAGTAGCTTAATGACAAATGATAATTAGAATTGTCCGCAAATAAGGTCACGAAAACGAACGAAATCTATCAAGAAAAATTTATTATTCTTTATTAACTTCAATCATTTAATATCAGCCTTATTATTGCTTATTATGACATGTCAAGACGTAGAGAGAATGGCAAATTGTTGCTCTTATTAAAAATATATAATAAATGACAGAATTATTTTCAACTCTATAAAATAATAAATAATATAAATAAAGTGGGAGGCTTCAAAGAAATACATAAAACTAAAATAACACTATAACAATTGCTATTCTTATATTACTGTTTTTTTACTCTACCATCGTTGTTTCTATATTGGAACCTGTAAAGAGTGATTAACTTCTGAGTTTGCTAATTTATAAATTAGAAAAACAAGGTTCATAGAGAAGCGGTAGGTACCTCAGTTTATTAAATTGTAGAGAAAACAATTTAAATTGGCGAAATTGAGCTATAGTCTTTTTAAACACTGCTGTACTATTAACAGCTCTGTAATTTACTTTTTTAGCGAATTTTTATATAAAAATTGCACATGTGAATATTGAGACTCTTGAATTTTGAAAAATGTTTCAAATGTACGCGAACAGGCCCACCGGATTCCATATTCGAGGTCTTGGTTTTAGACTATATATATATATATATATATATATATATATATATATATATATATATATATATATATATATATATATATATATATATATATATATATATATATATATATATATATATATATATATATATATATATATGGAGTGTGCAATTTAAAACTCCATATGCTATTTACTTTAGAACTAAATGATGGGATATTTAAATTGTCAACGCTGTTTCATTAAGGACGCGAAAGATTTGAACTTTGCGGAATTTTTTTACTACCACACATGTTGATGGCGCTGCTGTGCACAGAAACTTTTCGATCTCCAGATCATTGAAATAGGTGGCATTTGATTGAGAATTATATTTGGATTAAATTTGTTTCTATTCACACGTTTCATAGATTTAACCGTTTTTTTTAGATATTTGAGGTTAAGTGTACCATTGCATAGAAGATAAAAATCTTCACAACTTCTTCAATACAAATACTAGTTTCTAACATTTTAGATAATAAAATAGATACTTTTGAAGCATGGTAGTCAGCTTACTGTACAACATATGGTTTTACCTAAAAATACTATATATTTTTTTAATTTCAAATAAGACAACCTGTACTTTATTTTACAGTCAGAAAGATCATGAATTTTTACGCCATTTTTTAAATACAACCGTATGATAGAAATTGAGAGTGTATATAGATAAGATAAGAAGACTGTATGTATGATGGAAGGTAAGTGACAGTAGGGACAACTAGAACGTTTTGAGAAATGACGTTTGTATTAGATACACTCTTTTGATGAATATTGCAGACATGTATGTACAAATAATTTAATAGGTAGTAGTAGGTTTTATACATTCATACATTTTTATTTTTTAACGTTATTACTTAAATAAAAAATTCAAACAAATAATGAAAACCATAAAACAACTTCCCTACACGTTTAGGTATTAAAAATAATTTATTAAATTAGAATTTTAAAATTCTGGCCGTCTGCATTTATATACAACGCCATTCTGTTCAACAGCTCACTATTGCAAGGTTTTAATAAAATATCTCGATTAATAGTCATCGCAGCAGCATATATTTTATTGTAGAGATCTGCCAAATATTCCATGACAGTCTCGCAAACAACATTTTCTAGGTAACCTAAAGAAAAAAATCCTTTGGGGATAAGTCTGGAGATGAAGCTGGCCGCCTGATAACTCCATTGGTACCCAATCACCTTCCAGAAAATTTCTAGTTTCAATAATTTTGTACCGTGATTGTATTATGGGAGGTGCCACATCTTGTTAAAACCATAAATCATCTACTCCAGCACAGATTAGGCAAGCAATCTATGGCTGCTAGGTGGAATTACCTTCAATCATAAATACAGTATTTTTTCTATTATCTGTATAGAGTTTCAGTTTTTACCATATTATTGCATTTAAAAATGGTCAAAAAATATGGGATCTCTCTGACTGTAAACTAAAGTACAGGCTGTCGTATTTGAAATTAAAAAAAAATCAGATATACAGCAAGCTAACTACCATGTTTCAATAGTATCTATTTTTATATCCAAAATGTTCTAAAGAAACTAGTGGCCAGTATTCGTATTGAAAAAGTTGTAAAGTTTCTTATCTTGTATGCAATGCTACATTTAACCTCAAATATACTAAAAAGGGTTGATTTCGTAAAACTTGTGAACAGAAATAACTATAATTGAAATATAATTCTTAACCAAACGCAACCCATTTTAATGATCTGGGGATCTTTCCACAGAAGCGCCATCTACAGTGTGGTAATAAAAATATTTATGGTCTGCAAAGTTGAAGCCTGTCACATCCCTACTTAAATGGAGGTCACAGATTTCAAACATCATTTTATGTTTTGAAGAAAATGGCATATAGAGTTTTAAATAGCACACCCTGTATATATAAGGTGCGATATTTTGACGCTCCGCATCATTGGGAACTCGGAAACGTAAAATATAAGAACCTGGTTAACGCGTAGAAAAGGACTCGAAAGTAGCTACTTACAAAATTCAATATAAGCAAAATGCCCAGAACTGTAATTTTCTTCTTGTTCAATATCTTCAAAACTAAGTTGCATATCAACTTGGATTTTGCTCTTTTTTTCATTACTTTCTGAGCCGCGATAGTCAACTTACTTTTCTTTTATGGGCGCCATATACAATTTTTTCACGAAAATATTTGTTTTCTTTTATAGTTACAATGATGTATATATATATATATATATATATATATATATATATATATATATATATATATATATATATATATATATATATATATATATATATATATATATATATATATATATATCACTCGATAGTGTTTTGCACGTATTTTTGTAAAAAAAATTATCAATTTTAATAATTTTTCCAGCAAGGCAGAACGGACATGGTTGTCAAAAATGAGTTTTTTCCATACTTAAACGTCGGTCTATTTCCGCGAGAATCGCCAACTCTAACTATAAATAAAACAAATCCCGATTCAACACCCAAGCCCGCTGACTAATGGGTTAAGTAAGAGAAGCAATAGTAAGAATAGACCATTCGTGGATGGGTAACCCACTAGGACCAACTCAGCAAACAGCCACCTACCAATATCACCTTAAACACAGCAAACTCGTGCGGAAACTGCCTTTCGATCCACGCCCCACCAATGACTATATAGAGAAGTATCCAGACCACGGACAAGCATTCCTACATTGTTATTGCTTGAGTCTCATTTAACTTGTCATTTTATTGTATCTTGGGTATTTATAAGTCAATAAAGTATTTTTAAAATTCAAGTGCGTTAACAATAAAGTTAACTCGCGACTATGGCCACACACCTACGCCAGTGAGAAGTTTCACCTCACTATACTGGAAATTTTGCCGAACCCCTGCCTTTCTCTAAGAAGGCCAGGAATCTTAAACGCGCTCAACATAGCATGGACACGGGACCGACGGCTTTACGCCTCCTTCGAATGGCGGAACGTGCAGACATTTAACTCGCTTTAATACAATACCACGGCCTCGGTTGTTGTTAATTTAGAGTATGTACTGAAAAAGTGAGAGGGGGAATCTAACCCACAGTACCCTTAGACTCAGAGGCACACGTTCTTACCGCTGGACCACCGAGGCTCTCAAAAATGAGGCGAAACACGTTTCCTAGAATTCTCAATAAGTGTTAATATCTTAAAAAACTTGGCCTGGCATTTTTGGTGACCCTAATGTTGGTCGTCTTTTCTTACCTGGTAACGTGAGTAGATATGTACTTGAAGTTGTTGGAAAACACGACTGATCCAATGTTGACTATATTATCGGGAATGATGAGGATTATTTTGAAGACAAGTTGGTATTTCAGCAGGATCCAGCTCCTCTACACTACGCTTTCCCTGCTTGACAATCCTCGCCCACAAATTTCCAAATCGGTGGGTTGAGGGAATAAGTTTCATATACTGGTACGCACGATATGTCACCCCTACATTTATTTTTGTGGGGGCATATAAAATTTATTCTACTTGCCCCGATTCCTTATCAAATTTATACCAGCATAATCTAAACAAATGCCGCCGGTTTACTCCAGAAATGTTACAGAATGTGCCTTGACGTAACTTGTAGTATTGTATGAAGGCTGGTGGTTTAAATGTTGAACATTTGATAAACTGACATGTAACTCTTCGACAAGTAATTTACTCAGTATTAAGAGTAAAGTTCTCAAAACCTGCTGCCTCAATTTAAAACATAAGGTACGTTGAAAATGATTTACACCAGCTCTAAAATGATATGCTACTTGACCCCCTTGTCATCTAAGATTTTAGAGGTCAATCGCACCACCGTCTAAGGGTTGGTATTACTATGTTGAAAATATGCCTAAAGGTCTTTCCCCTTGAAAGCAAAATTTACCACTTTGAGAACTTTTCAAGAAAATTACGATAATTGCCCTATAACGCGCCTGTTTCGGTTTCAAGTGGCCACCTGTATAAAATAATATTTTTCAATCCAAATTGTCGAATGATTTTTAGGTTTACAAAATCAATAAATGTGTCTTCACTTTTCTTAAATTTCCTTAAAATTCAAAACACGCTTATCGCTTTCAGACCTGAAAATTACGTAATTATGAGAGTGTTTTGTTTCTTTAACGTCGTCCTATTTCCGCTACTTTGGCCAATTACCGATGCCAGTGAGCAGTTTCACCTTACTATCCTGGAAATTTTGCCGAATCTCTGCCTTTCTGTAAGGAGGGTAGGGATCTTTAACGTGCCCAACATCGCATGTACACTTGCCCGACAGCTTTACGCCCCCTCCGAAGGCCGGAACGTGCAGACATTCAACTTGTTCAAACACAATGCCATAACCTGTTGACGTTTATTGTACAGTATGTACTGAAAAAGTGAAAGGAGAACCCAGTACCCTTCGGTTCAGAGGCACACGTTCTTACCACTGAACCTGACTCTAATTATCCGAGTGATAAATGCTTATGACTAAAATCATGTTAATCAGCAATTCCATGCAAACCTCCACACTATTAATGTGCTAATATGATAACTAAGTGATGTTTAAACAGTAGCTGCAATGATTAATTGGCAAACTAATTAATCTACCAGCAGAAAATGCTGCGTTTTGAAAGCCACGAGTAAGTCTTGGTTGTAAATATCTGTTTGTATATGATTAAAAACGTCTGAAAAACATACTTTATTATTACCGAAGTCAATGGCTTGTGACTAATTTGATAGGATGTAAGCAAGATAATATCTTTCAGTGGTAGGTATATGAACTATTTAATGATTAATTAAAATCATGTTTGCTTATTACTTTCAGAGCAATAATAAAAATTTATTAAATAAAATACATACTGAATTTAAATGACACCTGAGATATTTATTTATTTATTCAAATACCCAAAAAATAGAGTTCCCAATATAAGATATTATAGACAAAACAAAATGTGTGTGTATTGTATTATATCTTTGTGATCGTCAAACCACTCGCACATTTCTCAAAACAAAGTAAGGTAAGTAACATAAATATGGGAACCCCTAAGCATTTTATAGATTAATACCTTTATTATTAAAGACTAAACCAACGAAAAAATAATGTTTATTCTTCAGGTCATAACCAATACAGAGTCATAGGAAAAAATGGCGAAACCCATTTTTATATTTCCAAAAAGTCACACATAAAAAATTAATCAGGTGCCCATATTAGGAACATTATGTTCTAAATAGGGACACCCTTAAAAACTTAAGAGAAACGATTTATTAAGTTGCATAAATGAATGTATTTAGTCACCGTCTTTGCATGTTAGGCACCTAAAAGAGGGTGTGACATCTTTGGCTATCAGTCCACAGCATTCTTCGTGAAGCCAAGTCTGGTAAACAGTACACTGCATCATGTCTTTCTGCTCATCTTCCCTACAAATGGGACAGTATAAAGATTCTTTCTGAGGAATTGAAATGCCAATGCACGTTGCTTTATCTAAATTACCTGTTTGACGTTTGGACCGAGGCACTTTTTTCTTGGTAATTGAGGACATTTTATCCAAAAGAGTACTTTTCCGCAAACAAAGATTTTGCAACTTTGACAGATCGAGAGTTTAATGCCTTTTTTGGTGAACCTTTGGACTTGGCAGATAGTTCTGATGTTTTCTGTCTGATGGCTCACTGGTTTCAGAAAAAGACTCTGATGGTTGCCATTCATTCTCATCATCTGAACTGCCATTATATGAGACACATCGGAGCTGTTTTTGATGAGGGGGGCTGGTCGAAGCCGCTAAACTAGACGTACCTGGACCATCAGTCACTCGTTCCTTTGTCAGTTCTAAGTCAGCATTAGAGGGTATTGGTGCAGTTAAAGTTGCAGGAGGATTTGCGTTATTTTGGTTTTCTGAGGGTCTTTGTGATGGTGTTGAAGGTGCAAAACCCGTTTCTGATATGACTGTTGGGTTAAAAGGGTATATACCAGTTGCCCGAAATCTTGATGACACCTTAGATGGGGTTGTGCCAAACTTTTGAACTTACAGAATCAAAACTAGATATTTCTAAATTTCTACGGGAATTAAGATTGCAATACCGCTGTAATTCATCGTCCCATTGCACCCATTTATTCGTTTTATGAGTTGAAATGACAGGTTCCCTACGAATTGTTAATTGGCCACTTTTTTCGTCCATATTTAAAATTAGCTGAGGCTAATCCATAACATCCAAGTCGGTCATTAGAGTCCTTAATGTCCTGAAATAATCTTCAACAATAAATCTGTTTAGCTTCGCATCTCGTGCTGGGTTAACGTTTTGAGATTTTCTCTGAGCATCCTCAGGATGTCTTCTTAAAAATAGTTTGTCATTTCATACCAATCATTGGAGAACTATGTTTTGTGGGCGGAAAACCAACGTTGTTTTCAGTGCAAAAAGTGGAAACACGTCTTACAATTTTAGATGTAAGCGGCATTCCTATATCGGCAAGTCTGAATATTCGATAACACTACTCGATTTCCTGGACGTTAGTTGAAAAAGATTTTTTACACAAACGTTTAACTGTATTACCACTTCAAGCACGGCGTTGCAAAGTGCTTCGTGGAATATCAAAATTAATTGCGGCACGTCTTATCTTTATTCCACCCCGAATTGCAGCAAATGCAGCTTTGAGGGAGTCAGAACTCCATTGCGCATACTTTTGTGGTGGCATAGTTCCTCAGCTTCAATTTCGTGTGTAGTAACAATTAATTTCTGTATATATTTTTTACACAATTATTTAAAACCTACTTACCGAAAACTACAACATCACTTTACACATCTAACGACTTCTGATTAAAACTATTACTAAGTGCCCTCTAGCGAATCATAAGGGAATTTTTGGCCTATTTGCAGTTGCATAAGATCCCTGCTAAGGCACATGCTACCGTCTTTTGCTACAATTGGTTACTAACTTTATTAAGTACGATTTGGATAACCCATTCATCACAATATAGTTTTAGGACCTGCCGGTTGCTTCAACAAAGTTTATTCATCCCTCTGATGATGCTAACTTTGTTAACGAAACGATCGTCAGGTTTAATAACTGTATTATGATGAATTGGGTTCTCCAAATTGTACTTATCAGGGCTCATCACAGGTTCTAATCTTCACTTATTACTAATGATGCACATGCTACCGTCTTTTGCTACAATTGGTTACTAACTTTATTAAGTACGATTTGGATAACCCATTCATCACAATATAGTTTTAGGACCTGCCGGTTGCTTCAACAAAGTTTATTCATCCCTCTGATGATGCTAACTTTGTTAACGAAACGATCGTCAGGTTTAATAACTGTATTATGATGAATTGGGTTCTCCAAATTGTACTTATCAGGGCTCATCACAGGTTCTAATCTTCACTTATTACTAATGATATTTTATGACTAGTGCCCATATTTGGGGGAGTGCGCATACTTGGTTAAGGTACCTTACATAATATACTCATAGCCAGTGAAGAAATACAAATTTATGAAATAGCACTATACAAATAATTAAAAAATAACAATGAATCATATCCTATATAGATTATAAAAGTGTGAACGCAGCAAGTGCGTTATGGAAGTCAATTTTCATTAAAATGTTTCTACTAGCAAATATGTCTCCCTAATGCAAGCAGACATCAATTTGGTTACTGGTATAGCCTGGATACTAAAAACAATGTACCATATTTTATCAAAATTGCTTATTGTTTGAAAATGTACAAACATTTTCCGACAATAAACTTAAAATGTTTTCGAGTAAACTCGTTTCCTAGCCAACAACGCTTAGGTTAATAGCAAGTTGGGTTATTGACATTTGAAGGATTTAATGAAAATTCGCTACCAAAACGCACCTACTGAGTCTCAATTTTTTTTCTTACAAACATGCATCATATTTCGATAAAAAAAATGTATTAATATAAGGGTGTTCGAAAAAACAATTTTAGGGATCACCAACGAGTTATGGACCACCCTATGATTGACAAAATATTTTTATAAGATGGAGCTTAAGACACCCTATAATTAACTAATTAACGTATACAACTTTTTCTCGTATCTTGTATAATAACAATTATATTAAGCTTTACCGTAGAAATGTGTCCCCTGTATATATATATATATATATATATATATATATATATATATATATATATATATATATATATATATTTACATGTATAAAAATAAAAATTAAAATGTCGCGGTCTCCTCTTAACGGATTTTTTCTACTAAAATTGGCTAAAAATAATTATAGACCGTCAAACCCTTAACTTAACTAAGCCTACAGCCAACGCATCAGCTTAACTAAACCTATAGCCAAAGCATCAGAGAAAGGGTCTACTTGAAATTAATTTTCTGTAAATAGTGTAGTAAAGTGACGGACAATGACGGTTGAAGCTTAAACTTAACGGTTTGCAGAACACTCTTCTTGCCACATTTTGTTTACATAGTCCGTATTTGTTTTAGGTTCTTCGCCTAAATGTTGTGAATTTTGACGTTTCAAATTGCGACTTTGACGTTTTGAGGAAAACTTTACATTTTTCTTTAAAAGCCTACAACGTTTTTGCCTTTTAACTTACAGACCTAGAGTTTGGTACGCGGTCACTATTTATAATGCAAACACGCATACCAAATTTGGATGTTCTTACTTTGTTATTTCCCGAGATATAAATTTTCCGGGAAAACCTTGGCCGCTTTTCCTGGCTAGCGAACTTATCCAAGCCTCCTGCAATAGGAGGGTACTCAGAAAATTTGATCAAAATTGGCCTATATATATATATATCTATATATATATATATATATATATATATATATATATATATATATATATATATATATATATATATATATATATATATATATATATATATATATAAATTGAAAAAGACCGTGGATATGGGGCCTAGTTCGCGCTTGTTTGAAGAACTTTTTCAAAATTCAAAAGTCGGTATCTCCATATTAGTGAATTTTTTTTAAAAGAAAATTCACTAAAGTAGAAATTATAATTACTATAAACAGGTAACATAATTATAGCAACTTAAATAAGGTAGCGATATTAAAGGATTGGACGTAAAACAAAGCTTAAAATATAGTTCATTGAATCCGCATTAATATCAAAATTTTAACATATGTTGTTAAAGTTAGACGTTATAAAGTAAATAGGAGATCCAAGAATGAGACTGGACATAGCTTCCCTTGCGAACAATACGATTAGAATAAACATGAATATGTAGAATTAAATCGGGGCGTAAGCATGGAAATCTGAGCCAAGGTATCTGAAGCGAGAATCCTACCATGCCGGGTACCGTAATATACCTTTAAGGGTGGAATAGTTCTGTGGCTTAGTATTTTTTTTTAATTAAGTGTAGTAAAATACTTTCTTCAGATACAACTCTTGGGGGATAAACTATATGAATTTTGTGGTTAAGGTATTTCATAAAACGTCAATTTATTTTTTTCAAGGGTGGACATATGGTACCTGTAATAAGCAATTCACTCAATGTGGGAGTATTCAAGCTTAGACCTAACGTATGCATAAAATAATGCTTGTAGAGGCTTCGCACTTGTAAAATGACTAAAATTTCTCATTAGCGAATTTTTTCGACGAAAATTATAAACTACTTAACCATAAACTCAATAATTTACTCACTAAGTGAAAATTTGAACCTGTGATGAGCGCTGATAAGCACACTTAGAGAATTTGACGCTAACTTGGTTAGCGAAACTATCGTCAGGTTTTTAAAAATGTGTTGCTGTGATTTGGATTCTGCAAGTGTGCTTACTACTGCCAAAGCATCAGGGAAAGGGTCTATTTAAAATGGCCTTTCTCGAATTATTTTAGTAAAATGAAGGACAATGAGGGTTGAAGCAGAAACTTAAGGATTTGTAAAACATTCTTCTTGCGACGTTTTCTCTAGATAGCCCGTATTCGTTCAAGGTTCTTTAACCAAATAACTAACTTTAACGTCCCAAATCGCGCGACTTTGGCGTTTTAAGAGGAAAACCCTAAATATATATATATATATATATATATATATATATATATATATATATATATATATATATATATATATATATATATATACATATATTGCTTTAAATGCCTATAGCTTTCTTGTTTTTTAATTTAGAGATCTAAATTTTGGTACATAGTTTACTAAGAGACTAAGTTTGATTGACATCTGCTGAATATTTTTTGAGCTTTCGGTGTGATTTATGCATATATATATATATATATATATATATATATATATATATATATATATATATATATATATATATATATATATATATATATATATATATATATATATACATAAACATATACAAATTTACACTGACCCCGGATATGTGTTCTAGGGGGCCTAGTTTTCACTGATTTGAAGAAATGTTTCGAAATTCAAAAGTTCTAACTAAAACCCTATAATTATCATCCACTTTAAGACTTTTACATGGACGATTATATATATATATATATATATATATATATATATATATATATATATATATATATATATATATATATATATGAAAACCCATATTTAGATAAAAGGTATCCGACTCTGTCAAGCAAAAGACTCACCTGTAAAATGGGAACAAATAACTGGTTATACTAATACGATTTAATATATTACATTTTAACATAAAATATCGATCTTGTAAGAGATGATATATGTAACATATTAAATGCAGTCAATAAATTGTTGAATATTGATGAAAAGTATACCTACCCAATCTTATGCGGTCGGCAGAAGCTTTACAATAAACTTTACAAGTTGTAGTCGTTTCTCAATTATAAATGTGAGAACACAAACTATCGTATATGTTTATCGGTTTAACAGGATAAAGCAAGGTTCACATTAAAGCAATCGTGCATAATATACGGGGTTCGATTGAAATTTTTTAAACTCTTGCTTTAAAACCTCGATGCGATTTAACTTCAATTTGCTTTTAGTGAATTTTCTTAAGAACATTCACCAATGAGGAGATGACTTTTGAATTAAAAAAAAATATTCTTCAAATGAACGCCAACTAGGACGCTATAACCCGTATCTGAGGTCGGTTTCGATTTTTATGTTATATATATATATATATATATATATATATATATATATATATATATATATATATATATATATATATATATATATATATATATATATATATATATATATGTATATGTATATGTATATGTATATGTATATGTATATGTATATGTATATGTATATGTATATGTATATGTATATGTATATGTATATGTATATGTATATGTATATGTATATGTATATGTATATGTATATGTATATGTATATGTATATGTATATGTATATGTATATGTATTTGTATGTATGTATGCACCGTTTACTTTAAAAAATAATCGGCTGATTTTAATAAAATTCGGTGGGTACCTTCCTCTTTCAAGTGTCTTGGATAAGTTTGGTATCCAGGAAAATAGGCACAGGTTTTCGCGGAAAATTTTATGTTTTCTTTCCGAAAATTTTTATATCTCCGGACATAACGAATTAAGGGCAACCAAATTTGGTACGCGTGTTTGTTTTATCAAAATGAATCTTCAGTGATTTTTTCGATAAAAATCTAACTAACTAAAAAAAGTCTAGACGCAGCAAGAATGTTAGGGTAATGAATTCTCATAAAAATATTTTTAATAACAAATAAATCCTTATGTTTTTTTTTTTAAGAAAGCAGGCACCAAATTTGATTACCAGTATAACCTTTATAGTAGAAACAATGTACCATATTTAATAAAAATAACTTTATTATTTGTAAATGTACAAAAATATGCCAAGAATAAACTTAAAATATTCCCGAATAAACTGGTTTCCTGGCCAACGAACCTTAGGTTAATAGCAAATTAAGCTATTGAAATCTGAAGCATTTAATGTACGTTCGATACCATAACGCACTTTCTGCATCCTAAATTGCTTTTCTTACAAACATGCATTATATTTCGAAAAAAAAAATGCAAAAATGCAATAATATAAGGCGTGTTAGATTAAAAAAAAAAGAAAAAATTTGTATCACCAACGACTTATGGTACCTCGTGATTGTAAAAGCGATTTGAAAAATGCAGTTCAAGATACCCTATAATTAATGTATATAACTTTTTCTCGTAACTTTTTCTCGTAAAAACGCGTATAAATGCGTCATGCTGTATATATGAAATCAGATAAATACCTAAACTAACTCAGGATATGGGTTCTAAGGGGCCTAGATCGCGCTCATTTAAAAAAATTGTTTTAAAATTTAAAAGTGTCGGTCTCCTCATTTTTGCAACGGATATTCGCTAAAAATTATAGACCATTAACGGACAAACTCTATAACTAAGACTACTGCCGAAGCACCACGGAAAGGGTATATTTAAAGTGGATTTTCTGGAAATAGTTTAGTAATTTAAACTACAATTACGGTTAAAGCTGAAACTTAAGGGTTCGTAAAATACTCTTCCTGTTGCATTTTTTTCTACATAATGCCTATTCGTTTCAGGTTCTTTGCGTAAATGTTGCCAATGTTGACCTTTCAAATCACGACTTAGAAGTTTTAAGAGGAAACCCTCTTTTTTTTTAAATGCCTATTACTTATTTACTTTTACGTTACAGATCTAAATTCTGGTGCATGACTTACACTTTATGAGGTGGATCCACGCACCAAAGATGGTTGCCATAGTTTTGTTATTTCCGGAGATATAAAAATGTTACGAAAGAAAATACAACATTTTACAGGAAAAAAACAGGCCAATTTTCCTGGCTAACGAACTTTTCCAAGCCACTTGCAAAAGGAAGGTACTCATCAAATTGTATTTATTTTAGCCCATTATTTTTTAAATTAGCGGTGTGATATATACACACGGTATGATAATGAGAGGATATATAGCAACATATAGGAAATAATATGTAAATATAGCAGTAGTGTAACAGAAATTTGTAATTATCGGTTTTTAGGTGATCCTCTGCAACTTTGTAAACCTTTTGTTGTTATGCCTTGTCAGTTTGTCTGAACTCGTCCTGAAGGGCCCCTGGACGCAAAAGTGTCCCTGTCTATCCCATATACATCATTAAAAAAAACAAAAAAAAAAAGAAAAACAAAGAAAGAAACAAAAATAAAAAAAGAAACAAAAACAATCAAAAAAAAGCAACATTCTTTAAAAAAGTAAAAAACTTTAAAAACAAAGAAAAAAAGAAAAGAAAAAGAAATAAGAGGAAAAAAGAAAAGAAAAAAGAAAGCGAACATAATAATATGTATAAATAAGTTTAAATATTTTATATTTGTATATAGGCAACATAATTCTGTCTTCTAGATTATTAATACAACATAATGTGTAGGTATTTGTATATATAAAATATCAAAAGTCTGTGGCTGATGGAATTACTGTTGCAAGGTCATAAATACCTCCACCACCACCATACATATACATGGTGGTCTATTGAAAACGAGCTGGCAGCCATAACTACCAGGAAAAGATTTTGTCGAAAAAACCCATAACATGTTATGTTTGCTTGTGAGCGGGACAACTTTTGACGTAAAAAGTATAGTTTATCCTCCTAAGCGGGGTGTCATCACTCAAATGTTTTCAAATAGGAATAGGGGTCACGTGATAGTTCGTTGGAAAGAGCTTTTAATTCCCTATACACTGCTTTTTTATTTTTGAAATATTCGTTTAGAAGATATGGATTTTTGAAATATCACTAACGCATTTTCCGGCAAATTATTAATTGCTTGAGTTGAGCCTCACCAGCGTCCATTACGAGATAAAAATCTTGTTAAAGGTTTGCGTAGGTAATAAAAAGTCATTTAAATTAATGTGTTCAAAAAAAAACCTCAGCAAAATATGTCTTGCTGAGGTTTTTTTGGAGCACCTTAATCTAAATGATTTTTTATGCGTTAATCCCTGTGTTATAAAAGGAAAGTGGCGATGCCGGAAATTTAAAAATCGCATTTTTTTTCTCCACAATCTCTATGTAGGTATAACATATGCGTTTACTAGGGCTGCTAGAAGAAGACAGTTCCTAGCCAGGCACGAGTGGTCGCCAATATAGAATCTTTTCACCAACCAAATTTGGTAAATAGGTAAATAATGTACCAAAATTTAGTTCTGGAAGTTAAAAGACAAACAGGTTATAGGCACCAAAAGAAATATAAATTGGGGTTTTCCTCAAAACGTCAAAGTCGCAATTTAAAACGTCAAAATTGGCAACAAAGAACCTATACTATAATATGGGCCATGGAAAGAAAATGTCATAAGAAGGATGTTTTGCAAATCCTGAAGTCTTAGGTTCAACTGTCATTGTCATTTTATTAAAATATTTCCAGAAAATTTATTTCAAATAGACCCTTCTCTGATGATTTGTCAGTAGTCTTAGCTATAGAGTTTATCCTTTATTGGTATATAATTTTTGTCGAATTTTGGTAAAAAATATCAATAAAGTTCACATATCTGTTATTATACAAGATACGAAAAAAAATTGTATTTATTAATTATAGGGTGCCTTGAGCTACCTCTTAAAAATATTTCTACAATCACAGGCTGTCCCGTAAGTCGTTGGTGATACAATTTTTTCAACCGAACACGGCTTGTATTATTGCATTCTTCCATTTTTTATCGAAAATAATGCATGTTTGTAAGAAAAGAAATTCGGAACGCAGCAAGTGCGTTATGGTAGCGAATTTTCCTCAAATGCTTTAAATTTGAATAGCTCAATTTCCTAGTAACCTATAAGGTTGGCCAAGAAAACGTTTTTTTCGGGAACACTTTAAGTTTGCTTTCGGATTTTTTTTTACTTTTTCAAACAATAAAGTTATTTTTATAAAACATGGCACATTGTTTCTACTATCTAGGTTATACTGGTTACCAAATTTGATGCCTGTTTTCTTAAAAAAACACACACATTTGCTATTAAAATCATGTTTATTAAAATTCACTACCTAACGCACTTGCTGCGTCCAGCATTTTTTATTATAGTGGAAAATTATTTTCGGATGTTAAGTTCGTTGGCCAGTTCTAAAAGTCAAGTTTTTCTAATGAAAATTTTAAATTATCTTCTCGAAAATGCTATATATCTTTGAAACGGGTCAATTGATTTTTACGAAATTTAACTTACATATCTCCATCAAATTACAGACGCAATGTTACAAAATCATTTTTGTTAAATAATTATAATCTAACTTTTTCCAGAATTAAATATAACAGACTTTGGAAATTGCCGCGAATTATATTCCTTGTTAGATACTGTTAGTTACTGTGCGGTATAAAGTTAAATAGAATAAACAGAGATGGGTATATTTAATTATCTAGTCGTTGTCGAGGGGGAAATAACTTTAAAAAAATGTACACTAAAATTCCCCTTTGAGAAACGATATTCGATATTACCCAAAATTCTTTAAAATTCCCCGAGATACCCCTCAAGTTTAGAAATGCCCTAAAAATTCCTTTAAGAGGTCTGCAATTTTCCAAAAATCCCACGAATACCAGGCAATTCCCCAAAAATTCCCCGAAATTCCATGCAATTCCTCAAAGAGCTCGTGAAGTTCACAGCAAAACTCAATTAAGTTTGTGACGTCATAACTGTTTCAACTGTTATTTTGTGTTAAAAGGCAAATGAATACATATACATATCTGATATATATATATATATATATATATATATATATATATATATATATATATATATATATATATATATATATATATATATATATATATATATATATAGCGCATTAAAAACGAAACAGACCGATTTGCGCCCAGAGATTTTTTTTTTGAGAAACTCTGAAACACGTTAATTTTAATATTGAGTGGGACATGTTTTGACATAAAGCTCAACTTTGTCACGTCAACCCCTTAAGGGTGGTGATAACAACCCTTATATTTTAAATAAGGAACATGGGTCGAGTGTTACGTCATTTGAAACCTCTTTCTTTTCTGAATTCACCACACTAACTGTTTGGAAGCTTTATCAACTCGTTTGAAAATTATTCACAGTTGAAGATGCAAAAACGCATTTTACTCATTCCGATAAAAAATATGCTGATAGTCAATGTTTTGTTGGTTTGTAAACAAGACATTGACTATCAGAAAATTTGTTATCGCAATGAGGGAAATGCGGTTTATTATTTCAGTTTACCGGTCGGTTTGATACTATGATAGAAAGAGTTGAAATAATTACTATTTAAAAAAAAACAATGACTGTGCCAACCGTACCGCAAATTTGTTTAATGAACGACATCTGAACAGACATGTTAACAGAAAACACAGTTTGGAGTTAGTTGCAAAGTTTCGACAAAGTGGTTCTGTAGCCAACAAAAAACGGGATCCTGAACGTGAATTTCCGGTTAGAAATGAGATTACTGAGATTGAAGTTTTAGGACAAATCGCTGCAGACCCAACTTTGAGCACCAGAGAATTGGCCACTGTTTCAAACATCAAAAGAAGAACTATTCAGAGAATATTGAAGCATCATAAATTTCAACCGTATAAAATCCAGCTTGTACAACAACTGAATGAAGATGATTTTGATCGGCAGTTGGAATTTTGTGAAGTTATGACTGCACGAATAGCTGATAACAGGAACTTTCTGTTCAATATCTGTTTTTCAGACGAGTGTTCGTTTTTATTAAACTCTACAGTCAATCGTCATAATTGTCGTTATTGGGCAGATAATAATCCAAGAAATTTTCACGAAGTCCACACTCAAACTCCACAGAAATTGAATGTCTGGACTGGCACTTTTTGAGACCGTTTAATCGGACCAATTTTTCTTGATAGCAATTTGAGTGGCGAAACGTATTTGGAGTTACTAGAAGATATCGTTTACCCTCTACTAATTGACATTGTTGAAAATGATGATCGCTATTAAGAAAATCAAATTATTGTTTCAACAAGATGGAGGTCCTCCGCATTTTTCACAACGTGTTGGGGAGTTTTTGAACAGAGCGTTTCCAGGACAATGGATTGGGCGTAGAGGTGCAATTGAGTGCCCCGCTAGATCACCGGATTTAACTCATTTAGACTTCTTTCTATGGGGCCATTTAAAGAGTGGAATTTGCGCAACAGGACCGAAGTCTCTGGAAGAATTACGACGACGCATTGTTGAAGAATGCGGTCTAATAACTCCACAAATGCTCCAGAATGTCAGGGCTTGTTTTGAACAAAATCTGTACTTTTGTATGGAAGCTGGTGGTCAACAATTTGAACACTTACTTAACTGAATAAACATTTTTGAACGTTTGGTTGTGTTTTTTAGTTTTTTTTAACGAAGAATTGACTAATTAGTGCATTTCTTATCACAATTAATGAAAAACGTTCTTGCAACTCCAACTGTAAATAATTTTTAAACGAGTTGATAAAACTTCCAAAAAAATTTGTGAAAAAAATTAGTGTGCTGAATTATAAAAAGAAAGAGCTTTCAAATGATGTAACACTTGAACCATGTTCCCTATTTAAAATATAAGGCTTGTTATCACCACCCTTAAGGGGTTGATGTGACAATGTTGAGTTTTATGTCAAAACATGTCCCCCTCAATATTAAAATTGACGTGTTTCAGCGTTTCTTTAAAAAAAAGTTCTCTGGACGCAAATCGGTCTGTTTCGTTTTCAATGGACCACTTATATATATATATATATATATATATATATATATATATATATATATATATATATATATATATATATTTAGGTATTTGTTAAATACTAGATATTATTATCGAAAATTTATTAAGAAATAAAATTTAATGTCAGAGATTAAACTTTTATTTACCTTAAATTAAGAACAAAACAAACTCACACAACAACACAACACAAAATTTTCTTAAGCAAGAAATAAAACTAAACTTATATCGAAACTGATATAAAATAGATGCTTTGGCTCTCATTTGTTAAAATGTAATTCTTTAACAAACCCTCGTAAAAACTTATAAAAAATATAAAACACATCGCAAAATATATGTCGTATATTATTATAGAGATCATTATCCTCTCTAACTCTAGAAACCAAAAAATCTCTTAAAGATGTATTAACCTTTCCGTGACATTGTGGGATTCTTTTTGTACTGCAATCTCCGTTTCTGCATCTAATTTTTTAACACATTTTTGCAGTCTTCGCATTTTATGTTATCCTAAAGAAATGTATTTAGTTACTTTTTTAAAGGTAACATTGATGAATTTTTCTTAATTAAAATTAAAAAATATATAGGCGGTGTACCGCGGTTACCCCCACGGGAGTTTATGTTACCGGTTATACATCGATACATATAGGTACATACCTCCCAGCAAATCTTCTTTTCTTCTTTCCTCAAACAGAGTATGCAGTAATATACACAGTTTAACAAAACTCAAAAACAGAATAAAATTTAGTTTCATGATCCTTAAATAGTTATGTTACATTTTAGTGAATTTTCTTAAAAAAAATTCACTAATGAGGAGATCCCGACTTTTGAATTTTGAAAAAATTTCTTCAAATGACCGCGAACTAGGCCCCCTAGAACACATATCCGGGGTCAGTTTCAATTTTTATATGTTTATATATATATATATATATATATATATATATATATATATATATATATATATATATATATATATATATATATATATATATATATATATATATATATATATGTGTATGTATCACACCGATAACTCAAAAAATAATAGGCCGATTTTGACTAAATTTGGTGGAAAAATTCCTTTTGCAAATGGCTTGGATAAGTTCGTTAGCCAGAAAAATCTGCCCAGGTTTTCCCGGAAAATTTTGTGTTTTCTTTCAAAAAAAAAATTATATCTCCGGAATTAACAAGGTAAGGGCAACCAAATTTGGTACGCTAGTTAATATCCTTATAGGTAAGCTACCTACCAAAATTTAGCTATGTAGGTCAAAAGACAAAAAAGTTATAGGCATTTAAAGAAAAATAAATTGGGGTTTTCCTCAAAACGTCAAAGTTGCGATTTAAAACGTCAAAATCGGCAACATTTAGGCAAAGAACTTGAATCTAATACGGGATATGGAAATCAAATGTCTCAAGAAGGATGTTTTACAAACTCTGAAGTCTTAGTTTCAACCGTCATTGTCCTTCATTTTACTAAAATGTTTCCAGAAAATTCATTTCAAATATACCCTTTCTCTGATGCTTGGCAGTAGCCTTAGCTTTAGAGTTTATCGTTTAATGGTATATAATTTTTGTCGAATTTTCATAAAAAATCAATAAAGCTCAATATATCCGTTATTATACAAGATATGAAGAAAATTTGTATATATTAATTATAGGGTGTCTTGAGCTACATCTTAAAAAAATATTTCTACAATCACAGGATGGCCCATAAGTCGTTGGTGATACAAATTTTCTTCTTCTTCTTTTAATCAAACACGCCTTATGTTATTGCATTTTTGAATTTTTCAGCGATGCATGTTTGTAAGAAAAGAAATTCGGGACGCAGCAAGTGCGTTATGGTAGCGAATTTTCATTAAATGCTTCAAATTTGAATAGCTTAATTTGCTATTAACCTATAAGGTTGACCAAGAAACGAGTTTTTCCGGGAACACTTTAAGCTTACTTTTGGAAATTTTTGTACATTTTCACACAATAAAGTTATTTTTATGAAACATGGCACATTGTTTTTACTATATAGGTTATACTGGTAACCAAAATTGATGCCTGCTTTCTTAAAAAGGAAACACACATATTTGCAATTAAAAACATTTTTATGAAAATTCACTACCATAACGCACTTGCTGCGTCCAGAGTTTTTTTTAATTCAAATATTCAAATACATCATTTCCTTTTCCTACTTGCTAGTATTAATTTGAATATTACATTGTATTATATAAAATCTAATTATTTCCTCGGGGTACCTCACTTACACGGCACCGCACCGTCCTCGGCATGGTCTAAAACCTAAGTTATTTGGGCACGGTCACGAAAAGGTTAAAAGGTCAGTAAAATGCCCTTTATAAAGTAAACAAATAAATGCACACATGTCGTCAAATAACCGAAATGCTCCGAAATGTTCGTTCGGAAATCGAACAAAGATTTTCTAATTGTATGGAAGTGAGAGAAAACAATTTGAATATTTAATTAAATAACATTCTTTCATTCATTGATACTTTGTCTTATTCTTGGTTGATGATTTTATTGCCATATCCAAACAAAAAAAGTCGTATGTTGTCGTGAGCATAATTGAAAATGTTTTAAATGAGGTATCACTCAACATAGGGTGCCATTTAAAATTTAAAGGTACTTTACGCCACTGCCTAAGGGGTAGGTTCCAAGACACCACAACTTATGCCATCATATGCCTGCCCTGAAAACAAACCCAAAGCATCTTTTTTTTTTCTTTTTCTTATTCCGATATTTTCCAGGTGGAAATTTTTAATCGGCACGCCCTGTATACTAACTTACTTGTAATGTCACCAAAAAATTTTAGACAACAACGTAAATTTGTGAATGTGGCACGTTGCATCAGCATAATGGCTGCCCGGCGACTTTTAATAGAACTTTGCCAAATTGTGGAAGATTTTATGAAATATTATGCAATATACGTTTATAATGCCCCAAAACACCTCGAAATTCACCGAAATACCTCGAAGTCTCCTCCCCAAAATACCTAGAAATTATCTGAAATACCTCGAAATTCCCTGAAATACCTCGAAATTCCCCGAAGCACCTTGACGTTGCCCGAAATACATAACAATGTCCTGAAATACCTCAGAATGCTCCGGGAATTCCTTACCTTATGGTGCAAGGTAAATCACTGAAGTATTTTAATGTACAATGCTTGTCCACAAAATGCCTCAGTGATTTACCCTCCGATCGTTGTCGTCAGTTTTTCTAGCGAACGGAATGTCGTACGATATGGCTTTTCATATTGAAATGACAGAAAAAATATCAGAAACTTTGGAGTGAATAGTTTATAAAAATTATATACTTTTAAGATAAGGTAAGTTGCGATATGAATTATAAAACCTATAAAAGTTCGCTACCATAACGCACTTGCTGCGTCCCGACTTCTTTTCTTTTGCAACAGTGTGTGAGACTTTCATTGATATTTGAGACAAAATCGAAATTTGAATATCCCCGACAAAAATTATTATACTTGCGTTAATGGTGGACATCGCTATAACTTCGTTGGCGAAAGTGATGATATAGTGGGCATTAATTGAAACTAATTATCATTTCCGAGATTTCACAAGGTATCGTCTTACATCATAAATTGATACATCAATGTTTATTCAGAGATTAATTTACATATTTAATAATGTAAACGTTGTTGGTAAATTCGTAGTAGGTATGAAACAACCGCCCAATAACACAAAATAATTATTAAATTAAATATTATAAAGAATACTTTCCAATGTTTATAAACTTTCCAAACTATAGAGAAATATGTAAGACTGTTATTCTCATTAAAATTCAGTTTTTGTACGGTAAAATTTTATATAAAATGCTAAGCGAAGATTGGAACATCTGATCAGCACCGATAAGTACACTTGGACAACCCAAATCACCACAACTTTTTAAAAAAACCTGATGAACATTTCACTAACCAAGTTAGTGTCATCAGAGAATGGATAATATAAAACATCTTACAGCTACAACTCTACTAATATTTTTGTGCGGACAGTCGGTCCATAACATATTAGCATATTTTGTTTGGCAGAAAGACCTGAATTATTTTATTATCTATCGGACATGCCTCTGTCAACCGACTCACCATAGGCAGTAAGGTCAAGGTCATACAGTTTTTATTATTACTATATTAAGCTATATATATATATATATATATATATATATATATATATATATATATATATATATATATATATAATGTTAGACAACCGTGACATCTAAACGCTTTCGAAAGTATATATATATATATATATATATATATATATATATATATATATATATATATATATATATATATATATATATATATATATATATATATATATATATATATATACTTTCGAAAGCGTTCAGATGTCACGGTTGTCTAACATTTTTAATCAATTTTAGATTCTTCTAATCTATGTGGTGATTATTATCCCAAATATGGTGGGAAACGGAAGATCTATCTATACTACCGTATCTTAATTGTGCTTAATGTTCATTAAATTGAATTTCAATACATCCTTTTATTTGTCAGACGTATCTAAGATTACAATCTCTACAACTTGTTTCATAAATTATCTACATTTTAGCGATACTATCTTTGTCTTTTGAATTACCTAGCAAGTTTTTTATAGTATTTTTGTCGAAAAAGTGAGTGGAAAATTGGCTTTTTTTAAAATGTCATCTAGACCTCTCGTAACTCGTGGTTTAAATGGTAAGCGAATAAAGCTTTTTTGGCTTTCTCTCTTCTACAAGTCGACGATTCCGCTAACATTTTCTTTGTTTTCTGTTTGTTGATAATTCCTGCACTAAGCAAGCAGTATATCAGTTATATTCGGCCACGTTCTTATTATACCTTATTCTTTGGCATATCTATTTTTACTTAAATGAAAATTAATTACCCTGTTTACTAAAAAAAATCCGACTGGCCATTTTTTGTGCGTATGTATGATGTGAGTCATTCAGAATGTAACTTAGAGTGATGGTTTCCTTCCTATGGACATTTAATTCTGAAGCGTCATTATTTTTTATAACTAGTACACCTAGAAAGTGTAATTTATTATTAACTTCTAATTCGTGGGTAAATTTTATAGAATCAAATTGATTGTTCAATTTGGCAATAAAATCGTCTTTTTTGCAAATGATTGTGGTAAACACTGCGAAGATATCATCCACATAACAAAGTCATACTCTAGAAAAATACTCATTTTCACTTTTAAGATCTATTTCAAATCTACCACCACTCTGAGTTAGATTCCGAATGACTCACATCATATGTACGCAAAAAAAGGTCAGTGTGAATGTTTTAGTAAACAGGTTAGTTAACTTTCCTTTAAACAAAAATATATATACCAAATAATTGGGGTATATTAAGAACGTGGCCGAATATAACGCATACGCTGCTTGCCTAGTGAAGAAATTAATTAACAAAGAGAAACAAAACAAAATGTTAGCGGAGTCAACGACTTTTAGAAGAGAAAAAGCAGAAAAGAATTTTGTTTGCTAACTATTTGAATCAAGAATCACGAGTGGTCTAGATATTATTTAAAAAACTCTGGACGCAGCAAGTGCGTTATGGTAGTGAATTTTCATAAAACTATTTTTTAATAGCAATAATGTGTGTTTTTTTAAGAAAGCAGGCATCAAATTTGGTTACCAGTATAATCTATATAGTAAAAAGAATGTGCCATGTTTCATCAAAATAACTTTATTGTTTGAAAATGTACAAAAATTTCCGAAAGTAAACTTAAAGTGTTCCCGAAAAAACTCGTTTCTTGGTCAACCTTATAGGTTAATAGCAAATTGAGCTATTCAAATATTAAGCATTTGATCAAAATTCGCTACCATAATGCACTTACTGCGTCCAGAATTTTTTTTCTTACAAACATGCATTATAATTCGATGGAAAATGCAAAAACATAAGGCGTTTTCGACTAAACAAAAATTATTTGTATCACCAACGACTTATGGGCCACCCTCTGATTGTCGCAATAATTTTTTAAGATGTAGCTCAAAACACCGTATAAATAATGTATACAATATTTTTTCATATCTTGTATAATAACGGATATATTGAGGTTTATTGATTCTTTACGAAAATTTGACAAAAATTATATACCATTAAGCGATAAACTCTATAGCCAGTGCTACTGCCAAGCATCAGAGAAAGGGTCTATTTGAAATGAATTTTCTGGAAATATTTTAGTAAAATGAAAGACAATGACGGTTGAAACTAAGACTTCGGTGTTTGTAAAACATTTTTCTTGAGACATTTTCTTTCCATAGCCCGTATTAGATTCAAGTCCTTTGCCTAAATGTTGCGAATTTTGACGTTTTAAATTGTCACTTTGACGTTTTGAGGAAAACCCAAATTTATTGTTCTTTAAATGCCCATAACTTTTTCGTCTTTAGACCTACAGAGCTAAATTTTGGTAGGTAGCACGCCTATAACGATATAAACCAGCTGGTGATAAGCTATCAAATTTGGTTTCCCTGACTTTGTTAATTTTGGAGATATAATTTTTTTCGGAAGAAAATACAAAATTTTCCAGGAAAATCTCGGCGGATTTTCCTGGCTAACGAACTTATCCAAGCCACTTGCGAAAGGAAGGTACTTACCAATTTTGACGTTTAAAATCGCGATTTTGACGTTTTGAGGGAAACCCAAATTTATTTTTCTTTGAATGCCTGTAACTTTTTGTCCTTTAACCTACGGAGCTAAATTTTGGTAGGTACCTTTCCTATAATGATGTTAACCTGCGCATGAAATTTAATTGCCCTTACTTTGTTAATTTTGGAGATATAAAATTTTTTCGAAAGAAAACACAAATTTTTCCGGGAAAACCTCGGCGGATTTTTCTGGCTAACGAACTTATCTAAGCCACTTGCAAAAGGAAGGTACTCACCAAGTTTTATCAAAATCGGTCGATTATTTTTTAAGTTATAGGTGTGACACATAAATATATATATATATATATATATATATATATATATATATATATATATATATATATATATATATATATATATATATATATATATATATATATATATATATATATATATATATATATAAACATATAAAGTCTGAAACTGACCTCGGATTTGGGTTCCAGGGGTCCTAAATAGCGCTCATTTGAAGAAATTTTTTCAAAATTCAAAAGTCGGGATCTCCTCAATTTTTTTTTAAGAAAATTCACTAAAAAAGACATTTTCGACAAAAAATACCTGATAGGTAACCCAAAAACAAGGATAGTAACGTTAAAATGTCGGGAATTTTTGACATAAGTTAAGATTGTGATCCTAAATACATCGGATAAAGAAAAAGATCTATTGAAATTAGGTTTAATGTACATTTGGCACAATTAAGATACGGTAATGTAGATAGATCTTTGGTTGCCCGTTATTTGGGATTATAATCACTATCTATATATAATGTAAATATAAATAATATTTTACTTAAATTATACAAGGTGCCCCATAATTAATTGGACATTAGCTCAGTGGTAATAGCTGCCACAAAAATAAAGCGGCTGTGCTCAACATGCCTTAGTAAAATGTTACTCGTTTTAGTTTTACGGGGTGTTTAAATATTTTTTCTTAAAATTATATGTTCAAATATCTTGAAAGTGGTTCAACGTATTATTATGAAATTTAACGTGGTATTATTAGGCCTCATGCGTAATACGATGACGCTATGAATTTCACAACTGCCGCTTGGTGGCGCCACCGACAGCTACACTGGTCCATTAATATGGTCATAATTTTTTGTCCACATTGTATGTACAATTTCGAACAAAAATAAAGAAAGCCCATTTAGTCTCATACAAAAAAAGTATACTTCTTTAAAGTCGTAAAAGTTGACCGTTTCCAAAATAAACGTATTTTTCAATGGAAACCGAAAATCTGTATTATTTACTTTGTGGCTAAGTATGTTATGGCATCAACTAAGAACTTGTTAACTATAAATAGTCAAAATCGATTGACTTTCATTGTCACTTTATTCTTGTTATTTGCGTTAAAGTGCCGCGTCATAATGATTTTTCAAATTCACAAATGCGAGATATGGCTTGTCCTTATGCCCAGGGAAATTTTTGTTCGCGCAGAGCAACACAGCGCTATTTTTAGCTTTATCCTGATAGAAGGCAACCAAACTATAAAACTTTTAGAGCACTGTACGATAGATTAGGTAAAACATTTCATCTCAAAAACAGAAATGCAGAAAGACCGAGTGTAATTGATGCTGATGTCGAAGACGAAATCATAGTTCGTATTGTAGAAGACGCAGAAACTAGAACGAGACGTGTTAGTGCAACAACGGGTATGAGCAAATCTTCGGTGTCCAGAATCATACGCAAAGAAAAGCTGCATCCGTATCATTTTACTCGAGTTCAGCAGCTTTTACCGCAGCACTTACCAAGAAGACTTCAATTTTGCCAGTTAATGAGAGAACGCTATTTAGAGGATCCAATGTTCGACAAGAAAATTGTATTTATTGATGAAGCCTTATTCACCAAAAGAGGTATGTTCTATTTGCGGAATAGCCATACCTATGCGATTGAAAATCCTCATGCTATTCGCGAACATCATTTTCAACATGAATTTTCAAGGAATATTTGGTGTGGAATTCTTCAAAATTGTATTGTGGGACCATTTGAACTTCCACCTAGACTTAACGGAGCAACGTACCTCTTGTTTTTGGGAAAGAATTTACCGATACTTTTCGAAGATGTACCTTTAACTTTAAGGACTGACTCTTGGTTCATGCATAATGGTGCCCCAGCACATTACATCCGAGATGTGCAAAATTATTTAGATGAAATTTACCTAAGGGTAGATGCATTCTCACAACAATTAGAACCATAGACCGGTTTCGCTCTAATTAGAGCTAGTCGGTACCGTACTGACGAGCTTTAATTAGAGCGAAACCGGTTTACGGTTCTAATTGCTGTGAGAATGCATCTAGCCTTACATATTTTGTCCCTATATTAGGGTATAAAAGGGCCAGGGCTGACAATTTATTAAATTGTTAGTTGGTTGTATACAGTCTCTATTTTTTAACATTGTTTGGAGCTGGCGTGACAACATACTACTTGATTCCGCAACTAGGTGGAGACACACTCACCACTCACTTAGTGATGAAATTTACCCTCAAAGGAAGATTGGCAGAGGTAGTGTGCACCCATGTCCAGCGCGTAGTCCTGACTTAAATCCGCGATATTTTTACTTTTGGAGTTATTTAGAGTTACTGACCTACAAAGATCAAATATATAACCGCCAGCAAATATGAGAAAAGATCGTAGAGATCAGAACTCAACAAAATTCATTTTTTAAAGTAAGAGATAATTTTAATAAACGGGTGAGAAAATGTATTGCTGTAAATGGTGAACATTTTGAGCACTTACTATGATTTTTTGTTGTTTTGCATCTAAAGTAGCAGTTTAATTTTAGATTAATTTAATTAGGTAGATTAATTCAATTTGTAAAAATCTTTCGGATATCCATTTTGGTAATTATTTCTTTTTAACTAATAGTTTTATACATGTTATTTTATTGAATGGCTTTGTTGAATCCGTATTAAAAATGTTTCTTTCGATAACGTACATTCTATTGTGCTAAAAAGTATCTACAACAGATACACATAATTTGCACTAAGATCGAAGCCTTCGAGAATACATAATGTTTGCGCATAATCGTTAATTTAATTTCATTGAAAAAGTACGTTTATTTTCAAAACAGTCAACTTTTTCGACTTCAAAGAAGTCTACCTTTTTGTGTGAAGCTAAATGGGCTTTCTTTAATTTTGTTCGAAAATATGCATACAATGTAGACAAAAAACTATGACCATATTAATGAACCAGTGTTGCTGTCGGTGGCGCCACCCAGCGGCAGTGGTGAAATTGATACCGTCATCGTATTACTCATTATGCCTAATAATACCATGCCACATTCCATAATAATATGTTGAACCACTTTCAAGATATTTGAAAAAATAGTTTTACGAAACATTATTTAAACACCCTGTAAAACGAGTAAGATTTTGCTAAGGCATGTTGAGCCCAATCGCTTTATTTTTGTATTAGCTATCTATCACCCCTTAGTAATGTCCAATTAATTATGGGGCACTATATATATATATATATATATATATATATATATATATATATATATATATATATATATATATATATATATATATATATATAGTGCCCCATAATTAATTGGACATTACTAAGGGGTGATAGATAGCTAATACAAAAATAAAGCGATTGGGCTCAACATGCCTTAGCAAAATCTTACTCGTTTTACAGTAAAACGAGTAAGATTTTGCTAAGGCATGTTGAGCCCAATCGCTTTATTTTTGTATTAGCTATCTATCACCCCTTAGTAATGTCCAATTAATTATGGGGCACTATATATATATATATATATATATATATATATATATATATATATATATATATATATATATATATATATATATATATAGTGTTTTATGTGATGTAAATTTCCAGGTATTTTAGCTTTTAAGTTTTGTGAAATGTTGTAAAGTATGCTGGTAAAATAAAAGTATATGTGACTTACACCCTGGTGTATCCACTGCCTTAACTGCTGCCTGAGACCTAAATAAATTTCCAGCATGGATGAATTCACTCTTAAATCAGGGAGCTTCTTTGTCTGGTGGGTTCAAGCCCTCTAAATTTTTATTATTATTATTTCAAAATATACAATTAAATCTTTAAAGGTATGTTTATAAGTCCGAAATATGTTTGTTTCTTTTTAAATTTTGAAATATATTGCCGTACTGATTTAAATTATTTCCTCCCAAATACTGAAAATTGCTCCAAAACAAACAAGTTTTCATAAATTTTGGGCGCGGTGTAACCCGAGATCCAAAATATATGTATACCTCGTACTTGGGATCAATCAACTTGAATTATTATACCAGATCTTATAATATGCCTGTAAAATTTAGTTTTTCCCTGCCATGCTACTTATACACTGCATAGACATTGCATACACCAAAGAGTAAGTTCTTGCTTGTGTTAGGCTCTGTATGGGTTGTTTTGGAGTGCGTTGTTGGCTTGTATGTTGTTCGACTGTCACGTAAGAGTGTTTATATGTTGATATTTACCTTCCCATTATAGATACCATATCAACATATATATATATATATATATATATATATATATATATATATATATATATATATATATATATATATATATATATATATATATATATATATATATATATATATATATGTAATATGTACAGTTTGCCGCATTTATGATGAAGGCACCCATATATTTTCACTTATTGACGAAATAGACATTTGAAATTTTGCACCGCCATACAGGTTGATGGGTCACATTTTTCAATATACTCAACCGAAATCTGAACTCTAAACACAGCCTACTACAAATTCACAAACAGGGCCAATTCTCCATATTTTGCTTTGCGCATGAGATACCAGAAAAATTATGAGAAAATGTTGCTGAGAATATTATTCCCCACATACTGGGTTTCATGACAAAATTGGCATTTTGAATTTTCTCATTATTTTGGTCTTACAGAAAATTATCACAAGCTTTTTTTTAAATTTAATAATAAAAGTGCCATGGAAAGTAATAATTCAACACATTGGTAATTTAATAGTATCATGTATTCAAATATTTCAGTAAAATATGCAACACTTACAAAAGGAATAATTATTTTATTCTTGTGGGAAAACAATTTGTGTTGATTAATTAAATTTGGGAAAAAGTTACGAAAAAAAGTTATAACAATGTTAAATTTTTATAATGCCAATAATTAACTATCAAATGCGATTCTCTCGACTACCCCTCCGTCTATTCGAATACATTTTTCGATTCTTTGAGGATTTTGTTTTGCTACCCGTTTAAATTCCGGGATCATGATGTCTTGATACGCTTGCCTTATTCTGGCACAAATTATATCTCGATTTTTGGGCCTTGTTTTATAAACTTTATTTTTTATCATTCTCCAAAAATAAAAATCGAGAGGTGTAATATGGGAAGACCTTGGAGGCCACAATTCAAAAGGACTGTTTCTTCCTATCCAGCTCATATTTGGTTCAACCATTGACGAACAAATCTTTGAATTTTAGATGGATGTAGGATCTAGCTGCAAGTACCTACATATCTTGTTGCACACTAGGAGGAATATTGTGAATTGCATCCCAAAATGCCCATTCAAAGAAGTTAACTAACCGATCACCATTTAATGGTTGATTAAAGAAAAAAGAACCTATTATTTGATCTCCTAAAATCCCACACCAGACGTTGACTTTCTGGGTATATTGATCTTGAATAATGGGAGGAAGTTGGGGATATCTCAACTTAAACTCTGCAGCAACTTCTCTGTTACTACGAACATGATCACTAAACAACCGGATTATTTCGGACAATTTTTCTTTCTATAGAACACCTTATATTTTCCTTTAATCTGAAATAATCAGCTCTACAATACCGTTAAGAGACCTAAAGCCAATTAGAGGAGCTGGGCGGTGTAAACAAGCTGCAAAGAAGCTAGACCTGCTAAGTGTAAAAAAGGTCACCTTACAGAAGTCCAAAGAAATAATAGTCCCTCCACCAACCGTTAGTGGTCACAAACCTACCACTCTGTTTTTTACACAAAAAACTCTCAGTTTACCTAATTAAAAAAAACTAGGAAAGGAGGAAACTATACCACAAAACAAAAAGTCTGGGCACACCAAGTGCGTTATGGTAGTGAATTTTTATAGAAATGATCTGGCACTAAACATTTTTTATAACTTTTTTCTGTAACATAGAAATTTATATTTTGGTATATAGTTTTCTTTTAATGACATAAATTTGTGTACCAAATTTGACTACCATAGCTTCTTTATTTTTTCCGAAAGGAAGCCCAAAATTTTCCCGTAAAACCTTGTTGGCTAACGAAATTGGAACTACGTTTTTCGATTATTTGAGAATTTTGTTTTGCTACCCGTTTAAATTTCGGGATGCTGATTTCTTGACACGCTTACCTTATTCTGGCACAAATTATATCTCGATTTTTGGGCCTTGTTTTATAAACTTTATTTTTTATCATTCCCCAAAAATAAAAATCGGGAGGTGTAATATGGGAAGACCTTGGAGGCCACAATTCAAAAGGACTGTTTCTTTCTATCCAGCGCATATTTGGTTCAACCATTGACGAACAAATCCTTGAATTTTAGATGGATGCAGGATCTAGCTGCAAGTACCTACATATCCTGTCGCACACTAGGAGGAAGATTGTTAATTGCATCCCAAAATTCCCATTCAAAGAAGTTAATTAGACGGTCACCATTTAATGGTTGATTAAAAAAAAGGAACCTATTATTTGGTCTCCTAAAATCCCACACCAGACATTTTCTTTCTGGGTATATTGATCTTTATAGTTATAGTATAACCCAGTGAGAATTATCGCTGAAAAATTTTCTACAGTTTTGGGACGATGCAGACCCATTAGTGGTGAATGTAGCCTCATAAGTAAACATAATGTTCTTCAAAAAAAATTTGTCATTGTAAAAGTTGTCTTTTACTATTATCACCTTCTTTCAATGTATGTAAGAACTTTGGTTTACAGGGCTTGATCTTGTGACGCATAAAATATCTTCTGATTTTATCTTTACTAATATTTATTTCAGACGATATCTGATTTTCTAATAACAATGATATATCACACGATACGATCACATCTTACCTGATATTAAAATTTGCAAAAAATCGCTTCTACGAAGAGTGATTTCTAAGGGACGCCACTAATTTGTTTAGTGATCCAAATATTGATAGTTCAGCCTAACTTTGATGTTTATAGCATTTCTGTACATGTATTTGTCCGAATTGCCGCCAATATATCGTTATCCTGAGGATGTGGGTGTATTCGACGATGATCATTCTGATGGATTTTAATAACACTAAATAACTAAAAAAAGCATTTATTTATAGCGTCTGCTTTTCAATGAATAATGGGAGGAGGTTGGGGATATCTCAAGTTAAACTCTGTAGCAACTTCTATGTTACTACGAACATGATCACTAAACAACCGGATTATCTCAGACAATTTTCCTTTCCATAGAACAACTTATATTTTCCTCCAATCTGAAATAAAAATTTAAAGTAAATTGACAGGAATGTTTTCTTTGCACACACTGGTTAAGATAGGTAAATGTATGCAAGACGGAAATTTCATTTAAAGCTAAAATGACGAAGAGAACTTTAGTAAAGATGCTGGAGCTGGTTCTATTTTATTATTAATAATGTTTATAGGTAAATTTGCAGACTAGCGCAAGTTCCGATTTTCTGAAAAAAAATCAGCAACATGCTTGGAATAACTCATCTATGCATTTACTGTCAGACGAATGGTGTTCTATCAACTCCACAATACAGTTAAGATACCTAAAGCCAATTAGAGAAGCTGGGCGGTGTAAACAAGCTGCAAAGGAGCTAGACATGCTAAGTGTAAAAAAGTCACCTTACAGAAGCCCCAAAAAAGAAGGGACCCTCCACCAACCGTTAGTGGTCACAAACTTACCACTCTGTTTCTTTACACAAAAAAACTCTCAATTAAAAAAAAACTAAGGGAAGAACAAACTATACCACAAAACAAAAAGCCTGGACACAGCAAGTGCGTTATGGTAGTGAATTTTTATATAAATGATCTGGCACTAAACATTTTTATAACTTTTTTTCTGTAATATAGAAATCTAGATTTTGGTGTATAGTTTCCTTTTAATGTCATAAATTTGTGTACCAAATTTGATTACCATAGCTTTTTTATTTTTGGCGATCAAATTTTTTCCGAAAGAAAACCCAAAATTTTCCCGTAAAACCTTGTTCGATTTTCCTGGCTAACGAACTTAGAACTAGGGTGTTCAAGATTTTTTGTTTATTTCAAATTTCTCCAGAACGACTGTAGTAGCAAACCGAATGAAATTTTGAGGGTGGCAGTTATTTAAACTAGTACAGATTTTACTGCTAAAAAAAGTGTGCAGCTTCAGCAGGGCTGTGCGTATGTGCTATCACTGCAATAATTTTAAAAAACCTGTGCACCACTGACCTTTTTCTTTTGTTAGCACAGTTATGTAGGTCGTTTAGTCCCTGTTAATAGTTACCTCTTGATATTTTCTCGATTTAGATCTCTTTTATGATTTAAATGAAATCATGTTGTCTTATGCAGTGTATTGAATATTGTTTGAATCAAATAAGACTGGACGCAGAAAGTTCGCTATCGGAGTGAATTTTCATAAAAATGTTCTGCCACCAAACATTTTTATATTAACTGCTTATAACTATATTTTCTTGTAACATAGAGATATAAATTTTGGTATTTTGGTATATGGTTTACTTTTTATAACGCAAACCTACTTCCCAAATTAAGTCACTACAGCTATGTTATTTTCAGTTACACATTTTTTTTCAAAGGAAACCCAAAATTTTTCCGAAAACCCTGGTATAATATTCCTGGCCAAGGAACTTTGCCAATCCAATTACATCCCAGGTTTAATTGAAATCGGCACATTAATATTTTAATTATCGGTTTGAACATACATACCTACGCACATACATACATACATACACCTATATATATATATATATATATATATATATATATATATATATATATATATATATATATATATATATATATATATATATATATATATATATGTAGGGTGTTTTTAGAGGCGGAGAACTTTAAATTGGCAACACTATTTTCTGTGGCTGTCGATTTGACAGTTCTCGGTTGTTTAGAAGTTAGTTTGGTTTGGAAATTCATCATGAATACACTTACGCTGGAGCAACGTTTGAAAATTGTTGAAATTTATTTTGAAAAATACGGTTCAATTCGATAAACACATCGAGCACCACGTGCGTTTTATGATGCTCATAATCGTCCGTCCGGGCGATTAATTCGAGAAACTATGGATCTCCTTCGCAATACGTTTACTCTAAACGATAATACGCATCCCGTAAGACATAGTACAATGCGCACACAACAAGCGATTGCTGGTGTGCAGCGTGTGTTGATGATGATCCAGTTGTGTCAGTTCGTCATAGTGCTCAAAGAAATTTACGTCCATCCATTTTATGGAAAATTCTGCGTAATAATCTTGACTTACGTGCTTACAAGATTCAACTTGTGCAGAAATTGATGTCACACGATCATTGTTCGCGCCGTACATTTGGTAAATGGGCCAAAGGAAACATTGCCGTTGATCTACAATTCCATTTGAAAATTTTGTTGAGTGATGAAGCACACTTTTGGTTAAATGACTACGTCAACAAACATACTTTCCGAATTTGGAGCATGATAATCTACAAGGCATTGTCGAAACACCATTACATCCAGAAAAAGTCACCGTTTGGTGCACTTTATAGGCCGGTGTAATCATTGGTTCATATGTTTTCCGAAATGGTGATGGTCGGAACGTTATAGTCAACGGTAAGCGGTACAAAGACATGATTACAAACTTTTTCATGCCTTAATTGGAAGCCATTAATGTTGCAGACATGTTTCAGCAGGACGGCGCCGCATGCCACACAGCGTGCGATACAATTTATTTACTGATGGAAGCATTTGACCAACGATTAATTTCACAATATAGACCTGTTAACTGACCACCTGGTTTGTACCATTTGGCGCTAGATTATTTTCTTTAGATATATGTAAAGTCGCATGTCTACGTCGATAAACCCGAAACAATTGAGTACTTGGAAGCCAACATTCGACGCGTTATCGCCGAATACAACCTGATTTACTGCGAAGACTGTGTAAAAATTAGACCTTCAGATTACGCCATGTACGCGCCTGTCATGTCGACTACATGCCCGAAATCAAATTCAAACATTAATGCCAAGAAATTGTCTTTTAAATAAAGCCAATTTTATGGATATTAAAAATATTTGTCTCTTTTTTATTTCAATTTAAAGTACTCCGCGTTAAAAAAACACGTACCGACGAACTGTTCAAGGTGAAGAGTCAGTTGGCTCACAATTCAGTGGAACGTAACCCCACTACAAGTACCAGAATGGTTTCTAACGAATTAAGAATTATTTCCATATTGTCTGTACACAGAATCTGGCAAGAGCAAGAATTATACCATTTCACTACACACATGTGATTATGGGCCTAGATAAGAATTTTGTCAATTGTTTTTAAATAAGACGAAGCATCATTTACAACAAAGGGAATTATAAATTTCTATGACCCACTTAACTGGTCTGAGGAAAATCCCTATTCACTAAGAGTAGCAAACTCGTAGTATTAGTTTTCTGTAAATATTTGGACAGGTGTTATTGGAAATCAAATTATTGGTCAAATTATTCTTCCACATAGACTGAATCATGTGTCATATTTAAATTTTCTGATTAATGATCTGCCCGAATTATTTACAACACGATGGTGCACCGCCAAATTTGTGATTGATATTAGGGAATACCTCTCGGAAACATACGGTCATCGATAGATTGGTCGTGGTGGTCCAGTACCACGATACCCTGATTTAAATCTTTTATATTTTATCCATAGGAAGTCGTTTACAAAACATCAATACAATATTTGAAAAAAAATTTTAACGCATAGAACCAGCATTGGTAGAGTTCAGCAAAATTTTCGCATTTGTGCCAGAGTAAGAGTTTTGCACGGACGATTGGAGGTTTGTAATGAAGCTGCAGGTGGCCATTTTCAACACTTGCTGTGATTTCAATCAGGTACTTTCAACTAGTAAATAGTCTAAATTAAGGATTCTAAACATGTAAAATAAATAATGTACTACATAACACAACATAATTGCATTTATCTCATAAAAAAAAAATCAAACTCGACCAAATATCAAGAGGTGGCTTTTAACAGGCACTAAGTTACATACATAACTCTGCTAATTAAAAAAGTAAGTGGTGCGCATGTTTTTCTATTAGACACTGATAGCACATACGTACGGTCCTAGTGAAGCTGTACACTCATTTTTAGCAGTAAAATATGTACTGGTTTAAATAACTTTCACACTGAAAATTCCATTCGGATTGTTACAGTCGTTTTAGAGAAATTGGGGATAAACGAAAAAAAAAAAACTTTTAACGCCCTATAGCTACGAAACGAAGCAAAATCGGACCTATCTTAATATAAAAAAATCAAATTTTTATGAGAGGAATCTAACCAAGAGCGATGGCACATGTTTTTTGAAACACCTCGTGTAATAATAGATTTTGTAAAAAAATATTCAAGATGTAAATTTTTGCTTTTGCATTACCAATATTTCTTTTAGTGGATTTCCTTTAAAAGTTAAAAAAATTATATATAAATATCACATCGATAACTCAAAAAATAAAGGGCCGATTTTGATAAAATTTGGTGATTTTATATCTCCGGAAGTAACAAAGCTATGGCAACCACATCTGGCAAGCTGGTATATCTTCTAAGTCAAACGATGCACCAAAATTTCGGTCTCTATGTTGAAAGGAAAAAAATTATAGGCAATTAATGAAGCAAAATTTTAGTGCCACTAAAAGTCAGAGAAGACGCAATACCATAATATTATATGTGTTAAACAAAATATACTAAATAGTACAGACAACGTTTATCTTTTCATGGCACAAAAAGTTCAGGAAGTAACAGAAAGATTACTTTGAGAACTTTACAATTTTTCTCCTGTAAATGTCAAACTAGAGATTTGAAACGTGACAATAAATATAAGCATTGTGGCTTATAAATGGTAAATATTGCATAAAATGTATATGAAAATGTTTTAAATTTATGCTACACTTCTCATTTGTTAAAATAACTCTACACACAATCTGCCTCTACAGATTTTTCATATTACAAATAAATAACTTAAGACCATTATCGGTTATCTACCTCCCTTCATTGCAGTTTGTCGGGAGGTTTACGTGGTGTAATGATTAGTATCCCTGGCTGATGAGCGTAGGGACGTGGGTTCAAATCTCACCAGTGACTGAATTTCTCTTTTAATTATTTTTTTTACTTTTTTGTTTTGTTTTTGATTCCATTTTAACGTTATCTGATCAGATTCTGTAATTCCAATATTTTTTAGCGACTTTTTGTTGAAAATGAAAGATAAGCACTTTTAAGACTTTTAATTCAAGTTTAATAGTAGCTGTTGTTGCTCTTAGTTGGTAAAACCGTGCCACAGTTAACATAGACGTAAAGACATGAAAAGAGGTTCTTTTCTTCTATATAACCGGATTCAATTTTTACAGCATCCACAGGCAAAAGAATTTGCTCTGTGAAGCCAGAGAAAAAAGTATCTAGTTTTGCAGTTAGATCAGATTTTGAATATTGTTTAATTTATTAAATTTATTTCTATTTCTATTAGTTAATTTTCTTGTACAAAATGTTCTTTTAATAGCGAATTTCCTTATACATGAATTTAACGAATTTTCTTTAAAGAAACGCTTGTTGCGAATTTTTGTATGAAAAAGTATTCAATTTATGTAACATTTTTTGAACGAAATTGATCGAAAATAAGGTTTTAATGGATTTTCGTGCAAACAAATTATTTTATTTTCAATTTTAATTACAGATTAGGTATATAATTTGAATTTTATATATTTTGTGTAAAAAGATATTTAGCCAGTTTTCACAGAAATTTTTTTGTGCTTCGTAGAAATAATTTTTTGTAAGATGTTTTTGTTATATTTTGGTAAATAATCATAAATGTTTAATAATATATTATAAAAAAATGTTTACCGATTTTCTTAAAAAATTGTTTGCAAATTTTCATGAAATTTTTGTTATGTCGTCGAAAAAGTTTTTGTGAAAAATTATATTCTGGTAGGTGGGTAAATAACATGTAATGGTTGGTTGGCCAGGAAAATCGGACCAGCTTTTTTTATTTATTTAATTTATTTATATTAGCGAATTTTCTTGTACAAAATGTTATGTTAATAGCAAATTTTCTTATAAATGAATTTAGTGAATTTTCTTTGAAGAAACAGTTGAGAATTTTTGTATGAAAAATTATTCAGGTGATGGAACATTTTTTAAATGAAATTCGTCGAAAATAAGGTTTTAATAGATTTTCGTGCAAACAAATTATTTTATTTTCAATTTTGAAAACAGATAAGGTACATAATTTGAATTTTATGAATGCTTTTAGCAGAATTTTGTGTAAAAAATATTTAACCAAATTTGATGCCTGCTTTCATTAAAAAAGACATATCTGCCATTAAAAATATTTTTATGAAAATTCACTACCATAACGCACATGCTGCGTCCAGACTTTTTCATTTCTATTAGCCTTTTCCGTAGGTATACTAGTTACAGCCCTACAAAAAGGACACTTGTACTGAGTTGTTGCGGAAGTATACCTGCTAAACCAGGTAGATTATTTTTCTGAAATTGCCCTTTTGTTCACAATAGATAATTAATGCAAATCTATTTATGATGCTTATGTACCTATCATTAACACGATACTCAAATAATTACTGTGTAATTTGTGTGAATACTCAAACACACGCAAATGTGATCTTTGCATGAAGTCTTTACCTGTTAATGTTGCATTTCTTTCTGCACATAAGGATTTGTACTATAATTATCTGTACATATGTGTAAGTTATGCCTACTGATTCATCAAGATTATTCTGCATAGCATCCATATTTTACAATAAAGTGGTTAGAAAATGTTATACATAGACCCATTATTTTTTCAGGAAACAAGAGTACTGTAAAATCTATTGTATTATTTAGCTTTGTTATGGTTTGAAAGGCTGTCCAATGTGATGCCGTGGTTTGCAAATTTGCAGCCAATGTAAAATGGCACCTTTTAGTCTGAAAATGAGAATCAGATTAAGCAATCAAGCCCTTATATAGGGTGGAAAAAAAGTGTGGAATATTGCCAATATTTCTAAAACTACTAAACATATTTTTTGAGACTTGGCATATGGATGTATTTAAGTTCAATACAGTTTTAACAAGAAAAAATTGTGTGTAACCGTACAGGGTGGCTCAGTAATAATACGAACCTTTTTATTTAAAATGAAACATTTGTATGTTTCTGCGTTTTCTCAATTTACATCTAATTTAAGGTCTAATTGTATTAGTGAATTTTCTTAAAAAAAATTCACTAATGAGGAGATCCCGACTTTTGAATTTTGAAAAAATTTTTTCAAATGAGCGCTAATTAGGCCCCCTAGAACACATATCCGGGGTCAGTTTCAATTTTTATATGTTTATATATATATATATATATATATATATATATATAATATATATATATATATATATATATATATATATATATATATATATATATATATGTATGTATGTATGTATTACACCGATAACTCCAAAAATAATGGGCCGATTTTGAATAAATTTGGTGAATAAATACCTTTTCCAAATGGATTGGATAAGTTCGTTAGCCAGGAAAATCTGCCCAGGTTTTCCCGGAAAATTTTGAATTTTTTTTTGGAAAAAATTTTATATCTCCGAAATTAACAAAGTAAGGGCAACCAAATTTGGTACGCTAGTTTACATCCTTATAGGTAAGTTAGCTATGTAGGTCAAAAGACAAAAAAGTTATAGGCATTTAAATAAAAAGAAATTGGGGTTTTCCTCAAAACGTCAAAGTTGCGATTTAAAACGTCAAAATCGGCAACATTTAGGCAAATAACTTGAATCTAATACGGGCTATGGAAATCAAATGTCTCAAGAAGGATGTTTTACAAACCCTGAAGTCTTAGTTTCAACCGTCATTGTCCTTCATTTTACTAAAATGTTTCCAGAAAATTCATTTCAAATAGACCCTTTCTCTGATGCTTGGCAGTAGTCTTAGCTATAGAGTTTATCGTTTAATGGTATATAATTTTTATCGAATTTTCGTAAAAAAATCATTAAAGCGCAATATATCCGTTATGATACAAGATATGAAAAAAATCTTCATACATTAATTATAGGGTGTCTTGAGCTACATCAATATTTCTACAATCACAGGCTGGCCCATAAGTCGTTGGTGATACAAATTTTCTTTTCTTTTTAATCAAACACGCCTTATGTTATTGCATTTTTGCATTTTTCATCGAAATATAATGCATGTTTGTAAGAAAAGAAATTCTGGATGCAGCAAGTGCGTTATGGTAACGAATTTTGATCAAATGCTTCATATTTGAATAGCCCAATTTGATATTAACCTATAAGGTTGACCAAGAAACGTTTTTCCGGGATCACTTTAAGTTTACTTTTGGAAATTTTTGTACATTTTCACACAATAAAGTTATTTTTATGAAACATGGCACATTGTTTTTACTATATAGGTTATACTGGTAACCAAAATTGATGCCTGCTTTCTTAAATAAAAAGAAAAGACACATATTTGCAATAAAAATATTTTTATGAAAATTCACTACCATAACGCACTTGCTGCGTCCAGAGTTTTTTAAAGCTTTTGCCTATCTTCATTCACCACTGAAAAAAATTGTTGTTAAAAACAAATTGTTAGTATTTCGAAAACTGAGGAATATATTCTTTTGACACTTGGTATATTGATGTATTTAAGTTCTGTACACTTTTGACAAGTAAAAAAGTATGTGTACGTATACAGGGTGGCTGAGAAATAATCCCATCTATGTTATTTTAAATGGAACACCTATATATTTTGCAGATTCTAATAAGCATTTAGGAGATAAAATCAATTAAGTAAGTTTTAAATTGTTTATTCGTCTACATAAACGGAATTATGGTGTTCATATTACACTTTTAAAGTGTGTACATAATCTCACATAACACCAAAAAAAATTACGATAATAAACAAGTAAAAATTAGATTTAGTTACTTTATGAGATGTTCAAATGTGGACCATTAGTTGCTAAATAATAGCGAAGTCTGTGTCTAAATTCCCGCAAGACGTTATCAAATGTATTCCAATGAATTTTATGAAGTTCATTCCTAATTATAATCTTCAAATGTTCCATATCGTCCGGCATATGTTTCTAAGGTTTACTCTTTAGATCACCCTACAAATAAGATTTCAGAGGTCTGAGGTCTGGGGATCTTGCGGGCCACTCAATTGCACCTCTTCTTCCTATCCATCGATTTGGAGATGTCTGGTTCAAAAATTGACGAACTTGTAAACCAAAATGTGCAGGAGTATCGTCCTGCTGAAACCAAATGTCTCTTCGGTTTGGATACAAGATTTCTCATTAAGCATAACCTGTTCACGTAACAACTGCAAATAAAGTTCTGACGTAAGGTTTTCGTTAATGAAAAATAGTCCAATGATCTTATGGCCTATGATACCTATTCAAATGTTGGCGTTTTGTGGTCTTTGCGTGTGTGCTTCAGACACCCACCGCGGATTGCCTGCTGACCAATATCTACAACTGTGCCTATTGACGGTGCCATTAAGCATAAATGTAGCCTCATCGGAAAAAGAGAATATTATTTGCAAAATTGGGATCAACATAGCATCGCTCCATCATAATTTTACAAAACTCCCTTCTTCTATCGAAACCATCCTCTATAAGTACACTTGGAGAACCCAAATCACCACAATACATTTTAAAAGACCTGACGATCGCTTCACTAACCAAGTTTGCGTCATCAAAGGATGAAACATTCTAAATACTTAAAAAACTTACATCAACTTATATACCGGATCTCAGGTAAAGAGATCGAACTGAGATGAGACACTAGTCGTAGGCAAATTCCACAGTGTATTGTATTTTTATCACCGGACACGGTCTTTGCGCTATCCCTACTGCTTTATCTAAAAAGTGTCCATCTGTAATAGTTTTGAGAAGGTTCAACGATAGCTAAATTAACAACTATTCCTTTGGCGGCAATAACTGTATACTTATGTTATCGGTAGAACGTGCCGAAAACGTGGGAATTTTATTAAGCAAAGCAATCGATCAAGTGACTCGTAATTGGCGCTGGTGAAGTGTTCATCCTTTTTTTTAACTATATTTCGCAATATATACGCTTTAGAACCCATTTATTTGTCCTGGTTTTCTAACATTTTTTATTAATTTCAGATTATCTTTATCAACGTGATGATTATTATCCCAAATATGTCGGGCGACGGCAGACTTATCTACAGTACCGTAACGTAATTGGGATATGTGTTCTTTGAATATAATTACAATCGATCTTTTTGTTTTTTTAAAATGTGTTGTGGTGATTTGGGTTCTCCAAGTGTACTTATCAGTGCTCATCGCAGGTTCCAATATTCACTTAGCCATCCTCTATAAGTTCTTCCACTAGATGTATCTTGAAGGAGCGTATCTTTTCGCTTTTGAAAGAGTTTTTAACTGACATGTGTGACATTTTGTGTTGTTGGCCCATCTGTCGAAGAGATTGATTGGGATTGTCCTGTAAAAGAAAATTTGTACCACCAACGACTTAGGGGCCAGCCTGTGACTATTAAAATATTTTTTTAAGATGCAGCTCAAGGCACACTATAATTAACGTGAACTATTTGTCTCGTGTCTTGTATAATAACAAATATATTGAATTTCACCGTAGAAATGCGTCATGCTGCATACGGCGGTTGTAGAGAGCCAACACCGCGCTAATTTGAAGAAATCTTTTCACAATTCAGAAGTCGCGGTCTCCTCAATACTGATTTTTTTCTATGAAAATTCGCCTAAAATTACATACTATTGAACCATACACTCTGTAACTTAAACTACTGCCAAATTATTAGCGAAATGATTTTTCTGCAAATGTTTTAGTAAAATGAAGGACAATGACGGTTGAGGGTGAACCTTGCAATATTTTATCTACATAACCCGTATTGGTTTGAGGTTCTCTATCAAAATGTTACTAACAAAATTAGCTACTTTTGCGTTTTAAGAAGAAAAACTATAAAATTTTGAAAATAATTTTCTGGCATTTCTTGACGTTTTTGCGCCAAAAAGCTTAACCTTGGTCTTTAATATACAACGGATTTTATTATCAATATAAAATATTTTAGTTTTATGCGTTTCTCTGGTCATCAGTTACCATAGCTTTGATTTTTTTCGAGATACAAATTTGGTTCACAAGACAACCCAACATTTTCCTGGAAGAACTGGTGCCATTTTCTTGGCTAACGACCTTATCCAAGCCACTTGCAAAGGGAACGCACTCACCAAATGTAATCAGAATTGGACAATTATTTTTTGAGTGATCGGTGTGATACATACACACACACACAGATATATATATATATATATATATATATATATATATATATATATATATATATATATATATATATATATATATATATATATATAGTGAGGACCTAAAGTCTGCCCCCCCCCCCCCCCCCCTCTGATTTCTGAACCGTCCGGTATATTGTGATGAAATTTGGAACGATGATACATGAGAAAGGGCTGCATTTTTGACATATCAATGACACTTTTAAATGCCAAGGTGACAGCTGCGCCCCCATTTGAAATATTTTTTTAAAAAGAAACGGGCGTCGACTGATACCTCATTTTGAAGGTATTTTTATGCTCAAAACATTCTTTAGTTTTGCAAATATTTGGTTCAGTATTTTCCCTTGTTTAATATAAAAAATACAATTACTTCACTTATTGATGATGTTGTTGCCCAAAACCTACATGAGTTTCAAGAGGTTATATTTTAACAAGACAGAGCCCCACCTCACTATTTTAGACAAGTCAGAAATTACCTGGATGAGGGTTATGAAAATAGGTGGATTGGTCGTCGAGGTCATCCGGAATGGCCAGCTAGATCCCCAGACCTCACGCCTCTAGATTTTTTCATTTGGGGTACGTTAAATCTGAGGTTTATAAAACGGCTCCCGGCTCATTAAATGAACTAAGACAACGAATTACAGATGTTTGTTCAAGAATAACGCCACAGATGCTTCATAATGTCAGAGGAGATATATTTACGCGTAGAATATGTATTTGTCAGGGGGTCCATGGTGGTCATTTTCCACATCTTTTGAAGTAACCACTTCAACATTTTGTGCCTTTAGATTTTATTTGAATTGTTTTTCAATTTTCTTAGTTAGGGTTAATTAATTCTTATTTGTTTACTGTTAAATTGTGTTTTATTTTGGAACATAAATAATTAAAAATTATCTATGTGTACTTAACTGGGGAAACAGTATGACATGAACACTCAATAATGACATCTAATAATAGGTAAAAAAAATGTGTTATAAACAAGGGTAGTCATAACGCAGAAACCGATATTATTGATTCTCATTTGGAAAATACTGAACCAAACTTTTTCAAAACTGGAGAATGTTCTGAGCATAAAAAGACCTTTAAAATGAGGTATCACTCAACCCTCGTTTCTATTTAAAAAATATTCCGGAAGCACGCGCAGCTGTCACCTTGACATTTAAAGCTGTCACTGATATGTCAAAAAATGCAGACCTCTCTCATATATCATCGTTCAAAATTAGAGGGGACGGACGGACGGACATTAGGTCCTCACTATATATATATATATATATATATATATATATATATATATATATATATATATATATATATATATATATATATATATATATATATGGGGCCGAGTTCGCCCTGTTTGAAGAAATTTTTTCAAAATTCAAAAGTTGCGATCTCTTCATTAGTGAATTTTTTAAAAGAAAATTCATGAACACAATCAGTGTATCGTGTAACTCTGGCTTGTAACGCGGCTGTGATGCTATCCATCGTGGCGGCGCACAATGTAAATCACGACAGCATGTGGTCCGTCTATGATCCCCGCAGACCAGCTCAATAATTTGTTCCCCGTGCTCATAAACAAACAAGTTACCCAGTATCCAGTAGTGTGAATATGCTTTCACTTGTATCCGTCTTATTCAAAATGTGGGCACCTATACCTACTCCTTTGACATCGGTCTTATGTTAATTGCGAAATCTACGATAAACTTATTTACATGATATTTCATGCAAATATTTTAACTGATTAAGCGACTGCTGTAATTAATTGTGTGAAATCTGCCTATAAAATATAGAAGAGCTTTTTTTTTAAATTTGAGTCCCTCAACACGTAAGATGATCACTGGCGCTAACAGCATCTTAACCTACGCAACAAAATTACATACAGGCGATTAATAAATAATGAGAAATCTAGAAACTGGTGATATGAAAAACAAAAATGTCACAATGACTATAAGTTAGAATTTTATTTCCAAAATTTTCAATAATTTTGAAAGTTTGTATGGTGTCAACTTGAAAATTGATAACATTTTGTATTGTTGCACGAATAGTAATAATTGAGAAATAATTTTGATGTTACTCATGGTGAGCGCTAGGTGTATTTAATTGCTTTAGTAAAATAAGAAATATTTTTTTTTACCTATAAAGTTATGGTCAAAGTGAATCAACAATCTGAAATATCCTTCTCCTTTACATAAATAAGCGACTACCTTGCTAACCTTTCATGCTGGCCCAGTATTGGCATGATGGCTACCCAGCACTTGCATTGCTGGAAAAGCATTTGCTCAAACAATGATGCGGTAAATATAGGAAACCCTGGCCAGCAGATGGCCAACAGTCGGTTGGCCAGCACATATAGATAAGTCATCCTCAACTTCCATCATCTAGAAGAAGTTGACGACCTATGGGGTGATGTGTTTTCAATATAGAACCATTAAGTTGCAAATATTGTGTTATTTTCGATTTTATTTTCTTATGCTTGTTAAGCCTTTCCTATGTGGATGTTAAAGCAAGTACTGCAGACAATCAGATTGGTTTTAGACGTGCTTGCTATAACATCGTTGTTCATAACTAGTAATCTTTTTACCTTTCTCATTAAATAAACTTGTATTTATCAGCCAAATAAATGTCGTTTTTTGGCTGCCCTTAAATCAAGTTAGTTAACTGGCGCTCCGAATATAGAACAGGATTTTGTGACAGTCCCACAAAACTTAGAGTTCGGCATTTCTGGACTGGTTTTCAATAGGAAATTTACACTTACCGAACCAACCTGGTATATTTACAACTGTAAACATCCAGACGAGGACAGTGAAATTAGACGACATTAGAAGAATTGTAAGCTATTTCCAGTAAGTAAAACATTTCCTTTTATATCATACAATTGTATCCCGTTTATGTTAAAGATTTGAACAATATACCTATTTATTTTATGTTAACATAGAAATTCCTTTCGTAAACATTAAAATCCATTGTTGATATTTTACATATTTTCATTGTAGTATTTATTATTTATGTCAATTCGAGAAAGATCTCATATAAGTCTTAAACCAATTGCTGAAGACACGGAATTAGAAAATAGTAACAAACGTTCAATTAAATATAAAACGAATTGAGAAAATAACTCCAACTCAACTATCGTGGCTCAGTACAATTCTTTAAGCGTGATTTCTCAAGCCTTTATGATGATTCCGGAGTATTCTGGTAGTCAGAAGCATTTAACATATTTTGTTAACCAGTGTGATTTATGTATATGCAATTACAAACAAGAAGGAAACAGCACAGTGAATTTTCGTACAAATAGTATGATATTAGAATTTATTAAACGGAAGAGCACGGGCGATGCCCGAGACGTGCTTTTAACAATTGAAAATTTAACACGGGATAGCATTACATCAGCCCTTAAGGCACAGTATTCCGACCCTAGGTCAGAAAATTTGTTATTATCAGATTTGACAACAGTATTCGTGACGAAATCACAATCAATACCTGATTTTATTAATACTATTAAGAAAAAGTTAAAAAATTTGAACGAATTTGTTGAAACACAAAAGTTAGAACCATCTGTTGGCATCATGGTTACCCAGCACTTGCATTTCTGGAAAAGTACCTGCTAAAACAATGATGTAGTAAATATAGGAAACCCTGGCCAGCAGCTGACCAACAGTCGGTTGACCAGCACGTATACACAAGTCATTGTCAACTTCCATCATCTATAAAAAATTGAACTACGACCTATAGCGTGATGTTTTTTTCATATAAAAACACTAAGTTGCAAATATTGTGCTATTAGTGAATTTTGTTTTAAAGAATCACCAATGAGGAGATCCCGAATTTTGAATTTTGAAAACATTTCTTTAAATGACCGCGATCTAGGTCCCCTAGAACCCATATCCAGGGTCAGTATCAATTTTTATATGTTTATATATATATATATATATATATATATATATATATATATATATATATATATATATATATATATATATATATATATATATATATATATATATATATCCGTATCACACCGATAACTCAAACAATAATAATCTGATTTTGATCAATATTGGCACGTACCTTCCTTTTGCAAGTGGCTTAGTCAGGAAAATCGCCCAGGTTTTCTTGGAAAATTGTGTGTTTTATTTCGAAAAAAAATTTTATCTCCGGAAATAACAAAGTAAGGGCAACCAAATTTAGTAGGCTGGTTTCTGTTATAAAATATCCTGTGTACCAAAATTCAGATCTCTATCTTAAAAGACAAAAAAGTTATAGGTAAATTAATTTTTAATTAATTAAATCTGATTAAAGAAAGTTAAAACGTCAAAATTGATTGAGTACGAATGGGAGTGAAAAATGCTACAGGAAATGACTAACAATCTCCTAGATACGTGTCTAAGTCGTTATTTTCCTTGATTTCGTTAATTTGAGCAAAAAATCTACTGTAAATCGAAATGGTTTTGTGGAAATTTTAAAACTTTGAAACAATGTATTACGGGATATAGATGCTAGTAGACACACGCAGAGCATAGCTCAGTGGCCTAAGTCGCTCTACATCGGATAATCAAATTTAATTTACTCCTGCATAACGAGTTCGAATCCTAGTTAGTGAATTTACTTTTTCAATTTTTTTAGTCTTATTTCACTTTATCGTTATCTAATCAGATAGTTGTTATTCGGATGAATTTTTAGCTAGTGATTGTATAAAAAAATAGACAAAGAGGAGATAAAAGTTTTAAGAGCTAATTCAATTTGAATAGCATATCTGGTTCCTCGTTCTAGCCCTAACTTAATGTAACCGTTCCATATTTAATACAGCCGTAGACTTTTCCCGTCGCTTCTTCACAAGTGCTTGTTTTGGTTAATTTTCTTTAGAAAAATTCACTGCCGGGGAGATCCCGACTTTTGAATTTAGAAAAAATTTCTTTAAATAAATGAGCGCGAACTGGGCCCCCTAGAACCCATATCCAGGGTCACTTTCAATTATATATATATATATATATATATATATATATATATATATATATATATATATATATATATATATATATATATATATATATATATATATATATATATATATATATATATATATATATATATATATATATATATATATATATATATATTCTAGACAAACGGCGATTAATTCTGTTAATTCATAAATACGTTGCAGAAATGACACACAGGTGCCTTTTTTCTTCCTCTACTATAATGCTGCTAAACCAAAACTAAATATTCTTGAGAAGATTTTCTTGATTTTTGTTTTAGAAATCCTCTCGTCTGTGCATTTGTTGATGCTTCATCATCGTCAAGTGTTCGTTTACGCCCACTCAAAAATGTATTCATGATTCTGTATACACGGTATAAATCTACTGCTACTCGAGTATCGTGAATTGCAGTTAACAGACAAATTACATATATATATATATATATATATATATAACATACAGATACACGGTTGAAGGATCTACTCGCCCGAGACTGGCTAGAACTGAACAAGATAAAGTAGTTATACACACCCCGCAGAAATTCTATAATGTTCGAAACAAATCGGAACTTCTCGCGACTTAACTTTACGGTTAAGACGTTTGAATGTTTAAAACAATTTATTTGATACTTTAAACAATCAAAACTTAATTACTTAGTTACAAAAAAAAATGAATAATACAATATACTAAAAATAAGACGATAAACCTACTTGTGATCTAATGTATATGCACTCGGTGTGCAGATGACTAACTCGGAACAAAAAATGAACGGTCATATCTCTGTGAGCAGCCTCTTTATAGTCTTCCCTCCAAGCGTGGCACTATTGTCTCTGGATGAACAAGAAATCTGCTGATGTAGATTCTCACAGTGATATTCCGTCCTACTTGCATTTTGAACCTGCATAGTTGTTGGCTCCTTTATGACGACGGCTGACTCAGCGGTTCTTACGGTGAGAAGGCGACATTGTAGCATAACGGGCCATTGTTTGGGCTCCATTTATCTCGCGTACCAACAGAATGTCCGCTATGGTGAACGTATGACCGAGGGGCGCGATTAGAATTGTGATTAAAATTTGGGTCGTCGCCAATACTAACAGTTTGACAAACACTGGTATATACCGATACAAACTGCTACTCTCCGGGCGATATCTCAAAAGAGTTGGTGATAAAAAAAGTGTTAAGATATATATTGTAGGGAATTGTATCCTATTATAATAACGTCAAAAACGATTTGACGCATAGAAAACGTGATATTTGCAAAAACAGATTATCGCAACTTTGACCTTTTTTTTTTTTTTGTTCCCTCAGGGCTCGTCCGCGGCCTTGCCGCCCCGATAGCACCGCAACCCTTGGTTGATTGTGCATATGACTATCTCAAGACTCATACGCGAGATTATATGAGACTTTTGAGGACGAGTTGAGAATATTAAAGGAAGAGTCTGTTCAAATTTTCAGCCTATTATCTTCAATACGTAAATTCGGCCTGGTTTCCGCCTTATTTGACTGTATTACCAGTGACTGACTCAATCTATTCAACGTTTGGATGTTTAAAACTTTAACAGTTTAACTATACACTATCATAGTAACTAGCATAACACCCAAATTCAATTTTTCTTATTGGAAATGTCCAAGCTGACTAGATTTCAATGTACCCCGGTATTTCATCCTCTGACTAAGCTAACATTGTTAAAAAAACGAATTTTAGGTGTAAAAAAATGGCTGTAGTGAAATGGGTTTTACTTATGTCTAAGTAAACGATTGTATTAGGTAATAAAATTAACAATTGTATTTTTCTTCCATTAGTTATTAACGTCCTTTTTTTTAAATTAATGTTCATTTATAATTAGCCACAATTCCTTCAATGAAGTATTCGTTACTGACTTTAAATAAATGCAGCTTTAACGAAAAAATGTTTTCTTTTGGGTCATCAATGTCCAACCCATAGTCCGCACCAAGCCAAATACGTTCTCCTTAGACCTGCAATGGAAATTAGGAAATTACTTTTATTTATAAGTACATTTATCATTATTATCGAGCTACAATATAAATACAAGAGTCTGGACTCAAAAGGTGCGATAAGGTGACTAATATATATATATATATATATATATATATATATATATATATATATATATATATATATATATATATATATATATAGTATTAAGTTTTTGTGACGGTAATAGTGTTATTTACTCAAAAAATTGTGGGAAAGCCGTCAGTTGCAAAATAAAACTTATATGTTTGTTATTGCATAATTAGTCATAGTAAAACTCACGTTATATCCTTGAGAATGGAATAATTTTTTCCGAAAGCTCGGCTTTTAATAACTGACGGCTTATATATATATATATATATATATATATATATATATATATATATATATATATATATATATATATGTATATATATATATATATATATATATATATATATATATATATATATATATATATATATATATATATATATATATACGTTCTCCTTAGACCTGCAATGGAAATTAGAAAATTACTTTTTTTATAGGTACATTTATTATTATTATCGAGCTACAATATAAATACAAGAGTTTGGACTCAAAAGGTGCGATAAGGTGACTAATATATATATATATATATATATATATATATATATATATATATATATATATATATATATATATATATATATATATATATATATATATATATATATATATATATATATAATTTCCATCAAGATAAAAAACTCAATTGTTCTTTAACCAAGAAACAAACTTTGCAGACAGCTTATACTAGAAACCTATGTACCAATTTCACAAAAAAATCTGGTCACGGCCGACAGGTGGTGATGACATTACCTTGGGACTACCGAAACACTGTGCTAAAAATATTATCGAACCACTAGCGCAAATAATAAATTTATGCTTTTAGAGCGGGACTTTTTCCGATAGGATTAAGGTTCCACGAATTATACTAGTGTATAAAGAGGGTGATAATAATTCGAAAGAAAATTATAGGACTGTAGCACTAGTTTAGGCAAGATCATAGAAAAGATAACGCACAAAATATTACATAATTACAAATAGGCAGAAGCGTTTCATAAAAATAGGAGTACTAATAGAGCTATCTATCAAGTTATGGAAGAACTACCTGATGGCAAAAATGTGGACGATAAAGTAGCGGTGGTTTTTGTTGATCTCTCGAGTGCCTGCAATTGTGTGGATATAGATATCCTTATCACTAAGTTGGACTGTTATGCCGTGCGGGGTGCTTCACTGAATCTGATGAGATCATACCTAACAAACCGAAGACAATGTGTTAAGGTAGACGATGGGAGGGGGAGAACTTTGTATTCGTATTATGGGTGGCGGTCAAGGGGGTACCACAAGGAAGCATCCTCGGCCCGCTGCTTTTGTGGTCTAAACAAATGCGCTTAAATGGATAACGCAAGAAAAAATCTTTGCTGATGACACCTCATTGGTTTTTAAGTTCCTCCTGTTGAATTGGTGCAGACGAGTGATAGTGATAGTGATATTTATTGTTACTAATTTTACAGCACATCATTTGACACATAAGTTTTATACTTATGGGCCATATTTTGGTGAGGTTGAATCGGTGGTTTTGTTAGCACCCTATGAACCTAAATTTTGAAAAACTAAGAATGTTAACTTTGGAGGCTCTAACAATGAGAACGTACTTGTAACTGGACACTGGCAAACTGAACTCCAAGACCACTACAAAATTCTTAGGCTTAATAATATTAGACGAGAGAATAAATTGAAAGAACCATGTCTATCAGGTCTGTAATAAAATAAGTCGTTAAATTATATGCTCTCAAGGTACTTTCCCAAACGGTTGATATCGCCACTTGCGTAGCAGTTTACTACGCATATGTGTACTCAATAATGCGGTATCGATTTGTATTCTGAGGCAATTCCATAGATGCTGATCCAGTGTTTCGCGTACAAAAAAATGTATCAGAGCGATATCTAATATGAAACAAACAGAATCATATAAAACCATTTTTAGGCAGAACAGCATACTTACTTTGCCATCACTATATACATTTGGGTGTGTCATCTAAAAATAACATAAATTTTCAAACTCACAGGGCAATAATTGCCATGACAGAAGAAATATATCACATCTATTTATTTTATGTTTTGTATCCCAATAATAAACTTATTTATTTACTATCAAGATTATACTATCTACCAAACTTTATGTCTTTCAGTTTGGGAAAAACTGACTTATTGATAGATCACATCTAGCAAATGTCAATACCAGACCTACTTTGGTCCAAAAAATGTTGAGTATCAATTAATAACAATTTATATTAAAATATCAGACAACATAAAGGAATTACCAGATAAAAAATTTGAAAGTGTGATTTGGTAGACGCTAGTCGGGAAAGCATATTACTCACAAAAGAGATTCTTAGACAATCAACCTTAGCCGACACAAAATTGTCTGTGGAAAAACTTTATTTGTAAATCTCTGTCATATCCTTAGTTTTTAATTGTGTGTATCCTTATCGAATAATCCTTAATGTAGATTGTGTTTTGTATGCATGGTTGTTTTTTACATTGGCCGTTTTTATGCAGCTAGGTGTAAAGTTTATATTTTTTTGTTTTTTACTGATTTTTTTTAATTCACTAATGAGGAGATCTCGACATTAGAATTTAAAAAAATTTCTTCAAATGAGCACGAACTAGCCCACCTAGACAGTTCCATCTCCAAAACGGTGGTAGATGCAGGCTTGGTTGAATTGGAGAAAACTTGTGTACTCAAAATCTTAACAAATTGGCGAGTAGACATTTCCGAAATTTTTTTTGGGGATTTTGAGATATGTTGAAAAATTTGGATTTTTCGATTTTATATATTTTTTCTGGCCTTGATGGTAGACCTACACCAATACCGATGGCACTTCTCTACAGTAACTTTTAATTTTCTTTAACGTAGTATTGCTAATTTTTGATTCCGGCGTTTTAAATGCCCTTTTTATTCCAAATTCAGCGATGTGTCACACTTTGTGGCTTAGTACCATGTTAGTCTTTTCTTCGACCTTAATCAAGAAAATTCCTATTACGGACCTGTACATAGCTTTTAAAGTTAAGTACTAAACAACTTGGTATATCAAATAACACTTTGTCATTTAGGCGTCTAATAATAATCCAATAGATGCATTTTATGTATTATTTTAGCAAAATTTTGTGTAAAAATTATTTTGCCATTTTTCACTGAAATTTTTTGGTACTTTTGTAGAAATTAAAAAAGTTTTTTTTCTGTGAAATTTTGGTAACTAGTGATAAATTATTATTATTATTACTTATTATTATTTATTTACTGATAACAATCATACAGTATGCCTATACAATAAGTCTAAGACTTGTGCTGTTACAATTATATATATATATATATATATATATATATATATATATATATATATATATATATATATATATATATATATATATATATATATATAAAATTCAGCAAACTTCAAATTTTGAAAAAAAATGTTTTCGGGTTTTCTTGAAAAAATTGTTTGCAAATTTTCATTAATTTTACTTCCACATCGTCACAACCTGTGGAAGTGTCGCATCGGCGACAAAAATTTCAATTGTTTTTAACTTAAACGTAAAAAGTATTAAGACATATAGAAAACATGATTTTGGAACGAAAATTTTTTTGGCTGTCGGTCTGTCGCTCTGTATTTCTGTCTGTTTGTAGCCACAATAACTTTAGAACGAATTGAGATATCGTCTTCAAATTTGGTATACAGTTAGCACTCAACAAACGAACGGTCCGGATTGTTTTTGGGTAAAATCGCTTCAAGGGGTAGCGGATGAAAGGGGAGTGATTTGCTGAAAATTGAAATTTTTTCGTTAAAACTCGAGTAATATAACATCTTAGGATTCATTTATTAGAAAACATCTGATATTCTGTGCTGAAATTAAATTAGGGGTTGAATGTGTGGGGGTGGAATATTGTTGACAAAGAATTCGATTTTTTTTTTGATAAAACGGTGTAAAAAGTCCTAAAATATATGGAAAACTTGATTCTGGAACGAACATGTTTTTGGCTGTCGTTCGGTCGGCATGTACGTCTGTCTGTTAGTAGGCGCAATAACTTTCGAGCGAATTGATATATCATCTTCAAATTTGATATCCAGCCGACAAAGGAACGAATTATTTTTGGGTAAGATCGCTTCGCGGGGTATGGGATAAATAAGGGGTGATTTGGTAGAAATTGACATTTTTTCAATAAAACTCGATAAATATAACGTTTCAAATGTTTATGGGTACACGAATATAACTATTTGCTTTGTGGTCAAGTCATTGGCCCTAAATTCATTCCATGAGAATACCTTTCTGAACAGAAGAAATTGCCACAGCTGTAATGTGGAAGTTATGATTCAATTTGCAGCACTATTTTTTCAGTTTCATCGAAAAGGTTTCTGTGAATATTTTGGTAGGTGAAGAGGTTGAAGAGGTTCGTTGGCCAGGAAAATCGGATCAGTTTTTTTGGAAAAATCTGAAGTTTATTTTCTGAAAAATTTTGTAATTTTTCAAACAATAAAGTTATTTTGATGAAATATGGTACATTGTTTCTACTATATGGGTAAACAGATTTAATGGCTTCTTTCATTAGAAAAAGACATATTTGCTATTAATTTTAATGAAAATTCACTACTATAATGCTCGTGCTGCCTCGAGACTTTTATTTGTATATTTTAGCATCTGTTGTGTGTGTGTGTGTGTGTGTTTGATATATATATATATATATATATATATATATATATATATATATATATATATATATATATATATATATATATATATATATATGCATATGTGTGTATACATATGAAATGTTGACTTGCTCTGTGCTCTACTGGGGCGGTTTCAATAATGATTGCATTATCTATCTATCTATATATCTATTTAAATATAAATATACACACATCCATTTCATTACAGATTATTTTAAATATTAACAAACAAACCAATATTGTGTATTGAAGATTCCCCCAAAATCGTTTAAATTGAATTTTTCTGAAAGAGAGTATCTTCTGTGGTTTCTCAGAAATAGTTAGGTTATCAAGTCTATCAACTTGAAGTTTCATCTGACATTTGTAAAACAATTTGTCAATTATTATAAACAAAATGAGTATGAAAATTCCAATACCGTAGCGTACTTGCTGGGTCCAATTTATTACTACTGGTTAAATATGATTTGTCCGTTTATCACGTTACTGAATAGCGAGAGATTATTAGTGCATTTTCATTAAGAAAATTCATTAATGTGATGTGTGGTGTGACTTTCGGAAAAAATTTTCAAATGAGCGCAAATTAGGGCATCTGGAACCCATTTCCATGGTCAGCTAAAATTTATATATATATATATATATATATATATATATATATATATATATATATATATATATATATATATATATATATATATATATATATATATATATATATATATATATATATATATATATATATATATATATATATATATATATATATATATATATATATATATATATATATATATATATATGTGTGTCTGTGTGTGTGTGTGTGTGTATCCAATCGATAACTCAAAAACTACTTCACTGATTTGGACCAAATTTGGGAATTACTCTTATTTTGCTAATGGCTTGGATGAGTTCGTTTATAAATTCTTAGCGGCCATATTTTCTTAGTAAAAAATTAAAAAATATTTTTTAAAGCGCAATATCTCTCAAATTGTCTAAGTGATTGCAACGAATATTTACAACCTAAAAGAACATAGACAGACGTGCTTGTGTACCAATTTTCAAGTCGTTTGATCAAAGGAAAATAAAGTTATTCGAAATTAATAATAAAATAATCCTCGACATTGTCGCAGGTTATCAGCTGGGTGAACGTTGTGAGATACGACAAGTACGCCACCTCGGTGCAGGACCAGGTAGTATGTTGCTCTAGTTTACACAAAATATAATAGATAGAGCTGTACAATCAACTAAGAATTGTGTAATGTCAGCCTTGGACCATTTATTTCCTAATAACAGGACAAAGTTTGCTGTCAAAAGCTCTTACTTTTAGCATGCGAATGTATACTTTAAATAAAACAATTCGGGACGCAGCAAGTGCGTTATAGTAGTGAATTTGCATAAGAATTGTACACTATTTGTATGATATATTTTTAAAACTAATTCTTTAAATTTAAATGGACCTTGGAGATCGGTTTTAGAGTCCCAGTTAGCGATTATTTAAAAAAAATATATATTAAATGGAGCTAGAAAATTAAAATTTCGTCTTAGATACAATATGTAAGTACTGCAAGTGCCTTTAAAAAATGTGTTACAAGTTTCATTAAAGTTACAAAAGTTTTTCAGAAAAAAATAATTATTTACAAAGGGAATGTACCTGTGAAATTATAAATATGGCAGGTATTTTTCGTTATCAATTGCTTGGATGGTTTTCTTTAAGTCAGCCCATTTAGTTTTTGCAAACAATAAACAACAAAAGTCTGGACCAAGCAAGTGCGTTCTGGTAATGAATTTTCATAAAAATGTTTTTAATAGCAAATACCTATATGTGTGTGTTTTTTTTAAGAGAGCAGGCATCAAATTTGGTTACCAGTATAACCAACGTAGTAGAAACAAGGTTCCATGTTTGACCAAGATAACTTTATTGTTTGAAAATGTACAACATTTCCGAAAGTAAACTTAAAATGTTCCCGAAAATTTGGTCTCTTGGTCAACCTTATAGGTAAACAGCAAATGGAGCTATTAAAATTTGAAGCAATTAAAGAAAATTATCTACCATGACGCACTTGCTGCGTCCCGAATTTCTTTTCTTACAAACATGCATTCTATTTCGATGAAAAATGCAAACATGCAATAACATAAGTCCTGTTCGATTAAAAAAAAGTTCGGGACGCAGCAAGTGCGTTATGGTAGTGAATTTTCATAAAAATGTTTTTAATAGCAAATATAATTTTTTTAAGAAAGCAGGCATCAAATTTGGTTACCAATATAACCTATATAATAGAAACAATGTGCGATGTTTCATCAAAATAACTTTATTGTTTGAAAATGTACAAAAATTTCCGCAAATAAACTTAAAGTGTTCCCGAAAAACTGGTTTCTTGGTCAACCTTATAGGTTAATAGCAAATTGAGCTATTCAAATTTGAAGCATGTAATGAAAATTCGCTACCATAACGCATTTGCTGCGTCCCGAATTTATTTTCTTACAAAGATGTATTATATTTCGATGGAAAATGCAAAAATGCAATAACATAAGGCGTGTTCGATTAATAAAAAAAAGAAAATTTGAATCACCAACGACTTATGGGCCACTCTGTAATTGTAGAAATATTTTTTAGGATGTAGCTCAAGACACCCTATAATTAATGTATACAATTTTTTTTTCGTATCTTAACGCATAATAACGGATATATTGAGCTTTAAAGATTTTTTACGAAAATTCGACAAAAATGATATACCATTAAACAATAAACTCTATAGTCAACACTACTGCCATCAGAATCAGAAAAAGGGTCTATTTGAAATGAATTTTCTGGAAACATTTTAGTAAAGTGAAGGACAATGACGGTTGAAACTAAGACTTCAGGGTTTGTAAAACGTTCTTCTTGAGATATTTTCTTTCCATAGCCCGTATTAGATTTAAGTTCTTTGCCTAAATGTTGCCAACTTTGACGTTTTAAATCGCGACTTTGACGTTTCGAGGAAAACCCAAATATTTTTAATGCCTATAACTTTTTTCTCGTTTGACCTAAAGAGCTAAATTTTGGTAGGTGATTTACCTATAGCGATAAGAACCCGTGGTTGCACTTACTTTGTCATATTTCGGGAAATAATTTTTTTTAATGAAAAAACACAATATTTTCCGGGAAAACCTCGGCCGATTTTTCTGGCTAACAAACTCATCCAAGCCACTTGCAAATGGAAGGTATTTACCAAATTTAATCAAAATCGGCCCATTATTTTTTGAGTTATCGGTGAGATACTTATATATATATATATATATATATATATATATATATATATATATATATATATATATATATATATATATATATATATATATATATATATATATATATACATATCAAAATCGAAACTGACCCCGGGTGTGTGTTCTAGGGAGGCGAAGTAGCGCTAATTTGATTTTTTTTCAAAATTCAAAAGTTGGGAGCTCCTCATTTGTGAATTTTTTTAAAGAAAATTCACTAAAAGCATGGAAAAAATATTCCTCAAATAAAAGTAATAACTAGAAAAGAAATTTTTAATGGGAATATTTAACAAGCATAAATGAAAGAATATTGGATTTAGTAATATTGAAATAAAACTGAAACATGAAATTAGAATGTATCAAATCACGGAAATTGTGATAAAAATGATATAACAACTACACAAAACCAGCTAACACTAGTTAATTAAGTGTTTGGAATGACCACCAGTTTGCCCAGCACATAAGTTTAAGCGAGTTTCAGAAGAACAGTTAGCGTCTCGTAATACACGTAAATTAATATTATCAAATACACCACTGATTCTTGCCTTTATATCTTGTTTTGTCGACGGTTGTGGCTGATAAACTAGATTTTTTACATAACCCCATAAAAAGAAGTCCATTTTTGTTAGATCAGGTGACCTAGGCGGCCATGTATTCGACACTCCTCTCCCAATCCAGCGTCCTGGAAAATGTTGGTTAAGAAAAGCATGAATGTTTAGCCGCCACTGGGGCACCGTCATCCATAAACCACATATGACCACGTATGCTAACAGGCAGCTGGTCTAATAATGGTCCAAGGTCTTCTCTTAGAAACCGAAGATATCGCTGTGCAGTGAGCTGTTTTTAAATAAATGCGGACCGATGACAAAATTTCCAATAATTCCATCCCAGACGTTAAGAGACCAACTCGTGTGAGTAAGGTGAGGTTTTTTGGTAGAATAATAGTGAAAGTTATGTCTGTTGATAGATAGGTCGTTTTAGAATGAATTTCTTTCGACAAGAAACGATTAATATGATTTATGTGTTAGGACCAAGTAATAACAACTCTTTATTGGCGACAAGAATCTATCATCAGAAATATCCTAATAGAAGACAACATAACGCTAACGTTTTGTTATAATTCAAATACGAGAAAATAACTACTCCTTAGTTTAAGTTGTTTGTTTGTTTGTTTGGCTTCGGACTGGTAACCCAGTTCATATATCCATAGTTTAAGTTAATGTTTGACAACTAAGTCAATATATTGTTTATTTTACATAGTTACGATATAATACACTAATTCGTTCCTGTGTATAAATGTACATTTTTCGGCAACCGTCCGGGAAGTAACCACTTCCCGAACGCTTTTTCTTTGAGAAAGTAGCATTTCTTCGGCCTAGTCCGGTAAGTACGTACTTCCCGGACTAGGCCGGGAAGAATCACATCGTTGTTGTCATTGTGAATATGAAAATCTTGGTAGGTACGATTTTGATAAATACAGTTGAACATTACCATAGCAACGAAATAACGACTCACAGCTATCTGAAATGAAATTAGTTGACATTTTAATTGTATAGGCAATATTTATTTTTACGGCCATCCCATACTCCACATAACAGATTATTCGTGAATTACAAAAAAGGAAAATGTTCGATTCAGCCCGTTTGTATCCACAGTTTTGGGAGTCTCGGATTAAGAATTGCAGAATTTTTAAATTTACCCAATCCTAAAAATTACACAGGCCATAGCATGCGTCAAACTTCACCGACAATATTTGCTGATAATGGTGGAAACATCACAAATTTGAAGAGACACGGTGGCTGGAAGTCTACCAATGTCGTTGAAGGATATATAGACAATTCACTAATAAACAAAATTAAAATTGCCAATACCATTCGAAAATTATCAGATGAAAACAATCAATATGAAACGGAAACTTTACCTTCTTGTTCTGACTACAAAAGGCATTTAAATATACCAAGCATTTCAAACAAATTAAATCCTTTCAATATTAGCAATTGCTCGAATTTTAATATAAATATTAATATAAATAAGAATTAGAATGTTTCTGTTAGTACCTATCTTCTGTTCGAATTTCAATATTTAATACCAATAAGAATTAAAATGTTCCAAATTTTGTTCTATAAAGAAATATAATAAAGAAATGTGTCTCATTGATTTGTTATTCTACACGGTTGCCGAAAAAATAGTGTACGCAACACGTCCGAAAACAGTTTTTTTGGACTCGCAGACTTCCAGGACTCGCCTACGGCTCGTCCTAGAATTTTGTCGACTCGTCCAAAAAAACAGTATTTTCCGGACTTGTAACGTAAATTACAATTTTTCTTAAAAAAAAAAACACCCAATATCTCAGTAAATACTGGTTTTAGGTATAGAGAATATTTCATGAACCTGAAAGAACATTTGTTGATGTATCGAAATTGACTATAGTATACAGAGTGTTCCATTTGAATTTATCGGGAAAACTTGACTTCAGTGTGTTTACTCACCCTGTATACTGTTTTCAAAGAATTCTTTCTATATGGATTGAAGATGAAAGAAGAACACTTTTTTTTAGATTTTTGGTGTGATAAAGTGTTGCATGATAACATATTGATGAAGATACAGGCTGTCAAATGTGCCTCTGATGCTTTATAAAAGTGGCCATTACTTTTGAACGACTCTGTATAGATCCCAGCAACTATACACTGGATGAATTAGCAATACAAGAGGAATTCGAAAATGACACAATATATAGGGTGTACCGTTAAAGAAAAGTGAAGTTGAATACTTAGGCAACACCCTGTATATGCAAAAATAATTTTGGTTTGTAGCTAACGTTATTACAACTCTTCATTAAGAATTTGTTTTATTTTAAATGATAAAGGAGATATTGAACTTGAAAGCACTGTTCGACCAGCCCGTTTTTATATAATTTTTTCAATTTAAAAGGTCACGATATCCTCATTAGTCACCTTTTTACGAAAATACATTAATAATGAAGGAAGTACACAGGGACATTGGGGCCTCGCAAGGCAGCTTTCTGACGAACATATGCTAAAGTTCTTTATTTAAATAAAGTTAATGGTACCTATAAAACAATGGGTTATAGAGTTAACGGCCTTTGTATAAATAAAGGAAAAAGGTGGAATTATGATAATGCCTGTAAAATAAAAAGTATCCCCGTAGCCTCTCCAAAGTTGATATGATATAAGCCAAAAGTATGCAATAAGATATCAGTAATATTTCGTACTAATGTTGACCATAACTCCGATCAAAAGACAAGTTATGTTCTTGTAGTAACACTTTGTGTGTGGTGGTGGGAACAAGTGAGTGCGGAGACCGTACATGGTGGCGCTCTTGTACAGCTTACTGATTTACATATACATTTTGATGTAGTATAAAGCTATCCGCAGATCGTTTTCTGGTGTCTCTTACTCTACGCGGTCTACAGTTTAAATTATTAACAACATTCCAGACTATAAAGAACAAATTACAAACTTGATATTATGTTGCATACACAATCTACAAAATGTTGTACCTGCGTGTTATTCATCTAAATATGTACAACAATAATTTATCTTTGGCTGAATCCAGCGGCAGAAACGTTTGATTTATCTAAAAACTTTTTGGCAACGTGTTGTAGAACAATAGTTTCCAAAAGTTTAATATAATTTTTAGAAACCAAAAAGAGCCTAAATGTTATGGTAGAGAGTTTTCATAAAAAACTGACAAATCATGAAAAATAACAAGAATTAAAAAGTCTGGACGCAGCAAGTGCGCTATGGTAGTGAATTTTCATAAAAATCTTGTTTATAACAAATATGTGTGTTTTTTTAAGAAAGCAGGCATCAAATTTGGTTACCAGTATAACCTATATAGTAAAAACAATGTGCCATGTTCCATTAAAATAACTTTATTGTGTGAAAATGTACAAAAATTTCCAAAAGTAAACTTAAAATGTTCCCGAAAAAAACACGTTTCTTGGTCAACCTTATAGGTTAATAGCAAATTGAGCTGTTCAAATATGAAACATTTGATCAAAATTCGCTACCATAACGCACTTGCTGCGTCCAGAATTTATTTTCTTACAAATATGCATTATATTTCGATGGAAAATGCAATAACATAAGGCGTGTTTGATTAAAAAAAGGAAATTTGTATCACCAACGACTTATGGGCCACCCTGTGATTGCAGAAATATTATTTTAAGATGTGGCTCAAGACACCCTATAATTAATATATACAAATTTTCTTCATATCTTATATAATAACGGATATATTGAGCTTTATTAATTTTTTACGAAAATTCGACAAAAATTATATACCATTAAATGATAAACTCTATAGCTAAGGCTACTGCCAAGCATCAGAGAAGGGGTCTCTTTGTAATGAATTTTCTGCAAATATTTTAGTAAAATGAAGCACTATGACGGTTGAAACTAAGACTTTAGGGTTTGTAAAACATCCTTCTTGAGACATTTTATTTCTATAGCAGGTATTAGATTTAAGTTATTTGCCTAAATGTTGCCAATTTTGACATTTTAAATCGCCACTTTGACGTTTTGAGGAAAACCCCAATTTATTTATTTTTAAATGCCTATAACTTTTTTGTCTTTTGACCTATATAGCTAAATTTTGGTATGTATTATGTAATTTGGTTGCCCTTACTTTGTTAATTCCGGAGATATAAATTTTTTTCGAAAGAAAACACAAAATTTTCCCGGAAAACCTGGGCAGATTTTCCTGACTAACGAACTCATCCAAGCCATTTGCAAAAGGAATTTTTTCACCAAATTTAATCAAAATCGGCCCATTATTTTTTGAGTTATCGGTGTGATACATATATATAATATATATATATATATATATATATATATATATATATATATATATATATATATATATATATATATATATATATATATATATATATATATATATATATATATATAAACATATAAAAATTGAAACTGACCCCGGATATGTTTTCTGGGGGGCCTAATTAACGCTCATTTGAAGAAATTTTTTCAAAATTCAAAAGTCGGGATCTCCTCATTAGTGAATTTTTTTTTAAGAAAATTCACTAAAAACGGTTGCATTTTCTAATATAGTAAAGTCGGTTTGTCGAAATTAGGTACATTTATAGGCGGAAAATTTCAAAAGCGAAAATAAATCAATTTTCAGGTATACCTCATAATAGCGGAGGTAATAATGGCGTTGTAAATCTCCATTTACAAAATGACGCATTTCAAAACAATCAAGTTGCGTTCACTAAAATATGTAACTTTAAAGTAGTTACAGTTTCTCTTTTTATTTTATTTTCGCGAATTAAAAAAAAATTCGCTAATGAGGAGATCTGTGTATACACACACACACACACACATATATATATATATATATATATATATATATATATATATATATATATATATATATATATATATATATATATATATATATATATATATATATATATATATATATATATATATATATATATATATATATATATATATCCGACCGATAACTCAAAAAATAATAAACCAATCTTGATCAAATTTGGTGAGTACCTTCCTTTTACAAGTGGCTTGGATAAGTTCGGTAGCCAGGAAAATCGGGCCAGCCCTTCCCGGAAAATTTTGTGTTTTCTTTCTAAAAAATTCCTATCTCCGGAAACAACAACGTAAGGGCAATCAAATGATTACGCGCGTTTGTATTATAAAGAGTGGCCTCTGTACCAAAATTTAGGTATCTAGCTTTAAAGACAAAGAAGTTATGGGCAGTTAAAGAAACAAATATTGGAGTTTTCCTCACAACGTCAAACTCGCAATTTTAAACGTTAAAATTGGCAATGTTTAGGCAAAGAACGTGAAATAAATACGAATTTTGAAAAGAAAATGTTTCAAGAAGAGTGTTTTGCAAACCCTTATGTTTTATATTCAACCGTCATTGCCCTTCATTTTACTCAAATATTTACAGAAATTTACATTTTTGTATTTTTTATCGAAATATGATGCGCTTGTAGTAAAAAGAAAATATGAGCAGAAAATTCGAATAAAACGGGCTTGAAAGCTGTCTTTTTCACATCTTGAAGCCATATCCCCCTTAAACCCTGCCTACCCCTCACATCACCCCTATCCCCCCAGGTGCCTTAACTTCCTTGGCGGGTAGGAACAAGACATTTTTCTTGTAGTTTATGCAGCGAGGGTGGTTGTATGCACGCGAGGGGGAAGGAAAATCCCATGACGAGGCAGCCATCCCCAACCCCCCATCCCTGCCACAAGTCGAACCGGGGGGATCTGCTTCGTCGTAGAAATCTCCTCCCCCCATTCGTGTGCAAAGAACCACCCCCAAACTACAAGAAAAACTTATTGTTCATACTCCCCAAGGAAGTTACGTGACCTGGGGCAAATAGGGGCGCTGTGCGGGGTAGGCAGGGTTTAATGGGGATATGGCTTCAAATATACAGCTTTCAAGCAGTTTTCTTCGCATTTTCTACCTATTCCCTATATCCACCAAATCCAAATATAACAATCTCATCTGGTCATGGGAATGGGATTATTTTATTCCAACATTGAAAAACACAGCTGAAGAGTACTTTACCAAAGGTAATAAGGTCGAATCTAAAAATATTGGAATATGTACCGTCAAACCAATTAAAATACTAAACAGTAAAGGTATATCAATCTCAGATGATTCTGTTACTTTTTATTTAACCGAAGATGCAGCTGGTTGAAATCATCAACGAAAAGGTGAAGTTTCTAACCGATTTGAACTCTAATATTCGACTTAGTGATTTCCTCTATTGTCTTGCTGATGTTCTCAAATGTGTTAATAAGAAGGAGCTACCGTGTGACGAGGAGGTTATAAAACTTATGTGTGTGTATTTTGTTTCTTTAATGTCGGCCTATTTCCGCGACTATGGCCAATCACCGACGCCAGGGAGCAGTTTCACCTCACCATCCTAGAAATTTTGCCGAACCCCTGTCTTTATGTAAGGAGGGTAGGGATCTTTAACGTGCCCAACATCGCATGGACACGGAACCGACGGCTTTACGCCCCCTCCGAAGGGCGGAACGTGCAGACATTTAACTTGCTCAAATACAATGCCAGAACCTCGGTTGATGTTAATTTTATAGTTTGTACTGAAAAAGTGAAAGGAGTACGCCGGGATCGAACCCAGTACCCTTAGGTTCAAAGGCACACGTTCTTACCTCTGAACCACCGAGGTCCTATAAAACTTATAAAAGTCATGTTAAAAGACTATGAATCATCATTCCAAGTTTGTATGTTAGAATACAATACAATAGAATATTTCCTTTTTACTACCTACCCCGCCGAGCACCCCTAATCACTCCCAGTCCCGTAAGTCCCGTAACTTCCTTGAGGGGTGTAAACAAGAAATTTTTCTTGTGGTTTGTGCATCCAGGTGGGGTCCTAGTGATGTTTCTGAAAACAATTTTTTGAAAAGCGTTTGGGAGCTAATCTGCAAATTTACCGAATTTTCATTAAATCCTTCAAATTTCGATAACCCAATTTGCTATTAACGTAAGCTTTGTTGGTTAGGAAACCAACATTTAAGCTTATTTCCGGAAATTCTTGTATATTTTCAAACCATAAGTAATTTTGATAAAACAGAGTACATTGTTTCTACTACATATGCTATACCGGTATTCAGATTGATGCCTGCTTGCATTTGTTATTAAAAACATTTTTTATGGGAATTCACTTCCATAACACACTTGCTGCATCCAGACTTTCCAAATGTTTATATATTTTCAAACAATAAAGTTATTTCGATAAAATATGGTACATTGTTTCTACTATATAGGCAACCAAGTTTGATGCCTGCTTTCACCAAAGAAAGATTTTGCTATTAAAAAAACTTAAAAAAAAATCGCTACCATAACGCACTTGCTGCGTCCAGGGTTTTTTTTATTTCAACAACACACCACGAGGGCTCACAGCCTAAACACTATCGTAACTTAGGTGTCGACAAGGAGGAAAGAGGCAACTTGTTAATTCTGGACTTGAAGGTTTGGAGGTTCGGAGGAGAAGGAAAAACATGTGCCGGCAAGGAATTCCACAACTTCGAAGAACTCGGGACAAAAGAGCGAGCATAACAAGATGTTCTATGTCTGGTGACCTGGACAGTAAAAGGGTGCATTCGCTCCGTTCCACTGGTATATTTGTTGGGGGCAGCAGGTGGAGGAACTATAGAAGAGCAGCTATATCTGAGCAGTGCCCGTGTATAGAAGAGAGAGAGGTCACAAACGGCACGTCGGTGGGGAAGGGATGGTACCCGTTGGGTGAGGGTAGGGTCACCGATGAGACATATAACTCTCTTCTGAATGGAGTCCAGGATAGCGAGTGTAGAAGCGGCAGCGGCACCCCAGATCTGGGAGCAGTATTCGAGGTTTGGCCTTATGTGTGAAGTATGTAAGGTATAAAGATTAGCTGGTGAGAAGTATTTGCGAGCCCGGAAGAGGAAACCTAATTTCTTAGCAGCCGCTTCTGCAATTGATGTGACATGTTGGTGCCAATTGAGATTTCGATCCACAGAAATGCCAACAAGTGAAAATGACTCATTACTTTGAATAACTTGGTGGTTCATTGTGATGGGTCTAGGACTGGTGTATCTCTTATGAGATAGAAAGCAAGACTGAGATTTGGTGGAGTTGAATTGTGCAAGATTTCTACTTCCCCAGTCTAATATTTTTTGGAGATCCACAGAGAAAGCACCCTTCATGAGTCTGCGATTCTCATCTAATTGATGTGTATATTTGTATATTTGATTGGAGGGTGCTGTCATCCGCGTAACTGTGAACTGGGTGGATGTGCTAGAGAGGAGGTCGTTGATGTGGAGAAGAAACAAAATAGGGGCTAAAGCTAAACCTTGGGGGACTCCTGCATTAATTGGATACAGTTTAGAGGAATGGCCATCCACGGCAACAGAAATGCTCCGGTTGGAGAGGAAATTTGCTGTCCAGGTACAGAGTTTTGGTGGTAGGACATAGGCCGGAAGTTTATTAAGCAGCGCTGCGTGCCAGACCTGGTCGAATGCTTTGGATATGTCTAGAGCGACAATCTGGGATTCACCGTGTAGTTCCATAGACTAGTACCAAGAATGGGCGACAAAGGAAAGGAGGTCGGAAATTGATCTGCGCTGACGGAATCCATACTGCCTGTCGTGGATTAGACTGTGTTTTTCAAGAAGTTTTAGTAATTCGGTGTTTACATACTTTTCCATCGCTTTAGAGACGATTAAAAGGAGATAAATAGGGATGTAGTTGCTAGGAAGCGCTAGTCTTTGGTGGCGAATACTGAAAATCGGAACTTTAAAGTTACTTTCACCAAAAGCTACAAAGTAGGACTATAACTCAACATTGTATTCTTACGTTGCATTAATGGCTACGTCCTAATCTTTTAAATGGTTGTTTCTATCTCCTTACCACTCTATGGTTTCCAAAAGAGAAGATATTTTTGCAACGTTGTACTTCACCTGCCATCTGTCATTTTAACTTAACAGAGCTTTAGGTTGTGGTTTACGTGCGTTTTACTTGTGTGTTGTTACCGTTAATTTTTTTAAGAGAAAAGGAAAGTGCTTTATAAAAAAGGAGATTGGTTAATAATAAATTGTATATCGTTATTTTAATTGAAAAGAACATGGGTAATCATTAGGTTCTAGATTGTGGCTTACATGCGTCTTGTCTTGTGTTTTGTTCGATATTACTGCTTTAAAGAGAAAGGCGAAGTGCCGTATTTAAAAGAAGATTAGTTAATAATACATTTTTGTTAATAATTGTCAATTTACGGTATCAAATTTTTTGTGACCAAAAATGAATTTCTGAAAGACCCTAATTGAATATGGGGCTGCTTTTGTAAACAGTTGGGACACTTTTACAAGCAATAGCAGCAGAAAAGAAGGTAAAGCAGAATATGAAGCAGAAAGAAAGATGTAGACAATTTTTTTAAGTTGGCAGTAAGACTAAAACGGTCAGCTTAATTTATATAAAAATTTCGTTATTTGCAAACACAAGCTTCTTTGTAAAAACATTGTAAAACTAAATACTCACATAATATGTAATAATACTAATATCGTTGTTTTAATTAAACAGAACTGGAGTACTCTTTTTTTTAATCTGTTGATATTCTGTCTGGAAAAAAACCTCTCCTCAATTTTAATCAATGTTTCATTGACGTTTGATGACAATACTGGCGTGTTTGTAACAGCATTGTTTTTAACTGCTATTTTTGCCTGGTTCACTTCTCACCTTTCTGTAAAATCTGGTATATTGGCTGTAGACTTTTGTTTGTTGGTAAAATGACTAGATTTCATTGAAATATGACATTATTATTGCAAGTAAACACTTTACTAGACTTTCACAATCTCAACTATGATATTGTGATGAAACAACCATCCTTTACGGATCAGTGGGACTATAGGATGAAAAATACTTTACAGGGAAGTTGAAGCATTTTTACCACTTTACAGTAGCAACAGATAGTAAAATTTACATATTCAGGTAGCGGAGACGTGACCAAAATATATATGTAAGAAGATCCACAACTATTAGGTGTAATATGTAGAGGTAGGAAACGTCACGGCAAGTAATGCTACTCGAAAGTAGCTGTAACTTTTATGTAGCGTTCCAGTAGTAAGATAGTTTGGGCTACAGTCGTTTGCTACCTTCAAGTTCCCGGAATTTCTGAGTCGTCCTATGAGTAACGTCGTCATTACTAACACCTTGAAAGCAACTAAGAAGTTGCGAAACCCTAAAGTAGTTATGTGGTAAATTTACTTAATTGGCACTGTGAATGTGTAATATAAAGTTATTTACACCACAGAGTCGTAGAATTAGTGACTATTACGCAATAACTACTAATTCAAAGTACCAATCTCAGTTGGCTGCACTTAGGGGTGCTAGTAGGGAAGGTGGATTGTCTTTTCTGGATTTTAAAGTAGGCGATGGCCAAGTTTTGAAGGCAGTCATATGTGCTGATAAGTATATAAATTATAATGTTCCTGCGATCCTTTATTTAACATTTTTAAGATTTTGGATGCGATAATGCTAATGACAAAATAAGAGACAACAAATAAGGACAATTAAACAAGCTAAGGCATTAATATTTTGAGACCACAGGTCAGATTAATATGAACTAAAAAATTATTCCTAAACGAAAATAATTAAATTGACAAATAACTTTCTGGCGATGCACTGGAAAATAATCCAGATGAAAAAAAATTAGAGAAAACGAAACAATAAGAGCAAGTTTCAAGGACGCATCTGCAGAGAGATTAGGTAAAAAACAGAATAGAAAATTATAAAAAAGAGTTTTAAAACTCCGAGCGAGGCAAATGAGAAAACACCACATTATAGAAAAAGTGAGTGCTTTACAACGGAACAGTGATATCTTTTTGGCTGAATTGAAGTTAAAGCACAATATGCCTACGATAGACTATAAAAATTAAAATACAACGCCTTAACCTTCACCCAATCCAATATAATCAAAAGATCCAAATATTTCGCAGGGTTTTGTTTGCTATTTTAAAGATGGTTTCTTCTGACCAGAAATACTGCCGAAACTACAAAAAAACTAAAATATACCTTTAGTGGAAACGTGCAACAAATGGAAAGATCAAGACAAGAGGAAAAAATTCGGGACGCAACAAGTGCGTTATGGTAGTGAATTTTTATTAAATGCTTCAATTTTGAATAACTCAATTTTCTATAAACTTAGAAAGTTTAATTTTGGTATGTAGTAATGTCTTTCCTAAGGCAACATATACACCAAATTTCATTTAAATACCTTTGTAATTTTTGGAAAAAAAAATTTCTAAAGAGAAATCAAAATTTGAACAACTCAATTTTTATAAACTTAGAAAGTTGAATTTTGATACGTAGTACGGTCTCTCCCAGGGCAACATACCCTTTAAATTTTATTAAAACAGCTTTGTAATTTTCGGGGAAAAATTTTTTCCCGGAAAAGCCTTTCCGATTTTCCTGGCTAACGAACTCATCCAAGCCATTAATAAAAGAAAGACACTTGCCGAGTTTCATTGAAATCGGTTAATTAATTTTTGACTTATTGGATGGATGTTTGAAAAAATGTGTGCAAAGTCTCACCATCGATACCTCTCCATTACCGACTTTTTTTAAATAAAAATTCACTAATATTTTGGCTAAAGGATAAGCAATTTGTTTATTTTTTTTGGTAATACATTTTTAATCCTATAGTGTTGGAAAGGACCTGCTGCATTTAGTATGATATCTTAGGCAGCACACAATACACAACATATAAAAACATTGTGTTCTTTCTTATAAGTGTTGCTCTATGTAATGTGTCGCAGTTTGGACGTCAGTTTACAATGCGAGAAATCTTAAAACAACGCAACATATTCACCAAATTTCATCAAAATAGCTATGTAATTTTCAGAGACAATCACTTTTTTCGAAAGGAAACTCAAAATTTTCTAGGAAAACCTTGTCCGATTTTCCTGGCTAACGAACTTATCTAAGCCATGATTAAAAGAAAGATTCTTGCCGAGTTTAATCAAAACCAGTTAATAAATTTTTGAGTTATCGTGCGGATACATACACACACCCACACCCACACACCCACACACACACACAGATATGTGTATATATATATATATATATATATATATATATATATATATATATATATATATATATATATATATATATATATATATATATATATATATATATATATATATATATATATATATAAATTGAAACTAACCCCGGATATGGGTTCTCGGGGTCCTAGTTCGCACTCATTTGCAAAAATGTTTGCAAAGTCTCACCATCGATACCTCTCTATTATGGAATTTTTTAAAATAAAAATTCACTAATAAAACAAACCAAACAGTATATCCCTCGTGCATTAAGTAACCTAAGTTATGACAAGCACATACACAATTTTAACGTTTTAAATAAAGTGGTTGAAGTATTTTACATAATATGTTGATAATTAATTAATTTATAGAATATAACATGATCATTTTCCAACACTCTCCCAGTATACAACACAATATTACTCCTCAGTCAATAAATTCACTTTTTTCATTCTGCTTTATCAAAACTACATTTAGTAAATTTTAATTTTACACTACAATAACGACTTGTTAATGCATTCTCCAAAGCACACAGAAGCACAGAAACGAGATAAGGTTATGAGCAAAATATATAGTAGGAACAATGTGCCATATTTTATCAAAATAACTTATTGTTTGAAAATGTACAAAAATTTTCCCGCAATATACCTTAAACGTTGGTTTTCTAACCAACAAATCTTAGGTTAATAGCAAATTGAGTTATTGAAATTTGAAGCATTTAATGAAAATTTGCTACCAAAACGCACTTACTGCGTCTTGATTTTTTTTCTTACGAACATATTTAGATAAAAAATGCAATAAAATAAGGCTGTTCGAAAAAAAAATTGAAGGGATCACCAACGATCGACTTGTGGGCCAGCCGGTGATTGTCAAAATAATTTTATAAGATGCAGCTCAAGACACCCTATAATTAACTTATACAATTTTTTCTCGTCTCTTGTATAATAATAATTATATTCAGCTTTACCGTAGAAACGCGTCACCCTGTATCATATCAGCCCTTTTGTAAAACTTAGATCATTTATATTTATTTATTTATTCAATATGCAAATACACAGTTTATAAACCATTTACGTATATATGTGTTGATAAAATATAACAAACACTGTTTAATCCACCCACTACCATTAATAAAGGAATTATTTGCACTTGTATATAAAAATTTCCCAAATGACACAAATAAATCGTCCAAACAAATAAATAAATAAAAATTCACTAAAAACATAATATAAACGATCTCATATCATATACGGTAAATGTCAGTTAGAGCGTCTAACAGACCTGCGCAATAATAATAATAATAATAATATGTTACGTTACCATGACAACCACAACTAGATCTCATATAAACTATTCAATGTAGACGGTGGAATTAAACATAAATGTTTCAAATTTGAATAGCTTAATTTTCTGTAACCCTAGAAAGCTGAATTTTGGCACATAGTTAGGTCCTTCCCAAAGCAATATGTACACAATTTTATCGAAATACCTTTGTAATTTTCGAAAGAAAACTCAAAATTTTCCCGTAAAACCGTGTCAGATTTTCTGGCTAACGAACTCATCCAAGCTATTAATAAAAGAAAGGCATTAGCCGAGTTTTATCAAAATCGGTTAATTATTCTTTGAGTTAGCGGTTGCATACATACATACATACATATATATATATATATATATATATATATATATATATATATATATATATATATATATATATATATATATATATATATATATATATATATATAATCGAAACTGACCCCGGATATGGGTTCTAGGGGCCCAAATTCGCGCTCATTTGCAAAGTCTCACCATCGATACCTCTTTATTAGTGAATTTTTTAAAATAAAAATTCACTAAAAACACAAGAGGGCAAAGAAACAAACAAAACAGGAAGAAAATCCACGCACAAAATTAGAACAGATGGTTGAAAAGCAAAAAAACCGATGACTAGAATAATGATTCTGAAGTAAGTAAAGGAAAGAACGGTCAAATACAGAAAACATTGACGACTGGTATTGCGGGATGTCTGAAGAGAGCACAGTAGGAAAAGTAATTTGTTACATGAAGTGCCACTGATGATTTCATAGTAAATGTGCAAATGTATGGGTCAAAACAAAGAACTTCCATTGTGCTTCATACTAACAGACCTTTTTTTTGTGCAATCAGTACATATAAATTAAACATTTAAAATAAGCCATTTGTTTTGTATACAGTCCCAAGTCCTGAGAGAAGACGGTCAAGAATACATATTGATAACCACAGGTATTTGACTGCTTTCGGTATAACGAAACTGGCATTTAAAATGAAAATGAAAAAGAAATTAGTAAGGCTTGGTATGCAAGGGAGTTATTTTGGTTTTCTTCATAGCTGCGAAGTATCATAACAAAAGGATTATATATATTTTGCAGACATACAGTGAAGAACAGCCAAATGGAATAAATTCAGTACCTCAATTAGTGTGCATATCTACAAAAAATCCGGAAACACGACAACCTTAGATAAAAAAATGTCATCCTGCAACGTGGAGACTTCATCTGTATATTCAATCCCCTTCGAGTGATGATTGCAACCATCAAATTTTCAAATAGGAAGTAGGCGCTCGTGAAACCTTATTTAAATAATCTCTACATTACCTATTTAAAAATAGTGCTGAAAATTGAACTATAACTTCCACATAGCTGTGATAATATACACTCCTCAGAAATACATATTTATGATTTAAATTTAGGGTCCATGATTTCACCACAACGAAAATATTCATATTCCTGTACCCATAAATTTCCGACGCGTTATATTACTCGAGTTTTAACGGAAAAATGTAAATTTTCATCAAATCACTCCTAATTCATCCGCTACCCCCTCAAACGATCTTACCCAAAAACAATTCGAAGCGTTCCTTTATCGGGTGCTAACTGGATACCAAATTTAAAGATGATATCCCAATTGGTTCGAAAATTATTGCGCCTACTAACAGACAGACGTACAGGCCGACAGGCCGATTGACCGACAGACGGAGAAACAAAAAAATGTTAGTTCCAGAATCAAGTTTTCTATATGTTTTGAGACTTTCTACGCCGTTTTAGCAAAACAAAATCGAAATTTTTGTCAACAATATTTCATCCCCAGACATCCAACTCCTAATTTAATTTTAACACAGAATACTAGATGTTTGATGAAATTAAAAGGTTTCTAATAAATAAACTCTAGAACGTGATATTACTAGAGTTTTAACGAATACATGTCAATTTTTACCAAATCACCCTACGCCCTGGAGTGATTTTACCCAAAAACAATCCAAACCGTTCGTTCGTTGGATGCTAATTGTATACCAAATTTGAAGACGATAACTCAATTCTTTTTAAAGTTATCGTGGCTATCCACAGACAAAAATTTTTTCCCTTCTAAATCTTGTTTTCTAGACGTTTTGATACTTTTTTCGACGTTCAAGCGAAAACAAATTTTAGAAATTTTTGTCGGCGATGCCATACTTCTACACGTATTGACGATGTGGAAGTAATAGTATGGTTTTAAGATTAATTGCAAAAATTAGCAGAAAAAAATTAAGTCATCTGTTTGACGACATTTTCTACAACACAAAAAATAGAGCTGCAAATTGAATCATAACCTCCACATAGCTGTGATAATTTATTTTCTTCAAAAAGATATTCTCATGGAATGATTTTAGGGCCCATGACTTGACCACAAAAAAAATATTTGTATTCCTGTACCCATAAACTTTTGAAACATTATATTACTCGAGTTTTATTGAAAAAATATCAATTTTCACCAAATAACCCCTTATTTATCCCCTACCCCTTGAAGCGATCCTACCCAAAAACAATTCGACGCATTCCTTTGCGGAGTGCTAATTGGATACGAAATTTAAAGATGATATCTTAATTCGGTCAAAAGTTATTGCACCTATTAACATACAGACAGCACATGCCGACAGATCGACAGACCGACCGACCGACAGACACAAAAGTTTTCGTTCCAGTATCAAGTTTTCTGTATGCTTTGAGAATTTTTACGCCGTTTAAGCAAACAAAAAATATCGACATTTTTGTCAACAGTATTCCACCCCCACACATTTCAGCCCTAATTAATTTTAGAACAGAATACCAAATATTTGGTGAAATTAATAATTTACTCGAGTTTTAACGAAAAAATGAAAATTTTCGCCAAATCACCCCCTATTCATCCCCTAGACTCTTAAGCGATTTTACCCGAAAACAATCCGAACCGTTCGTTTGTTGAGTGCTAAGTGTATACCAAATTTGAAGACGATGGCGTCCATATGGTATCTCTCAACATTCTCCAGGCTGATAACCTGCGACAACCTCCATTGTTTACATTTTTATCTACGATCTATTTAAATAGCATAACGGTACAGATAACGTCATCTGTCTTCGTCCAACATTGTAGATATTGCATTACAGAATCTGAAGTGATGTCGGGTATTATTTAATTATTAATTTCGAATAACTTTATTTTCCATCGATCAAACGACTTGAAAATTGGTACACAACCACGTCTGTCTGTTTAAGCTGTAAGTATGCATTCCAATCACTTAGAAAATTTGAGAGATATTGCGTTTAAAAAAATAATTATAAATTTTTTACTAAGAAAAATTGGCTCTAAGATTTGATGAACGTACTTATCCAAGCCACTATCAAAATACGGGTAATTCCCAAATTTGGTCCAAATCAGTGGAGGATTTTTGGACTTATTGGTTGGATACACACACACACACACACACACACACACACACACATATATATATATATATATATATATATATATATATATATATATATATATATATATATATATATATATATATATATATATATATATATATATATATATAGGCTGTTTCAAAAAACATGCACCATCGCTCGTGGGGCAATTCCTTACTAAACAATAAGAAAAAAGTTCCTGTGCACATGGGCCCGGAAACGCATAGTTTCCAATATACAGAGAGTTGAATTTTAATTTTTTTTTAGATTTTTTATAAATAATTTCAAAACCACTGGATTGATTTTAATGAAACTTAGAACTTGAAAGTGTATTGTGAAAGTGCCTATTTTCTAGTGAGAATCTGCTTACAACTGCGTCAGTGGCGTGCGTACGGGGTAACTGTAAAAATTCATTTGGGGAAAAATATGTGCGCCACTGTCTTTTTCCAATTTTGATACATCAGTTATGAAGCTTATTACATAAGCCACAAAAACTACCTCTTGGTATTTTTTCGTTCAGGGTATCCCTTAGGAGATATGATTAATTTTATAAAAAGGGGCAAAGTACCGATTCGTTGGAGTATATATATATATATATATATATATATATATATATATATATATATATATATATATATATATATATTTAAACATTTTAACTGACCATGGAAATGGGTTCCAGAGGCCCTAATTCGCGCTCATTTGAAGAAATTTTCCGAAAGTCTCACCATCGATTAAAAATTCGCTAAAAATGCATGAATGATCCCCTCTAAAATTTAAATAACAATAGAGTATACATAAGTTGTCGATGCATACAGATGCGCACTCGTATATCTATAAATCTGTCTGAACCTCAAGACGTAGGTACATTCTAGTCGATCCCATGAATGTACATTTGTTTTGGACAACACTTAGTTAGTCACTGAAATAAAAGAAAGAAGAAGAAATCACAACTTTTTGAACAATATGTAAACGGCTGGAATTTTAATATACTGCAATACCTACACCCTTTCGTTAGCAACACTTTATGGTGTGTATGCAAATAAAATTGTAGGTTCGGTGTATTTCCCATCCTTAATTATAACAGGCGTTGATACAAAGATATCAGAATTTTGCATCAGGTGGCGCAATTAATTATAGAGGCTAGTTTCCATCAAAGACTGCCTAAAATTTATCACGATATCAAAACATCTATTGTTTTTACTTAGTTCATGCGCATCGATATTATCGTTGCAACCAAAGGAGTTATTAACTAAGCGTAATTGGTCAGCGAACATTCATTTTAGAAAATAATCACGATCAAGATACTTGCAGATCCGGACATGAGCCGTCTCTGACATCTGCCTCACTTACTTGGCAGAGTAACACCGTTCTTCAGCAAACGGTCTCTGCTTATTATTTATATTTTTTAGTGAATCCGTACCAATTAATATTGGCTAAGGGAATGTGAGCATCTTTCAAAACGCAGCTGCATTTTGTATGCTACTGTTATCGTGTTTGCAAATTAATTAAATTGTTGAATTCATTCAGTTTTTGTTACAGCGAATGTCTTAATTAGTTGTTCCATTGGTGGCCGTAATTATTATCTTGTCTAATATCTTGAAAACGGATCGTTATAAATTCCCTATTAAGTTTTTAATTGGTTTAATGAGTAGAAAGTTATGTCAGTTTGTGGCGTTGCCCTAAAATGTGAAAAATCTGAAATGCAATATTATAATTAAATTCATTTATGACCCAAGGGGTTTTGTTGTAACCATTTTACAACAAATTATTGCTAAATTTATGAATTGTTGTTGCCCTTACTTGGAGAAACCGTTCCATACTAAATACAGATGTATAAACTACTTCTCTCATCATCAGCGAAACTGGTTACAGAGAAGGAAACACAGATTTGTGAAGCCAGATAAATCGCCTACTTTTGAATTTAATATTGTATAATTTGTTTTCTATGGAAAACACTTTGAAAACGTTTAAACATTTAGTTACTTTTAGTGAATTTTTATTTAAAAAAATTCACTAATAGAGAGGTATCGATGGTGAGACTTTGCAAAATTTTTTTCAAATGAGCGCGAACTAGGACCCCTAGAACCCATATCCGGGGTCAGTTTCAATTTTTATATGTTTATATATATATATATATATATATATATATATATATATATATATATATATATATATATATATATATATATATATATATATATATATATATATATATATATATATATATATCCGTCTGATAACTCAAAAAATAATTAACCTATTTTAATGAAACTCGGCAAGTGCCTTTATTTTATTAATGGCTTGGATGAATTCGTTAGCCAAGAAAATCGCACGGAGTTTTCCGAGAAAACTTTGAGTTTTCTTTCAAAAAAAATAACAAAAAAAATAACAAAGTTGGTTTAATAAAATTTACAATATATATATATATATATATATATATATATATATATATATATATATATATATATATATATATATATATATATATATATATATTGCCTTGGGAGAGACCTTACCAAGTGCCAAAATTCAACTTTCTAGATTTATAGAAAATTGAGTTTTTCAAATTTTATTTTTTTTATAAAAAATTTTTTTCTCCAAAAATTACACAGTTATTTTAATGAAATTTGATGAATATCTTTCCCTGGAAAAGACCTTACTACATACCAAAATTAAAGTTTCTAAGTTAATAGAAAACTGAGTTATTCAAATTTGAAGAATTCAATAAAAATTCACTACCATAACGCACTTGCTGCGTCCAGAGTTTTTTATTTCTTACGAATTGTAGAATGAAAATTTTGTTTATGGGTTGTAGAGAGTTCTTGGTTCGCAAACATGTTCCAATGGAGCGAGAATGAAAGTATTAAGAACCCATAGCCAAGCTCAGTTTTAGACTTTTTATATTTATACAGGGTGTGTAAATAGCACTGCACCAAATGGATTTACGGTTTGACATTTAGATTTGACATTTGGTGGGATTAAATTGTACGTAAATACTTATATTTTGATTATCGTTTCTTTTGTTTCACGTGACTGGTCGGCATCTTCATTGTTTTATTTGACAGGTAATTAATTTATAAACACAATGCGGTATATCTTAAGGTTGTCTGTGTGTTTTTGTTTCTTTAGTGTTGATATATTTCCGGACTATGGCTAATCACCGACGCCAGGGAGCAGCTTCACCACAATATCCACGAAATTCCTTTCTCTAGGGAGGGTGGGGAATCTTTAGCTTCCCCAACATTGTATGGGCATGGCTTTACGGTCGCTCCGAAATACGGAACGTGCAGGCATTCAACTTGCTCAAATACAATGCTGCAACCTCGGTTGATGTTAATGTTACAGTATGTACTGAAAAAAGTCTGGACGCAGCAAGTGCGTTATGGCAGTGAATTTTTATAAAAATACTTTGAATAGCAAATATGTCTTTTTAATGCAAGCATTCATCAAATTGGTTACCGGTATAAACTATATAGTAGAAACAATGTTCCATATTTTACCAACATAACTTATTGTTTGAAAATGTACAAAAAATTTCCGACAATAAACTTTAAATGTTGGTTTCCTAAACAACAAACCTTAGGTTAATAGCAAATTGAGTTATTGAAATTTGAAGCATTTAATGCTACCAAAACGCACTTACTGCGTCTTGATTTTTTTTACAAACATATTTCGATAAAAAATGCAATAAAATAAGGCTGTTCGAAAAATAATTTGTGGGGATCACCAACGACTTATGGGCCAGCCTGTGATTGTCAAAATAATTTTATAAGATGCAGCTCAAGACACCCTATAATTAACTTATACAATTTTTTCTCGTCTCTTGTATAATAATAATTATATTGAGCTTTACCGTAGAAATGCGTCATCCTGTATATATGTAAACCTAATGTTAATGTATTCCAGGGGGCCTAGTTTGCGCTCATTTGAAGAAATCTTTTTAAAATTCTAAAGTCGCGTTTCCTCATTGACGAATTTTTTGTACGAAAATCAGCTAAAAATTATGGACCGTTAAACCATAAACACTTAAACTACCGTCAAAGCATCTGAGAGAAAATAACTAACCTTTTGTATATTAGCCCTTTTTTTAAAACTTCGATCCTTTATATGTGTTGATAAAACATAACAAACACTGTTTAGTCTACCGACTAACATTAATAAAATCATAAAGGAATAATTTGCACTTGTATATAAAAATTACCAAATAACACAAATAATGTGTCAACTGAAACAGATAAAACAATCTAATACCATACGATAAACGTCAGTTAGAGCGTGTAACAGACCTGCGCAATAATATCAAATGTTCCGTTTCCAGGCAACGCTCAGACATACTACATCTGATATAAGCCAGGTTTGACATTGTCAATGAAACGCGGTGATATTAAAAATAAATGTGTCAAATTTGAACAGCTCAATTTTCTGTAAATCTAGAAAGCTGAATTTTGATACATATTTAGGTATTTCCAAAAGCAACATATACACCAAATTTATATATATATATATATATATATATATATATATATATATATATATATATATATATATATATATATATATATATATATATATAATATATATATATATATATATATATATATAAAAACATATAAAAATCGAAACTGACCCCGGATATGGGTTCAAGGGGTCCAAATTCGCGCTCATTTGAAATTGTTTTGTAAAGTCTCACCATCGATACCTCTCTATTAGTTATTTTTTTAAAATAAAAATTCACTAAAGAGAAAGGAGAACCCTGGGATCGAACGTAGTACCCTTAGGTTCAGAGGCACACGTTCTTACCGGGAATCTTATGATAAGGTCGTTTATTATAAACTAACGGAGAAAATTAAATCAATACTTCAAGTGAATAGAACAAATGTTGAAAACTCACATACTTAATTGAAGAAAATCATAATAACTGTTTGTCCGTTGACTTCTCGACAATATCTAAATTTATTAACAAAAGCGCCCAATGCATTATGCAGATATGTCGAAGCGAGATTTGCGATCGAAGTCTAATTTGAGCCCCTAATTTATCTGATATTGTTCGCCCATTACGATACACAACACATTTAAAATACGCCGAAATAAAAGAGTCCATGAGTATTATGTCTGGAGACCTAGGAGGCCATTCAATCGGACCTCCCCGTCCAATCCAATGCCTTGGAAAATTATGATTTAAGTTTGTGTAAAATTGCTGACAAAAATGGGACGAAGCACCATCTTGTTAATACATTGTAACCTCTGTAGGAAGCTGGATTTGTTGGGTGAAATATAATACACTCAGGCATGAGCCACAATAGACTTTAAGGTCGCAATATAGGGACCGTTATGGTCCACTCACAAAAAACTTAACCTAACCTAATACCTTGTAATACATATCCTGATACAAGACTTGCGTATTTCTTGTATTTGGTTTAATTTTTTTAGTTTTGGTACAACTTGATTTTGTAATAGTTCTTGATTATGTCATAGTTCCAAGTAGCGCACAAATGTTAATGTACTATGTATAAATAACGGACCATGACGTTTACGTCTACTCTTTTATACCAAACATTAAGTTTTTCTGGATATTTCGTATCAATTTTACATGGGATTATCAGGGTGCCAGTAGCTACAGTTATGCCTGTTTACCGAACTGTTTAAGATAAATGTGGCTTTGTCTAGGGACACAGTGTTTTTTCTTACAAAATTTTGATCAGCTTTAGTTCTTTTCGTCATACTTTCTGCAAAATGCAACCTGCGGTCAAAATAATTTTCTAAGAGTTGACGAACTAATTGTGGTTTGTAGAGATGATACTTAGACTGCTTTAGTATTTTTCTTATCGATCCCCCACACACATCATGATCAGCCGGAAGTTGCCTGATTAAAGTTTCTGGTGTGACAGCAATATCCAGTAAGAGCTGCGTTATGATATTTGTTGCTCTTTTCGGTCTTCCGAGAGTTTGACGATTGTTTACGCTTTTTAATTCATCAAATTGTAAACTTGTCGCGATGCTGCAGATTTGATTATCTAAGATCTGTTTGGATAACTGTCGTTGAACACATGACAAGCTTCAAAATGGGTCCTTTTGCGACGAACCAGTCTGTCCAGCTTTACATTTATAGCAAGTTCCGGCAGAACTAAAGTGGTGGTAGCTGACGAATAATGTAATTTAATCCCCGTCGTGGTATTACTCAGGGGTAAGTTGTTTTCGCTCGCTAGTTTTCTTCCCATAACTTCCTTCTTGCTGTACTGTTTGTACGTGGAAGGTGCTGTAGAGACCTAGAACCGTCACAAGGCCAGAGATGACGAAACCGGTCAGTGTCCCTGCTACATATTATAATATATACATATTATATATATATATATATATATATATATATATATATATATATATATATATATATATATATATATATATATATATATATATATGTATATATATATATATATATATATATATATATATATATATATATATATATATATATATATATATATATATATATATATATATATATAATATTTAGTAGGTATTAATAGAGAGAAAATAAGTAAACAAACAATAAATATATGACAGATGACCGTGTTGCCAGTATTTTACTCCATTGGCATGAAAAGGGATGTATTATATTGAATAGGGAAGCGTGCAGATTTCGAATCAGCATGGAATTGAAATTCAGCTTTACTTGCATATAGTAGTAGCCTATAAAGTTCGCATACGTTTTTTAGGATTTACACAGAGAATATTACTGAAGAACAAAACTTTTGTTAAGTAAGTTTATCAACTCAAACACGTTCAACATTCACAAATTTATTTCACTGCTGTACACTTTGAACTTTGAGGACCATTTTTATTTCAATTCAGATTTTATGGGTATTTTCAACTTTGATCTATTTGACTTGGAAGGCCATTTTTGCAGTAATTATGACTTTATGGCGAATTAGAAAGCCGTTTTAGGTTACCTGAGTGCACAAAAGGTGTCCTGTGCTGTACTGTAATTAAATTGGTAATATATATGTAATTCGGGCTTCATAATAAGACCTCCGATATACTATATCACATAGACGTATTACAGGCTAATATTAGGTAATAGATTACTATAGAACAGGTATTTCAGGTATCTCGACTTAGTAGTCAGTTTTCAGTCCAATTTAGGGCACACTTCGTCCTAAAAATTACCAATTGTGGAATTTAAACTCAAAAGTATATATAAATACGTTTTATAGGTAAGTTGCTAAATTTAGCTGATTGAGTTATTTGGACTCGAGTGCTGGCTAAGATGCCTTAATTTGTTGCTTGGTGGGCAACATGGGAGTTTTCGGCTCTAATTTGCTAAAAAAAATCTGATTGGCTAGGCGGTTTTTTGCTCACCCCCGTGTTACAGTAGAATTGTGTCCTTGAGTTAATAGACTTAAGTGGAAGGAGTATGTAAATTGGCCTTCTCTCAATGAGCCACAGATTAATTACTCGACAGCAAAACAATTTGCCATAAGTATCCGTTAGATCTGTCTTTAAGTTTTGTTTTAATCAAATGTGTTTATTATAAACGACAAAGTTAAGCACAAGCTTCCAGTAATCATTGAGTGAGCTTTTAACGGGTTTCCAAAAATGCTTTACTTAAGTTATAATGCGTTAGCGATTTATTTTTAGCCAATTTTCATAAAGAAAATTTTGCTCTTAGACAGGTGGCGACTTTAAAGGTCACACTTTATTGTTATATATATATATATATATATATATATATATATATATATATATATATATATATATATATGTATATATATATATATATATATATATATATATATATATATATATATATATATATATATATATATATAATAATTAATAAAATTAGTCAGAATACCTACACGTATATTTATATCTTGTGAGTAAAATAGTGATTTTTGCTAGTTACCGTTAAGCTAGGAAGTTGTGCCTTTTACAGTTGACCAGCATTGGGTTTGTGTTTCGGCTACTAGTTGTTTTTTATTGTTATAACTCCTTGCTACTGTGCCATCTCGTTATTTAGGTCAGGCTTTTTCCCAGTGGGCTAACGTTATCAGTGTTTTGAAAACTTTTTTGTGGTGAGGGGAGGGACTGTATATCACATTTCAGGAGGCGAATGATCTCCGATTTTCAATTTATTGGTTAACGTTTCTCATACTGCTGTCAAAATATTCTATAAAATATTTTACAAAATTACTTAAAATGTCAGCAATATGCCAGAAATATATTCTGAAAATTAATACTGACCAGCATAAAATTACCTGTTCAGATTGTTTTAGGTTGTTTCATGGAAGATGCGATCGAACCAACGTGTTTAAATATGTTATTATGTAGACAATTTTCGTTTTGTCCGAAATGTATCATGAGTAAAAAGTGGAGAATGAGTGTGTGGAAATTTGGTCGCACTGTCAAGTTGAAGTACTGTAACGGTTGAGCGTATCACCGCTATTCTTGATGAGTTAAGATAGATCAAGCAAACACAGATCGACATTCTGGCATCATAGTCCTTGTTGAAGGCGGAAGTTGATAGGCATAGCTCGGCCATCGCTTCACATTCTCATACCTTGCAAGAACACCATGGATCGATTTCTCAGTTAAAATCCGAGATAAATATTCTAAAGGGCCAGCTTGCAGATAACCGAGTCAAATCGACCGGAGATACTGTTTGCCTTGAAAGTCGTGATGCTAGGCAAAAAAAAGGCAAATATTGTCATCTTTGGGCTTCCCGAAAGTAGTGTTTTTTTGGACACCGAACAGGCTGTGGCGGATCTTGATCCATGGAGGGATGTGTTCTCTGAGCTTGATGTTGATATTTTTGTTGCCCCCATGGGTCCCACCAGACTTGGAAAGAAATCAGTTAATTCTCCCTTATCAAGCCCAATTAAGGTTACTTTAGGATCACAGAAACTAGTTGATGCTACACTAGTAATGAGTGACGTAGTATGTGCTGTATGTGAGGAGTTTTCTTCAATGATTAACGTTTACGTGCACCATCCCCCGCTTTCTGTTTGTATTAGTCTGGACAGTAAATCTTCTATTAACTTCAAACCCAACCAGAGCTCCATCCGTTATAATTTTCGAAAGACAAATTATCATCAACATTATGAGTCTCTTGGGTTGGTAAATTGGCGATCTATGTGAGTTAGGTGCGGTTAGGGATGTTAATAAGGCTTGTAAAATGTTCTACGATTTAATATATGAAGATTTCAGACTTGTTGTTCCCTTATATGCCGCAAGGCGTTAAAGATGCCCTCACTGGTTCACCTTGGATATTATCAAATATTTAAAACGTAAGCAGATAGCACTTTGTAACTATCGAGGCGCACAAAGTTTATTAACTTACCGCAGTTTTGAAGAACTGTCAGAAATAAAAAGTGCATAATATAAGCATTATATTGAACAGGTCGAGACACCGATATCAAGCAATCCAAAATCTTTTTGCGCTTACTTTCACAGAAAGCAGAAAGCTTCCATGATTCCTGGATCTATCACTTATGAGGGTGTTGCCCTAAAGGCACCAATTTCTATTGTAAATGGGTTTTCACGTTATTTTAGGAGTATGTATTTTCCAAGCTTTTCGCCTTCCGATGGTAACTGCAATTCTGGTGCTAATCTTAATGATGGTATTATGATAGCATAATGGTAGCATTTCCGATCAGGATATTTTTCTTTCAATTAATAAGCTTAATAACAGTTTTACGTCTGGTAATGATCAGCTTCCAGGTTTTCTAGAAAAGGAATGTCGTTATATTTTTTTACCTCTATCCTATATTTTTAATTTAGCGTTGAAGGCTTGTATTTTTTCGATGCGTGGAAGGTCGCTAGAATCACATCCGTGCATAAACAAGAGAGCAAATCAGAGATAACCAATTATAGACCCCCATCAGTGTTGTCCAACTTTGCTAAGGTATTCGAAATGCCGTTATACATATTGCTTTATTCTTTTCTTAGTTGTCACATCTTACCTGGTCAACATAGCTCCATACCAAAGCGCCCCACCTTTTTCAACCTTCTGGAGATTACGAAATACAGGTCGGATGTTCTTGACAAAAAAGGTCAGGTGGATGTGATTTATACCGATTTCTCAAAGACTCTTGATACGATCAGCCACAACATAACTTTGGCCAAACTGAATGCGCTGGGCTGTTCCCGTCCACTGCTTAAACTTTTTGGGGCATCTCTGTCGAACAGAAAACAGTATGTTGTGTCCATCGTTCCGCAGAATATACTGTCACCTCGGGTGTACGTCAGGGGTCAACTCTGTGTTATTTTCTCTTTCTAATATTTATCAACGACCTGCCCCATGATCTTCGGTGTGATCGACTCCTCTTTGCGGATGACCTCAAATTGTATGGACGAATTGGTTCTATTCAGGACTGCTGTGCCATTCAGGCAGATATTGGCAGGATGTATGCGTGGTGTTATCGGAATATTCTTAGCATGAACATCTCTAAGTGCAAGGTATTGAGTTTTTCTAGAAAACAAAGATCCCTTGTTTTGCCTCTACGTACTCAGATATGTATTGTATTCGCCCCTAAGCTTTTCTTTAGTTCCCACATTTCGCAGACTATTTTAACAGCTCTAGGCATGCTTGGGTTTTTCATAAGGAATTGCAGTAACTTAATCAATTTGCAGTCTCTAAAAACATTATACTATGCATATATTAGGTCGAGGTTTAAGTTGTTGGTGTGGAGCCCATATTATAGCCATTATGTGTCCAGTCTGAAGACAGTTCGACGAAAGCTTCTCAAGTACCCCTATTTCAAAGATAATGGTTCGTGCCCGCCTAGGTGTGTCAAGCAACAAAGATTCCTAGTGTATTTTGATGAGATGTCATTACTCAGTCGCAGAGCAACTCTCGTCACTGAAGTTCTTATACAGTCTGCTACATAGAAGGGTAGATTCTCCAAATAGTTATCCCATATTAACTTCCCGGTACCTAGGCAAAATTTTCGTTCTTATTGTTTATTTTACTGTCCTTAGGCTAGGTCCAATTTAATGGTAGGGTCCTCCTGTATTTAATTTTAACGAACCTTAGGAGGATCTGCCAGAGCTGTGACATAAACGCGAACTCTTTAAATCACATCTTATCTTTTGTATCACTTACAATTGTTTACGATTTTTGGAAGTCAGCACAAAATTTTGTTATTTTGTCTCTGTACATTCTTTGCATGCAACCAGAGTTTTTGTATTTTTTATTGTTATATTGTTGCTAATTATGGTTAATTATTGTATTTTGATGACGTTGTACTATTAGTTTATTAGTATCCAATTAAATTTTAAATACGTTTTCTTACTATTTAATAGAGCCTCGGTGGTTCAGGGGCAAGAACGTGTGCCTCTGAACCGAAGGGTACTAGGTTCGATCCCAGGGTACTCCTTTAACCTTTTCAGTACAAACGGTAACATTAACACCAACCGAGGTTCTGGCATTGTATTTGAGCAAGTTGAATGTCTGCACGTTCACCCTTCGGAACGTAAAGCCGTCGGTTTAGTGTCCATGCGATGTTGGGCACGTTAAAGATCCCTACCCTCCTTACAGAAAGGCAGGGGTTCGGCAAAATTTCCAGGGTAGTGAGGTGAAACTGCTCCCTGGCGTCGGTGATTGGCCATAGTCGCGGAAATAGGCCGACGTTAAAGAAACAAAACACACACACACTTACCATTTAATAAAACAACATCATATCTTGTCGGCAAAATCCTAAATATGAATATTGACAGACTTAATCGTAGCCTAATATTACAAAAGCACATGATTTATTTTTACTCGATTTAATTTATTTTGACCCCCTCTCAGAAAATCTGCATTTTCTCAAAAATGGACAGCGTTGCAAAAAAGTGACGAAAGCATGTAAAATTGAATGTAGTATAAAAGGATGTACTTGAATTCTTAACTAGATTAGGGTTAAAAGAATCCAAAACAATTTATGGGTGACTCAGCCCTAATCCACCCTTTATTGAGCTTCCAAACACTTCAAGTCCCAGAAAAATAAATACTTGGTTGTTCTGTATATATATATATATATATATATATATATATATATATATATATATATATATATATATATATATATATATATATATATATATAACCAACAACGAAATTTGTATTTGATAAAACTGTATTCTTACAATTCAATTTTCTCGCACAAATAATATTAAAGGAAGCAAATGCATAGTTTTACTAAAAAATAATACTCTACAACTGCCTAAATAATTGTAGTTTGGCCACATCCATGCTGCGGCCTCAATTTTAATAACAAGCCTCGGCATGTCAAGTATGACATGTCGGTTAACTTATATAACCTGAGGGGTCGCATTGTGTCTACTTATCCTCCGACTATCGATTATAAAAATTGACCGAAGATAATTTTACAGAAAGAGGAAATAATATAAGCTTGATTAGAGACAACTGCAAACGGTCATTCTATTTATAAATACATACGTTTTTCATGAAAAACGTATGTATGTATCTCTGTTTCATGTTGGTATTTTTTGTTCTTATTGTTACACCGTTACTTACCTTTGACAAAGTATATATAACAACAGGACATTGTATGGACAATATAGATTTTTTAATTTGATGAATCACTTGGACAACTACTATATCCGTAAACAGAATCGATGATCGAACAGTATGTGGTAAACAATAAAATTTAAATTAGTTCTCAAATAGAGCAAATTTATTTTTTCCCGCCATTTGCGCGAACCAACAGCGGAAACAGACATGTCAAGTTGAAAACCGGTCGTTAGCAGGTTTGTCCACAGAGCTCCTACAATAGCAATAATTTTGTTTAAAGCGCAAATCTTATTTTTGTTTTGTTTCCTCACATTTTTAACCCTAGAATGCATAAACTGAGCTTCCGAGACACGGAGACATTTTGGTTACTTGTAATTTGTTTGAAATAATTTTAAGCGGCTGGATCAATTAGATTTCTAAACACGTCTTTATATATAACACACTTGATTCAAAAACAAGCAGGTGTACTTAGAAATCGAAAAAAAATTGTTCTCTAAGCATCTCGTATTTACCTACAAAAAGCGGGCCTCCTAAGCCCGTCTACAAATATTTCTTATAAAACAAGTATAGACTTGTTCATAACCAGCTAAGAGTTATTATAATTGGTCACGCATTTCTGTACGAAGTTTTGCGTGTCTGTGCGAAAATCTGCATTACTACTGTATATATATATATATATATATATATATATATATATATATATATATATATATATATATATATATATATATATATATATATATATATATATACACTATGTCCATAAAGTAAGGCATAATTTCAATAAAATTGAAAAGGACCATTATTAAGGAAAGTTCAAAAACAGGTTGACTTTATTTTCAAAAACTAACATTTTAATATAAAAATCTCACCCCTATCGTTATATATCTTCAAGGTGTAGCTATTCTTTCGAAATTTTGAAACTGGCAAGTGAGTAGTGTGATGCATCTCTTCAAAAGTAATCCAATTCTCTATCCAGCAATCCCAATTTTTTTTGTAGGAATAAAATAGTGCGTAATAATATTTTATTATCAGTAACACCTAACACAAGTGAAGCATAGAAAAAATTACATAGTTCAGTCTCATCTTATCAAATGTTCGAGATACCCGCCTTCTACTGCCTGACAATATCCCAAACGGGCAACAAATTCTTATTGGACTCTATTTATAAACACTGGAGGAATGTTGGTACATTCAGTTCTAATTCTGGTTTTCAATTCGTCGATAGTATCTGGTTTACTTCTAAATACGACATTCTTTAAATGACCTCACAGAAAAAATCTAAGGGAGTTAGGTAAGGTGATTTTACTGGCCAGTCGATTTCACAACGCCTGCCAATCCATGTGTTAGGAAATTGTTGATCTAGATACTGTCGAAAATTAGTATCATAATGCGCGGGGCACCATATTGTTGATACCATAAGTTATGATTTACCATACCAACACTATTTTTATTAGAAAATAATTTCAATAACGTCGAAATTAGATATTGCTGCTGTAAAAATGGTAGATATTGTATCTTTTAATGTTGCACAAAACTGCATTCTTTGGTCTGGATCGTCATCGGATAACTACTGCAAAAGCTCTATTGTATAAGGATGAACCTTTTCAAGTTTTATTACTTATGTGCCGCCTGAAATGGAATTCCATTGTTTCTGCCAATTTCCTGAACACTACTGCGGGGATTCTCTTCTTACTGCCAATAAGACGTTTAATTTCACTTCTTCACTTATAAACCGGCGACCTCTTTTTGGCAAATCTGCTGATTCTTGAAATTTCTTATCTATTCGACGCACTCTTGATTGATTGATAGACATATCCGGATATTTAGTATTAAACAGAATACACAATACACACCTCTGCCTGAGTTCGGATCCGGTCACTGTAACCAACCATCATTAGAACTTCAACCCTTTGAGCTATTGATAAACGCATTTTACCAACAATTTAATAATTAATTTGAGAAAGCTAAAGTTAAAAATTATAAGTATTCACTTGGCACGACAACCAAAACGTAAATTTACTACTATGATTTTTAGATTGTATCGCAAAAAATTATCAAACTTATATGCTTGATTAGCTTTAATACGCATGTCACATAGCAGATAATTGTTATCATCAGTCGATTGTTACAGATACGACCTAGTATACAACAAAATATCTAGAGTTCTTTTCGTACAAGAAGCCCAACATTTTGAACATTGTTTACAGACTTTGAGATATTGAGTTATCATATCATAAATATTATATTTATATAGTATCATTAGACTGGACTATGTAATTCTTTACAAGATTAACTTGTGAAAACTGTTAGTGCTGGTGTTAGTGATAATAAAAATGTTATTACCCACTTCATTTTATGCCCATAAAAAACAAATTAGTGTTGCTAAATAGAAAATTAAATTAGCTTTGAGAAGATATATCAAACTACACAATGCAATTTCAAAATCTCAAAGGGGTTACTACCCTTTGAAGAGGCATGACTATAGATGTGAGATTTTTATATCACAAAGTGAGTTTTTGACAATAAAAATCAACCAGTTTTTGAGTTTTCCTTAATAATCGTCGCTTACAATTTAATTGAATTTATGCGTTACCTTATTGACACAGTGTATAAAAGTCAGGTGCAGATGACTGTTATTCAGTTGAAGTAAAAGTTGCATTAACTGAACTTGTAAGACACATTTTTTACCTGTGGCTAATAGATTCGTCTGAAGCCATACCAAAGCTGTTTTGTCACACACACACGTGTAAGACACATTTGATAATGGCATCAAAAAAGAATGTGAAAAGCGTGAGAGTTGGTGACGACAGCTATGCCTAAGTGCTATTGCGGTGGGCATCTGAATATGACAAACTGGCTTCTGGAGAAAGTGATGTATCATAAACAGAAAATGATGACACAGAAGATAGAATTTTCGAATTGGTTTCTGGCAAGTATTCTGGATCCAGTAGTGATGATGGTGTCGATAATTCAGATGATGATGCTGATGATATTGGTAATCCGACCTTTGCTTCAGCGAGTGGTTACATTGCTCAAAGTGGGCTAGATTGGAGTCTAAAATCTCCAGCAGAAAATTAAATTCAACCAGATAACATTATTTGGCGTGCGCCAGGACTGACAAGAAAACATATGGCTGCAACATCAAAAGAAGCATTTTAGTTATTTGTTACTCGAGTTGTTATACAAGAAATTGTGAACTGTACTAATTTAGAGGGAACACGTGACTATGAAGCAAAGGGAAAGCCGTATAAAAATATAACCGTTAATGAGCTTCTTGCATTCTGTAATTTACTTATTCATGAGGAAGTGTACAGAAGCTGGGATTTTTCTAAGAAAGAACTATTTTGTGCTGCATTTACTGCCATATTTCGCTTTGGATAAATAAGAAGATTCGTCAGGTTTGACGATAAAAGAACTCGGAATACGCGTTTTGAAACCAATAAATTCGCAATGGTATCCTACGTTTCGGAACATGCCCGACGGAAAGCTTTGATGTTAATCTCGAAGTTCTTTCCAGTTCTTAACAGAAATTGTAAATTGTCCATGAACAATAAACTGCTCATGTACGAAGTCATCATCCGGCCAGCCGTGACCTATGCATCCCATGCATGGGCCACCGCGGCCGATACACCATCGAGACACTAAATCATCCAGAATAAAATTGTGAGTATGGTTACCGGAGCGCAGTGGTGTGTCGGAAACAATCAGATTCACCCTGAGCTGAAAATGCCTGCAATACCTGAGTTTATAACTCAACTATCCACCCCTCAGTTGCAGAAGCAGCTTCCCGTCCAAATGCTCTTCTCCATAATGACATCGGCTACGATGAGCAACTTCCACGTAGGCATAAGCGTCCAAAGCTTATTCTTACCCGATAACGCCCCCGCGGCAAAACAGAATCGAAGCATTTAAAACCTAACGTCATTGTGTGAAATCTTTCCGACGGAGGTATAGCCTAAGGTGCGGTACTCCAGGTAGCGGAGTTTAGTGTGTAGGAGTCCCACACTACCTCGATATTATTATTATTATTATTATTACCTTTATTGCTTAAAATTATACAACATGTTTATTCAATAAGTCTAAGACTTGTGGTGAATATTAACATAATTTTATAAATAGTTGCATCCAAAACTGCTCACTCCAAATTCAACAACCTTAAAATTTTGACATTCCAAAAAATTTATTTCCTCTTCCATTTCGTCCTTCTAATGTTTCACCTGATACCTCCATTTACAATTAATACTAATCACTCCATAATACTTTTCCAACTGCAAACCTTTCTCAACTACCCATATTTTTTCCGAAATTGTAAATTTTGTACGAGACCAAAAATGACATTTTAATTTGACACACTACGGTGTTGTGAATGAGGTATGAATGCAACATTCTTCACTCCTGTATCCAAAAACAAAACAAAAACGCCTGTGCTTTATTCACTCAACAATACAAAGCTGGCAGCATACATCATACTAATATAAGTATAGATGAATAACTCCTTGGATTTAGAGCTGGATGCAGATTCGTTTAATATATGCCAAGTAAACCGGTAAAATATTGACTTGAAATATTTTGAATGTGTGAATCTAAGTCTGGTTAGGCATACTCTGGATGGGTTAGTTTGTGTTGGTCTTCAGTCCGGATAACCTCCACATAAAAACCTGCGGCTTGAAGGAGGACAAACTCATGTGCATGGCGTTCATAATTATTACTAGTGCTCCACTAGGAACTAATCTGTTGGAAAAATATTACTGTTATGGGTACACTACGTCAGAATAAGCGTGACATTCCGAACGAATTGATATTCTCAAAAGATCGTGTAGTCTGATCTTCATTGTTGCTTGTAAAATAACGTATCTATGGCAAGTTATGCACGTAAAAAGAACAAATGCGTAATTTTACTAAGCATTATGTACTACGACGTATCTATGAATGATGGCGCTAAAGGAATCCCGAAATCCTATTTCATTATAATAAAACCCATAACATTTTTCTTTAACATCATTGATGTTGCAGCATTCAATGCATATAATATAGTTTCTACGAAGGAACATCCAAACTAGAACAAAAGAGTTCCTCACTAACGCAAAAGATTTTTGAAAGATATAGCTAAGTAACTAGTGATACCACATATGCAGAGAAGATCCACTAACCCTAACTACAGCGTAGTGTCTGGGAGTGTTATAGTACATTTACTGATATATCAGCTCATATAACGATAACGAGAAGAAGAAGCTCAGTGTGCCCCTCAAACATTGATCGTAAGAGCACAATGATAACATAAAATAACATAACATTTATTCAACCATCAACATTTACATGGTTCCTCACAAAGAATATAATTGTATAATGACTTGCACACGACAAAGACAAAGAGTAGGTGACAACATACATAAAATAAAAACAAAATCTAAAATGAGGTAACAAAAACACAAAATAGCTAATTAAAAATTAAATTCTTCAATTGAATATACAGAGTAGTCCAAATGCCATGTGTGACTATTGCTGTCTCCGACACGGTATAAGTTTCAGGTCGGCTAAATCAAGAAAAAGTTGTCATTTTTTAGAACTTTTAATACAACGTTTACAATGCTGTCAAATTCTTTTTACTTTACGACATATTGAGGGAAATGTAAAAATCTCCAAAAGTTTCAATCGACAATATTTAAAAAAAAATGTTTGGGACACAGCAAGTGGTAGTGAATTTTCATAAGAATAATATATTATAGTGATTTAGCCTTATATTAGAAGTTATAAAACATTACCTTATTTACTTAGGAACAGTAAAAACTAAGGTAAAGAAAGGCGAGCAAAAACATGATATCTGTCATAAATATTTATACAGTAATTTGGATACAAAGCTCAAACAAAGAAATTGATAAACAAGAAATATACTCAACAAAAAATAAACTAGAAAGCTGAACATAGAAAAATTCCCGTGGTTCATACGTTGAGGATGATTGTATTCATGCAGAAGGGGAAGAAGAACCCCCTGGTCGGAGAGGGTTTCTGACCCTCACCCAAAAACACAGGGAGTTCTCCTTCCCTTGTGCATGCTTACGCAACTACCTGCAAAGCATAAAGCACAAGAAGAATTTCTTTGAAGCAACCCCCAAGAAAGTTACTGGACCTGGGCGAATATGGATGCCGTGCGGGGTGGACAGGGTTTGAAGAAGGTATTGCTGCAAAATATAGAAACCGCATCTTTTCGAAATCCGACTAAATATTTTTTAGCATTTTCCGCTCATATATGCTCCCCGCCCAGCACCCCTATTAATTCTTGGTCCCATAACTTTCTTAGGGGTTGTTTGCAATAAATTTGCCTTGTGGCTTGTGCATCCAAGGAAGGTTCTAAGAATGTTTCTGAAAAAAATCTCTAAAAACTCTCCATGCAGTAAACTGTAAATTTACCGCATTTACATCCCACAACGTCGCCTACAAATTCACTTGCTGTTTCACTTCTTTTTTGTTTATATCACATATACAAGTACAAGATAAGTAGGTAGAATAAAGGGTGGCCCTTAATTAACATCGGGGCTACACAAACTTCAAAATGGAGAAGACATTTAGATCGTGTGTTAAGAGCAATAAGTTGGATTAAAAATCACTTCTAATTGTATGCACACAAAAATTTGTTAAGCACATTTATAAAATCTAATAAAAAACAGTGTTACGATATTAATTTAAATAAACCAATAGGAATCCGTTTCGCGGCGATTTTGGAATTCGCGACTCTATGAACATAGCTTTTGTCCAAGACTACACTGGAATACCAGGTGTTGATACTTACAAAGAACATTGACGCCCGTGGTACTAAATTTAACACACCGAACCTAACAAATATCGTCTTTCGCACAGAGACAAACTATAAAAAATGCATTTTCGTAATGAAAATTCACTAAAATGCTGAAACTGTTGCTATTACTACATAATGCATTAGTTATTTCCCCCGGTTATACAATAATAATAATGTCTAAAGGGCCATGTCGTGGCTCAATTAACAAACATTAAAAACCAAGTGTTAACGCTGCTCTTAGAATATTATTTACTGATATACAGATTTTCTATTTTACGCAAAATTGAATTTTTTTAAATCATTACCTCACAATTTTCATTTATAACCATCGTCCAATATTCATATCCATGTTTTAAATATATTAGGTTTATTAAAAGTCAGGTGTAAAATGTCAAACGTTGTACACGTCTCCATCTATAACATTTTGTGTTAACTAGAGTAGTCGTGACAACATACTACCTGGTTCCACACCGAGATGGCGTCCCTTCGTAAATCTGCCAATGTTCTACATGCGGAAATGTTCCAATAATGTAACTTCCATTGATTTCTATCTACGATTTATTTAAATAGCATAGCAGTGCAGGTAACGTCATCTGTATTTGTCTAACATTATAAATATTGCATTACAGAATCTAAAGTGATGTCGAGGATGATTTTAATATTAATTTAGAATAACTTTATTTTTCTTTACCCAAAAGACTTCAAAATTGGCACACAGTCACGCCTATGTCTATGTTCTTTTAAGATGTAAATTTTTGTTTCAATCACCTGAATAATTTGAGAGATAATGCGTTTGAAAATATATATTTTTTATTTTTTGTTAAGAAAAATTTGCATCAACGAACTCATCCAAACTATTAACAAAATAAAGGTAATTCCCAAATTTGGTCCAAATCAGTGAAGTATTTTTTGGGTTATTTGTTGAATATATATATATATATATATATATATATATATATATATATATATATATATATATATATATATATATATATATATATATATAACTATCAGTCTGATAAAAGAAAAAAGTTCAACACATTTTTTTTGTCCTCTATATTAGAGGGTTAACACTTTGTCATAATGACGTTTGACGTTTGAAATATTGATACCAAATCCTTTTTTCTTTGGATTTTTATGTCACTATATGCAAGTCAATTAAATTGTTAATTTACCCATGTACACAACTATATGTTTTCTAAGTTTAGGTACCGAAAAATCCATCGTCAATTCTTTTTTGAATTGGACCCTTTATACGGCCCTATCACGAATAGCGTAGTGCGTTTACATTTACGTTTTACTACTTCTACAATTAAAAAGAAGTCAATTTGATGTTTTATTCAGTTACAGTAGTTATAAACAATAACTAACTAATACATACAGTTGACTTAGCAGAACATGATGAAGCCAATTCAAAATAATCTTAGAAGAGTGTTAAAAGTAATAATAACCAGCATTTCTTACTACATTAAGCTAATCGATCTAGATGTTCAAAGTAACCCTCATTACTTTTCAAATACATCCGCGCATTTCTCATGACTCTTCTGTGTATATTCTGTAATGTTGATGGATTAATATTGGTCCATGCTTCGCATATTTTTTAAATTAAGTCGTTTAAGTCTCACGGTGTTGTTTTAAAAATATTGTCTTTAATAAAACCTCATATGTTTATAGGTCCATTGTTCCCAATCCAATAATTAGGTTTGAACTGATAAAGAAATCGAACACAGCGGCGGTCACCTTATGCTGGTGCACCAGCTTGTAGGAAATAAACAAAATTCCTGAACACGTGAAGTGGCAAATCGTCTAACAAATCAGGTAAAGTACCTATTAAAAAACCTAGATACATTGTACCTATCAAATGTTGGTCGACAAAAAAGACCCACTACTTTTGAATCCAGTATTCCAAGCCCAACGTTAATGCCGAATCTCTCTTGACATGCTGTTTCACGATGTGTTGATTTCCCGGCGTTCAACGATACTAAAGATTCCTGTTGAACCATCCATTATTGCAAAATCTGCTTTCATCAGCTCATAAAATTCTTGTGGGATCCTGCCGTCTTTTCTCAAAATCCACCGAAAAAAAAATCCTGCTTCGTTCGTAATATGTCGGTCATAAATGTTTAACCATTCGGCAGCGATAAGAGCGCAATTTATTCCGACGCAAAATCCTTCTTGCGTGTGTTTTTGACACTCCTACTTCCCTGTTATTCTCTTAGATAAACATCTCCCTTAATATTATTTTTATAACCGGTGAAGTATGCTAAAGTCAATATTATATTATGGATTTAAAAAAAAACGAGTATAACTTAATGAGAATAATGTAATACCTACCTAATACATTTAATTCTTCTTCACCATCGGCTCATGTAACAGCTGTATTTCTTTTCTGTAGCTTATTAAAAGAACCATAATCTCAAAGGTTTCTGACTAGTCGCAAAAAGGTTGTCGTATTTGGAACTCTTCTCTCCGGGTAAAAATTATGATAACTTTCAAGGATGTTGTTAGAATTGCGGAGTGTTCTTGCATAAGCAAACCTCATTTATAAATTTTATTTATTCTAAAAATGCGTTTTAACCAGATTTTAACTTTAAAAAGTTAAATCGAAAGGAAAAACAATCATCATTACTTTTTATGCAATAAATCTGACACTATCTGACTCAATTTGACAAGTAAACAACTTAAGTTCTTTAACTGTTTTACAAGCCTGCAAATATTGTGACGGGTGTCCTTCCTAATATCTACGAAAGATATTTTTATGTAATAACACATTTTTGTAATAATCAATTTAAAATTATGTTAAATTGGCTTCCTCATGTTCTCATATAAGTCAACTGTATGTATTATTTAGTTATTGTTTATATCAATTTTAATTCAATAAAACATCAACTTTAGTTCTTTTAGTGAATTTTCTTTAAAAAAATTCACTAATGAGGAGATCCCGACTTTTGAATGTTGAAAAAATTTCTTCAAATGAGCGCTATTTAGGACCGCTGAAACCCAAATCCCAGGTCGGTTTCAGACTTTATTTATATATATATATATATATATATATATATATATATATATATATATATATATATATATATATATATATATATATATATATATATATATATAGGTGTCACACCTATAACTAAAAAAATAATGGACCGATTTTAATAAAACTTGGTGAGTACCTTCCTTTTGCAAGTGGTTTGGACAAGTTCGTTATCCAGGAATATCCGCCGAGGTTTTCCCGGAAAATGTTGTGTTTTCTTTAGAAAAAAAATTATATCTCCGGAATTAACAAAGTAAAGGCAACCAAATTTGGTACGCGGGTTTATATTATTATAGGTAAGTTACGTGCCAAAATTTAGCTCTGTAGGTTAAAGGGGAAAAAGTTAGAGGCATTTAAAGAAAAATAAATTTGGGTTTTCCTCAAAACGTCAAAAGTCGCGAGTTTAAACATCAAAATTGGTAATATTTAGGCAATGAACCTGAAACTAATATGAGCTATGAAAGGAAAATGTCTCAAGAATAATGTTTTACAAAGCCTCCTTCATTTTACTAAAATGTTCCCAGAAAATTCAGACCCTTTCTCTGATGCTTTGGCAGTAGTGTTGGCTATAGAGTTTATCGGTTAATGGTATATCATTTTTAAAACTCAATATATCTGTTATTATGCAAGATACGAAAAAAATTGTATACATTAATTATAGGGTGTCTTGAGCTACATCTTAAAAAACTATTTCTACAATTACAGGTGGCCCATAAGTTCTTGGTGATTCAAATTTCCTTTTTTAGTGAATTTTCTTTAAAAAAATTCACTAATGGGGAGATCCGTGTTTATATATATATATATCTATATATATATATATATATATATATATATATATATATATATATATATATATATATATATATATATATATATATATATATATATATATATATATATATATCCGACCGATAACTCAAAAAATAATCGACCGATCTTGATCAAATTTGGTGAGTATCTTTCGTTTGCAAGTGGCTTGGATAAGTTCGTTAGCCAGCCAGGAAAATCGGATCAGGTTTTCCCGGAAAATTTTGTCTTTTATTTCTAATAAAATTCATATTTCCGGAAGTAACAAAGTGAGGGCAACCAAATTTGGTACGCGTATTTGTATTATAACCACGTACCAAAATTTAGATCTCTTAGTTTCAGGACAAAAAAGTTACGGGCAGCTAAAGCAACAAATCTTTGAGTTTTCCTCAAAACGTCAAACTCGCAATTTAAAACGTCAAAATTGGCAATGTGTAGGCAAAGAACGTGAAACAAATACGGATTGTGAAAAAAAAATGTTGCAAGAAGAGTGTTCTGCGAACCCTTAAGTTTCAGATTCAACCGTCATTGCCCTTCATTTTACTGAAATATTTACAGAAAATTCATTTCAAATAGATTCTTTTTCTGATGCTTTGGCTGTCGGTTTAGTTAAGTTGATGCTTTCGCTGTGGGTTTAGTGAAGTTTTTGGTTTAACGGTCTATAATTTTTAGCTAATTTTTGTAGAACAAATTCGTTACTGCATTTTAGCATTTTTTATCGAAATTTGATGCATAGTTGTATAAAAAATCTGGACGCGGTAAGTGTGTTTTGGTAGCTAATTTTCATTAAATCCTTCAAATTTCAATAACTGTATTTGCTATTAACGTAAGTTTTGTTGGTTAGGAAACCAACATTTAACTTTATTTATGCAAAATTTCTGTATGAACGCAGCAAGGGCGTTTTGGTTGCGAATTTTCATCAAATGTTTCAAATTTCAATAACTCAATTTGCTATTAACCTAAGGTTCATTGGCTAGGAGAACAGTTTTCTCAGAAACATTTAATGTTTATTTTCAGAAAATTTTTGAACATTTTCAAATAATTATTTTGATAAAATATGGTACATTGTTCCTACTATATAGGTTATACCGGTAACCAAATTGATGCCTGCTCGCATTAGAGCGATATATTTGTAATTAAAAACATTTTAATGAAAATTCACTTCCATAACGCACTTACTGCGCCCAGAGTTTTTTTTATTATAGACGTAGTACAATGTAATTTTAAAATTCCTACAGTACGAAACTCATGATACAAGATTATATAAAGTGCCTAATTCAACAACAAAAATTGATGATTATCTTTTCGCTACCGAAAAGCCATGAACCATATGTTTGTGATGCATGGTTGAATTTATAATTAAAATACATTTCATACAGTGCCATAGAAAACCCAGCACCGTGTTTAAAAAAGGGACTTGTCATCGATTTCAAACCTCAAACGTCAACCGTTATTCTGAGGAAAAGTAAACCTTGCTGTAGAAAATTAGAAATTAAAAAACTTAAGCGTCAAACTTTTTTTTAACAGACTGATAGTTTTTGAAATATTATTGACTGGTAATTTTGAATACCTTTATATTTTCCTTAATATCTCAAAAAGGGAAAGCAACTGGACAACACTGTAAACGTCATATTGAAGGCCTTAACAATGTCAAGTTTTTCTAATTTAACTGACCTCGAAACTCTTACCGTTTTGGAGATAGCCATTGTCACACATGCTATTTGGACCACCCTGTATAGCTCTTTTATAATTTTATTTTTATCACAGATGCAAACTGTTTTCTAGGCAGTTCCCTGACCATTGCTGGAAGTGAATTAAGCAACCTAATACCGTGATGAGGAATGACAACCTGACTTTCACCTCTAGTTTCGTAACTCTGAACCTGTTCGTGGGAGATAAAACTAATTTGATGGCCAGAAACGTACAGAAAACAAGTAATTATATAACTTGCTGGTAGGGTAAGCGTTTTAAACCTCTGCAAAGTTCTCTACAACTGAGGTTCTGAGGAATGTTACCAATTGCTCTGATGGCTCTTTTATCTGGCAAAAAGACACGCTCTGCATGTGTCGAAGATCCCCACAGCAAAATTGCAGAGGTTCCAATGCTTTGAAAGTGAGGACGATATGTAACCCTTTCGCCTCTTTCATCTATGATGTATCTTATTCTACGGATTGAGTAGATAACTGAGGATAATTTTTTACACATTTAGTCTATGCGGGGTTTCCAGCTTAAACAACCATCTATATGAAAGTCTAAAGTTTTATTATTTTTGTCTGAGTTCTGTAGATGATGCCTGGTTGTTATTAGAAGTCTTGATGTATTTTATGCATTAATAAATAACCTTTTTGCCTTAACCCATGCTTCCCCCTGCTGGACGGATTAACCACTGTTGTGTTTTACTGGAACTGCTTTATTAATTATTGTCGTGTCATCTGCGAAGATGCAAACTCTGGCTGCCCTGATGTTTTGGGGAAAAACGTTAATATGTACTAGAAAGAGCAATTGTTTTTTTTTTTCAAATACATATGAGCTACAAATAGTACCATAACGCACTTGGTGCGCCAAGACCTTTTGTCTTGCCTTTCAAAAAGGCCAGAAATAACCCCATTCTATGGCCCAGAGTCCTATTGTGGATTAACAAAAAGCCATGTAAGAAATGAACTAGTACTTGGGAGATCAACCAAATGCTGTCATTCTGGGAGAAATACTAAGCTGTCTCTTTAAATGAAGAGGAACTACTTGAGCAGAATCATAGCACTTTCCAAAGGACACTTCCCAGTAAGGCATCACCTTATGAAGATGGGTGAGGCCGACAGTGAAAACAGCAGATACTGCGCTGAAGCAGCAGAAACAACAGAGCATTTGCTACTCAGTTTTGGAAAAGGCTCAAATACTTGAAGGGGTGACCTTAACACCCCAGGAATTAGGTTAAATATCTACCGAAAAGATAGTAGACTACATAAAAAGTCTGAACTTTTTGGACAACTGAAAAAAAGTGTCACACACAAAAGACCCATTTGTGTCACAACGATGAGATGTCAAAAGCCTATACGACTGATTAAACAATTTACAAGCCATCAACAACAAGGCTTCTTCTTTTAATTTTTTGAAAAAGTAACGTATTGTTGTTATTATTCATTCAAATATGAGCTCACGTGTAACGTTTTGATAGAATCACCCATCGAAAATGGCAGCTATTTACTAAAACAAGTCTATCATATATGTGATATTAACTAGTTGTAAAATCTTGAACAGAAAAAATTCGTTAAAACATACTGGACCTGCTGCTAGTAAAACTGCCCAACGCCGTCAAATAAGTATCTATCCTTCGGCAACGTTGTATGCAACCCTGGTATTTTTTTTAACATAGTCCGTGTTGTCTTCAATAATAATAAGCATGTCATTTTATAATTGCTACACTTAAGAACTATAACTCTCGTCACGCGTTTCCTAGCATAAAGTCGAACCTAATTGGACTCAAGCTGTGTCTTACACAAAAGGTTCGAATTTCATTAGCTTAGCAAGTTTATTATCGGTATATCTATTTACTTACACAGAATTATCTACATTAAATTAATATATTTTTTTATTTATTAGCGTACCAGTGACATAACAAATCAATTGTGTTTCCCTCTAATTTGCCCATTTACTGCATTTTCGTAGAAAACAATCACTAAAGGAAGGTTTCCAGAACAGAAGCCGCCAGGTAAAACTACTTTAGAAAAATTTGTGGATCGTTTCTAACGTTCAGGATCAGTGGCTTATGGAAAAAAGAAAGTACTAAAACATGCAATTACCAAAGACAACCAAATGAAAGTATTGCTGAGCGTTACTGAGGATCGGCATACCAGTATACGCAAGATTTCCTCACAACAAAACGTCAGCCACGGTACGGTTAAACCAATCCTGTCAATGCATAAAAGGCATCCTCTTCATGTATACACCAGGAACTACACTAATAATTAATTGAGAGAGATTCACAAAGCAGAGTAGCATTTTGGGAATGGGCGAAATCAAAAATTAATTAAGCATCTTCTTTCATTTATTTCGTTTTGTTTGAGGATGAGGCTACATTTATGAAGAATGGAGGAGTTTACAGGCACAATTAACACTATTACGCGACATTCAACACACATTTAGTACGAACACGTAGCCAATAACAAATCATTGAACGTTTGGGGTGAAGTTTTAGGGGATCGCATAATAGGACCACACTTTTTTGAAGTATTAGTAAATGGTGCAGTTGATTCAGGGTTCCTTCAAAACCTGCAAAAAAATTCCCCTCAACATCAGACAAGACATCGGCATTTGCACGATGGCGCACCTGTACATAATACAAACCCTGTACCTAAATATTTATTTTCCATAAAGATGGCTAGCATGGTAGGACCTGGTACATTGGCCAGCTCGGTCAGGTGACTTAGTAAAACTGGACCTTTTTTGGGGGGCTATGTTAAGAGTATCTTATATCAAAATCAGCAACAACTAAAGAAGGTATGAAAACTGTAATTACAGAAGCGTTCAGGAATTTCGATGCTATTATGCTGCCAAATATATGTGCGTCATTTGAGAATCGACTATAAGATTATATAGATTGATTTTGAAACCCTAATGTGATTAATTAATAGTTTTTATTTCCAATTTAATCTTTACTCTTTTATTAGCGTTATAGCGCCTAACGAATGGCTAAATCTAATCTGATATTTAGGAAGCAGCGTTTTGCTTATATTAGGTTGTTTTTAGGTCGCATTGCCTTCTCTCTAAGAAATATATATATATATATATATATATATATATATATATATATATATATATATATATATATATATATATATATATATATATATATATATATATATATATATATATATATATATATGGCGAAATCGATGGCTAGGAATTTTAAATTGCTGTAATTGTTATCGTTACGACAATTTATACATGGCTCTAGTTGTGTACAGTGTATAGAGCTATTGAGTGCATGACCTACATTACTTCCTATTTACTATATTATTTTCTGCCTATCAGCTTTACGTTTCGTGTAAAATGCAATAAAGTTTTTTCAACCCCTTGCTGTGAATATCAACTAGTTTCTCAGTATATGTTTCTTCAGGGTAATGGCAAGTATTAACACTTTTTGTTAAAATATTGTTTTAGGCTCCTTGCAACGTAATGAGTTTTTAAGTAAATTTTATAACCTAAATACAATATCGTATAATATATATATATATATATATATATATATATATATATATATATATATATATATATATATATATATAAAGATGTATTAAAACTAGATTTAAAGAATATTTAGAGCAAGTGAAATATGGCACTATGGATAAATTATGTGTTGCTCAACATATTTGGGATAATTATCATCATGAAGATAGGGAAAATCTCAACATAATCAAACACGAAAACTCAACAATTAGACGCATATATATATATATATATATATATATATATATATATATATATATATATATATATATATATATATATATATATATATATATATATATGCGGTTAAGAAATATAAATAACAAGTTCTCCATGAATAGAATCGGCCCACTTGTGTGCAGTTCGTTATTCGAGTCGTTATCGTCCTAATATAATCAAATTATATTTCTTAGAAAGAATATATTGTTCTCTAAAAATGCGTACCAGAACTTGTTCCTGTCCTGAGTTATATTTTTTTTTAATTTTGGTGTAATTATTTTTTACCATACGTGTACAAAATAAGGGATAGGATTTTGAACCAACCATTGGCCAGTTCTATTAGCTAAACTACTATTACCTTTTACTTTTACAGATTGCATCCAACGGTCCTCAGTAATCAAACCCGCAGTAGAGCAATCCAAGCTACTAGTGTAGTCCATGAAAAAGTGATTTACATTTTAGGAGCCCTGTTTATATATATATATATATATATATATATATATATATATATATATATATATATATATATATATATATATATATATATATATATATACATATATTTGTGGGTGTGGGTGTGTGTGTTTGTGATGTGTGCCAAAATCGTGAAGAGTTGCAAAGCAATTGAAATTACTCAAAAACAATGAAAGATATCACTTTTTTCCTTGCAAACATGCATAGTAATTTGATGGAAAATACAAAAATGCAGTAACATAGGGGTGTTCTATTAAACAAGATAATGTGTATCACCAGCAACTTATGGGCCATCATGTGATTGTCAAAATACATAGGTTTATAAGCAGCTCGAGACGCCCTATAATTAACGTTATAATTTTTTTCTCACATCTTGTATATTAACGGCTATATTGAGCTTTACCGTAGAAATGCGCCACCCTGTATACGTGTAAACAGACCAAAACTTAAACTAACCCCGTATATTTTAGGGGATCTAGTTCGCGCTCACTTGAAGAAATATTTTTAAAATTCCTAAGTCGAGGTCTTTTCAACAACAAATTTCTTCTAGTAAAACTTCCTAAAATATAAACCATAAAATCATAAACTATAGCTGAAACCAGTGCCAAAGCATCAGAAAGGGGGTCTGTTTGAAATGAATTTTCCTAAAATATTTTAGTAAAATGAAGGACAATGATGGTTGAAGCTGAAACTTAAGGCTTTGTAAAACACAATTATTATGGCATTGCTTCTACATAATCAATATTTTTTCAGATTCGTTGTCTCAGAATTGCAAATTTTGATGTTTGAAATCGAGACTTTGACGTTTTAAGAAAAAAAATTATTTCAAAATATTATTTGTGATACTTCTTAGTCTTTTGCGCCAAGAAAACTTAGGCGTTGTATGTAATATTCAATTGGTTTTGCTAATCACACAAAATATTTTGTTCTTGTCCTTTTCTCTGATCACCAGTGGCAACCTAATATTTTTAAACGCAACTTTTTTTGTTTCCACTTAGAGATCTAAATCGTTGGAGCCGTTTTAAAACAACTCCCAACGTTCGTTGGTCGGGTGCTATCTGCACACTAGATTTGAAGACGATATGTCAATTCGTTAGAAAATTATTATGCTTATACTAGCAGACAGACGCACGGACCGACAGACTGACAGGCCGACCGACCGACAGACAAAAAAAATTGTTTCGAAATAATGTTTTTATATGTTTTAAGACTTCTTGCGCCGTTTTAGCAGAAAAGATCTCGAAATCCTTGTTACCGATATTCCACCCCCACACATTCTACCATTAATTTAATTTCAGGACGGAATACCAGATGTTTATTGAAATTGTCAGTTTTCTAATAAACTAACCCGAAAAAGTTACACTACTCGAGTTTTGACGAAAAAATGACAATTTTCACCAAGTCACCCCCGATTTATCCCCTACCCCTAGAGCGATTTTACCCAAAGAAATCTGAACCGTTCGTTTGTCGGGTGCTAATTATATACCAAACTTGAAGACGGTATCTCAATTCGTTCTAAAGTGATCGTGGCTACTAACAGACATCCAAACCGACAGACCGATAAACAAAACAAATTTTCGTTTCCAAATCATACTTTATATACTGCCGTGCTAAGGCTAATGTGCGTATCTGACATTTTACCAAAAATGTGTTCTCGTGATGATCTAAGAGCCAAGCATGTGTCTAGTCTTATTGCTGAAGCAGAATAGCGTATCTACACTAAAATACTACAAAAATCGCTTATAGAATTTTGGATATCTGCAATGTATATGCCTTTTACAAAGGCAAATGGTCGTATCTAAAAAACACTAAGCGACAAGTCGTATATGCATTTATATTAGTACATACGACCTTTTTCCTTACACACACACATTTACGACTTTTTACTTTAGTAAATGATGTGACAAGTTCGAATATGTACTGTTCTGAAAAATTCGAGCAAGACTTCTTTACAGGCTACTCCAGATCTTGTAAGTCAACACAGCCCTACAAATAAGATCGATAATACTCTCACTAAAAACCATATTAACTCCTTTCAGCCCTGCATTTCACATTACCGTAGGGAACATGCTCCCAATCGAAAATATTTACCTACAGATCTTAACGTGCAAATGATGTACAACAATTTCAGGGTTGAAAACAAAGAATTCAAATGCGCATATGAATTATATAGAAGAACCATACGAGAAATGAACATATCTTTCGTCAAGCTTGGTCATGAGGAATGTTTTGCGTGAGAAAAGTACTTGCTGGACAAAAAAACTCTACACATATAAGAGATGAGCCACAACTCGAATGTACACATTGTATAGAGTAAATAGTTCATAAAAAGAAGATCAATGAAGCACGTGAATTCTACGAGAAGGACAAAAATGCTCTAAATGGTGCTGCTCTATATTCTGCAGATTTTCAAAAGGTATTATCAGCGATTTTAAAAACATACAAATATTAATATTATTTTTTCTAATTTTATTTTAGGTTATAATGCTCCCAAGATACGAGTCACTGAAGGGAGTTATTTTTACCGGTAGGATCATAGCCTTTAGCGAATCTGTTTTACCGGTGGCTACCAAACAGAAAAACAAGAAAGCGATAGCAGTAATTTGGCATGAATGTGTGGCTGGACGTTTAAAATCCGATATTATAAGCACGTATCATTCATTTTTTTTACGCCACAGAGATGATAAACATATAGTTTTGTGGCTGGATAATTGCTCGTGACAAAATGAAAACTGGTCACTTCTAGCATTTTTTATTTACATTGTAACTACAGACTTGCTTAATATTGAAAAGCTTGAAATTAAGTATTTTGAGCCAGGACATACCTTTATGTCGGCGGACTCATTTCACCACCAAGTCGAAATGTCCCTGAAGAGAAAACGAAAAGTGTACGATTTTGCCGATTTTGAGGAATGCGTTTAGAATTCAAATAGCGGTAGAGTTCTCATAACTAACATGAAATGCAGCGATTTCTATGACTGGGAGGATTTTACATCTCTCTACAAACTAAAGAATATCACGCCCAGACCATACCTAAACGAAATAGTTTATCTAAAATTTTCGAAAGGAAACTTTAATATGGTTTATAAAACTACATTCTCAGGTGAACCTATTGAAGTGAATTTTCTTAATGCTAAAGTGCTAAAAACGGATTTTCCTCACCTGTTTCCCGAAGTAAAGACAGAGGCATACTGCTGATAAAAAAATACTGTATTGTCTAAGCTTGGGAGTGTAATTCCCAAAAACAGACTGAATGTTTGGGAAGATTTGCCTGTCAACAGAAGACGTACCAGCCTATGAAGAAGAAGACTGAAATTAGAATACTTTTCTGCATTTACCTACTTAGATTTTTTTATTTTAATATCTTTAGTCTAATACGATGTGTTATAACCTCTTTCTTTCAGAATATGTTTTTATAGAATACTTTTATTTGTTTTATTATGTTTTAGTGGAATACATTTTTATTAACATTGGCTTGAAAATTCATTATAATATTTTCTTAAGTATTTTGTAGACTTTGCTTTAACCACAACTAAAATCCTAAGGATTATGGGCGCATCTGCTATATATTGCAGTTACGACATTTTCTCTTGAGAAATCAGGTGAAATCATTAATGAAAAAGGGTGTATCTATCATAATTCAAAATCTATGACAGATACCATGTTCTAAACTAATTTATTAAATTCCTGAGAAAATTTACTATTGTTTTGTACTTTTATATTTATTTATGTCTATAATAGATGGGTGCCATTTAACAAAATACAAAACATTTATTTTCTCAAAACTGTATTTTTGCAGATACGCCCATTAGCGTAAGCACGGCAGTATATGTTTTGATACTTTTAACGACGCTTAAGCAATTTTTTCTTTGAAACTTCTGTTACCGATATCATACACGACACGTATTGAGGATGTGGAAGTCATATACGAAACTAATTAATTTTAGATTATACCACTCGAGTCATCACCCAAGCAAAATGAAAACCTTGCATAAACGGTTTCATTTGACGCCCTTTCACATAGTGTTTTGTATAATTTATAATTAATGTAATTTCGACTTTGTTCTCCATTACTACAAATGACAGTTATATGACTTATCCGTGACATCATTTATGCAATAAAAATTATAAAGTCGAGATTAAGACAGATGTTTATTCTGCATTACCTTGAGCTATTGATTTGTATCTCCTAAATACATTTTGATGTCCTGAAAGTGGCGGATGTGCAATTAAATTAATAATCTGTTGAATATATGAACTAAATATTCATATTTTGTTGTACATGGTAAGTCAATCAAGAGTGCCATAGATTAAAGATTTAGTAAATAATCCAAACTTATTATAAAATTTTAAATAGTAGTTAACAAAATATTGTTTTCCAGTATGTAGGCTGGTCCAAAATTAATGATATACGGTGCTGCAGTAGATTCTTGGCATTAAAAATATCACCATCTAGCCAAACTTTTCTCAGTACAAAAGTGAAAGTAAAGTTAAAATGAAAGGTTTTCCTCAAATGCTAGAAAATAATCTGACATATTATTGAAAATTGGTACAGATGAGTACCCCGTTGTGACAAAAGATAATGAATTCCCCATTTGACTCTAGTGTCGGTACTCTTCAGGTTCTTAAAAAATACGCATTTGTGTGCTAGCGTCGCAGGGAAACTTTTGATTAGAAAATAAGATTCTCTTATATGTAAAACAAAACTTACACCTTTTAAATGACGTTAAAATTAACCGTGTTCGAAATACTCGCAATTTTGAATAGCTCCAGCAATGTAATACTAGCCACGTTTAAATGTTTAGCACTAGCTGAAAAATGCCAGAATAATCATACACAAAAAACATTTTCCTACTTAATGGGCGATAACACATCAAGTCTAACTGACATGCATTTAAAACTTTCATTTATATTTTAGTGAATTTTCGTAGCAAAATTTCACTAATAAGGAGATTGCAACATTAGAATTTTGAAGAAGTTTCTTCAATGAATTTACGTAAGAAATTTGTAGAGAAATTTTGTGCAAATATTTTCAGAGAATTTTTGTTGAAAAGATTTCCCCAATATCCATGAACAAATGTTTCTTATTCATTTCGTCTAAAAATTTACCAGCGAAACAACTTTTTTTAGCTCTTAGTGAATTTGTGATTGAATGAAGGGACCTCGACTTTTGAATTTAATAAAAATTACTTTAACTAGGCTCCCTAGAACACATATCCGGGGTCAATCTCAGTGTTTGTATGTTTATATATATATATATATATATATATATATATATATATATATATATATATATATATATATATATATATTTGTGTGTGTGTAGGTATCACACTGATAACTCAGAAAATGCTAAGATGATTTAGATTAAATTTGGTAGGTGTGTTCCTTTTGCAAATGGCTTGGATAACTTCGTTACCCAAGATAATTGGACTAGTTTTGTAGTGAAAATTTTGGGTTTACTTTCGGAACATTTTTGTAACTCCAGAAATAAAGCTGAAATTTAATTGAACAGGTATATATGATAAAAGTCTGAACGCAACAAGTGCGTTAGTGATAGTGAATTTTCATAAAAGTGATCTGGCACCAAATATTTTTTTAAACTTTTTTTCTTGTAACACAGAAATCTAAATGTTGGTATATATATATATATATATATATATATATATATATATATATATATATATATATATATATATATATATATATATATATATATATATATATATATATATATATATATATATATATATATATATATAAAAGAAGGCAAAAACAAAGAAAAAACACTTGGAACTTACTTATAAATTCGTACAATAAATAAGTCTACGCCTTAATTTACGTCTATTGCTAATATATATTATCTGGAACAATGTATTGATACAAGTTTACAACCTAGATCCGCTCTTTGCGTAAAATGAGTTACAAGTATAATGTTGAGGAAAATCAAGATTTAACATATCCTTTTCGAATATATGTGGCCTAAATTCTAACCTGAACTCCGTCCACCATTTCCTCCAGGCTAACAGGCCCCAACTCCTCTTCTTCACCGAAACCCAAATCAGTGCCAAAACAGCCACTAATCACCTTAATTTCCCGGGGTATGAGCTTCTTACTGCCTTTAGATTGCATGGAGGCGTGTGCGCATACGTCCGTAGCAATCAACCCTGCACCAGACTTCCCAATTTAGAAGCTGGAAGAAAAGACATACTATGGATAAAACTCTCTCTCAGGGCTGCAACTAAATTCATCTGTTGCATTTACCGGTCACCTTCTGACAACAACTTTGTCCAGCTCTTTGACTACCTTTCTGAAAAAACCGAATCTGATTTCTGAATATCCTTCCTCCGAGGTCACTATTCTTGGCGACTTCAATGTACATAATAAGGAATGGCTAGGATCTTCAAAAACCGATCCACAAGGGAGAGCAGCGGAGGCCTTTGCAGTCAGCAATTCTTTGGCCAATATGGTTCAGCAACCTACTTACTTTCCTCGTATCCCAACACACAGCTCAAATCCCTTGGATCTCCTTCTTACTACAAATCCTGAATGCTATAAGATATCAGTCACCGCCCCCCTTGGTCGCTCAGACCACGGCATGGTCACTGCTTCCTGTGCAATGCAACCCGAGGTCACACAGTCATCACACCCACGTATCGTTTGGCACTACAACTCCGCAAACTGGGACGAAATGCGGGATTACTTTTCCTCATTTCCATGGGCGTCTGTCTGCTTCTCTCATCCTGACCCCTCTGATATCTCACAAAACGTCACCGAAATTATCCAAGCTGGCATGGAATTATTTATTCCACGTACACAGATAACCTCTTCAGCCACTCAAAAGCCCTGGTTCTCTAAATCCTGTGACAAGGCCAGACTTGAAAAGGTCAAAGCTCACAAAACGCTTCTACACAATCCCAGTCAAGAAAATCGTCAAGCATTCAACGACGCAAGTAACCGCTATGTCCGCATTCTTTCTGAGGCAAAAAACTCGTTTAATAACCACATCAAAAACAAAGTCCTCTCAAGCTCCAACGGCGGCAAACCCTTCTGGACTCTTGCTAAGTCTATTGGGAATAATTTCTGCAAGAGCACGTTCCCACCTCTTGTCTCAGGTGATGAAATTGTTTCTACCGCCCTGGGCAAGGCTGAACTTTTTGCTTCGTTGTTCGCCGGAAATTCTACTCTCAACCCACCTCCAAATGTTCAACCACCAACAGTCCCCAATGTCGCGCATAAAATGACTGATATCATTTTCAAAACTAAAAAGGTACGAAAGATGCTCTCTTCTCTTAATACCAGGAAAGCCTCTGGCCTTGACGAGATCTCAGCAATTGTTCTCAAAAAATGCACACCAGAACTTGCTCCTGTCCTGACTCGTCTGTTTCAGATATCTTACAATAAAGGCATATTCCCTAGTAACTGGAAAACTGCTCGAGTACAACCCATCCCCAAGAAAGGATCCAATGCGTATCCTAGCAACTACAGGCCTATTTCTCTCCTTTCAGTCATCTCTAAAGTGATGGAAAAGTATATAAACACCGAACTACTAAAATTCCTTGAAAAACACAGTCTAATCCACGACAGGCAGTATGGATTCCGTCAGCGCAGATCAACTGCCGACCTCCTTTCCTTTGTCACCCATTCTTGGAACAAGTCTATGGAACAACACGGTGAATCCCAGATTGTTGCTCTAGACATATCCAAAGCATTCGACCAGGTCTGGCACGCAGCGCTGCTTAATAAACTTCCGGCCTATGGCCTACCACCAAAACTTTGTACCTGGACAGCAAATTTCCTCTCCAACAGGAGCATATCTGTTGTTGTGGATGGCCATTCCTCTAAACTGTATCCAATTAATGCAGGAGTTCCTCAAGGTTCAGCTTTAGCCCCTACTTTGTTTCTTCTCCACATCAATGACCTCCTCTCTAGCACATCCAACCCAGTTCACAGTTACGCGGACGACAGCACCCTCCACTCAAACATACAATATTCTAAGCCTGTCTCTCTAGCCCAATTAGATGAGGATCGCAGACTCATGGAGGGTTCTGTCTCCGTAGACCTCCAAAAAATATTAGACTGGGGAAGTAGAAATCTTGTACAATTCAACCCCACCAAAACTAAGTCTTGCTTTCTTTCTCACAAGAGATACAGCAGCCCTAGACCCATCACAATGAACAACCAAGTTATTCAAAGTAATGAGTCCTTTTCTCTTGTTGGCATTTCTGTGGATCGAAATCTTAATTGGCACCAACATGTTACATCAATTGCAGAAGCGGCTGCTAAGAAATTGGGTTTCCTCTTCCGGGCTCGCAAATACTTTTCACCAACTAATCTCTATACCTTATACACTTCACAAATAAGGCCAGACCTCGAATACTGCTCCCACATCTGGGGTGCAGCTGCCGCTTCTACACTCGCTCTCCTGGACTCCATTCAAAAGAGAGCTATACGTCTCATCGGTGACCCTACCCTCACCCAAATGCTTCCATCCCTTGCCCACCGACGTGCCGTTGGTGACCTCTCTCTCTTTTATAGATATCTGCACGGGCACTGCTCAGAGGAGCTTTCCTCCATAATTCCCCCACCTGCTGCCCCCAGCAGATCTACCAGGGGAACAGAGCGAATGCACTCTTTTAATGTCCAGGTCACCAGACATAGAACATCTTGTTATGCCCGCTCTTTTGTCCCGAGGACTTCCAAGTTGTGGAATTCCTTGCCGGCACATGTTTTTCCTTCTCCTCCGAACCTCCAAACCTTCAAGTCCAGAATTAACAAGCTGCCTCTTTCCTCCTTGTCAACACCCACGGTACGATAGTATTTAGGCTGTAAGCCCTCGTGGTGTGTTGTTGACATAAAAAAAAAAAAAAATTAAAAAAAAAAGCACTTTTATATTACAATGTTAGTTTGGAGTCTTTTACAAACTTCACAAGCTGTACATATATCTCTTTGTCGTTTGTAGCAGGTAAACTTGCAATGTTTATAGGTGAACGAATGCCTTTGTCCTTAAGAAACCCTAGTAAATATTGTCTTAGTCGATGATTTAAGTGACAGGAGAAAAAATATATGATTGAGATCTCCAGGTGAAGTATTGTCGCATGGGCATGATGGAGTATTCCTAATGCCAATCGTGTTCAGGTGGGCTGGACAGGCATCTATGCTATCTTCAAAGACATAATATTTTGGTAAATAAGGATGTAGTAGTAGAGCATATTAGTTTGGAAGATGCTACGAATAGTTCCCATGCAATTTTCCATTCCACCCTTATTTGGGGGCGATTGCTATTGTAATATCATTACTTATTTCTATTACCTCTTCTTTGGCAGCTTCTTTTGCTATCCACTATATTATTTTCCTTACAGCCTGTATGCCCTTTTACTCAGACAGAGACCACTGTTTTTCCTTTCATAATGATGCTGTAGTAGCTCTGCATTAGGTCGTACAAGCTGGGATTGTCATATCGCTTTGAAGAAAAATAATCAATTGCCTTCAGTACCGCTTGCGAATTGGTAAGTATTACTGCGTTTTAGTGAATTTTTATTTATTAGGACCCCTAGAACTCATATCCGGGTCAGTTTCAATTTTTGTATATTTATATATATATATATATATATATATATATATATATATATATATATATATATATATATATATATATATATATATATACAACTGATAACTCAAAAAATAATTAACCTATTTCGATAAAACTCAACAAGTGCCTTTGCTTTATTAACAGCTTGGATGAGTTCGTTATCCAGGAAAATCGGACAAGATTTTCCGGAAAAATTTTGAGTTTCCTTTCGAAAAATAATTTTTTCTCCGAAATTTACAAAGCAATTTCAATAAAATTCGGCGGATACGTTACCTTGGGAAAGTCCTTAGCATGTACCAAAATTCAACTTTATAAGTTTATAGAAAATTGACTTTTTAAAATTTTGAGTTTTCTTTTGAAAAAAAAAAAATTTCTCCGAAAATTACAAAATTATTTTAATGACATTTAGCGGATATGTTCCCTTCGGAAAGACATTATCACATATCAAAATTCAACTTTTTAAGTTTATCGAAAATTGACTTATCCAAGTTTGAAGCATTTAATAAAAATTGACTACCACAACGCACTTGCTGCGTCCCTAACTTTTTTCCATTCTCTCATGCCTATTTTATAGCCTTAAGAATTGCTTTGGTTTAATTGAACAATTTTCGTTTAGTCTCACCTCCTTTTTAACTTGATAGATAGGAATATAAACCACAAACCCCACTCTGCTATTTGCTTTTGATCCATCGGTGTATATTCGTGTACATGTACTATAATTTTCTAGGTGGTTTTCTAAGATTTGCCCTTTAAATCAGGATGCTATGAATATTGCGGTATGATTACAATTGGTTACTGTATTATTGCTTCGTATGGCACTACAATAATAGGGTAGCTTTCTGTTGGCATTATTGTTATTTGTTGAACCATGATATGAATAAATTATTTTGCTAGTGAAGACATCGGTTTGTAGCCAATAATCACTATCTAAGCACTCTACGGCAATAAATCTAATTAAATTTAGCAGGCTTTCATTACTGAATCCCAGCTTTAACAAATACTTATTATCCATGTAATTCCCTCTTATCTGCAGTGGGAGTTCGTTTACTTCAGCTAGAAGAGCTTGTCATGGAGAGGATTTCATTGCTCCGAGGCAAATTCTGATGGTTCTAAATTGTATTCGGTCTATTTTCCATAAACTGTTTTTTTTTTGAGGCAGATGTATAATGTATACACCCATAGCCTAAAATCAACCTAATATATGTTCTATAAAAAATCAATGCAATTTCGACGTCGGCGCCCCATTTTGTGTGCGTAAAAGATCTTGGTAAGTTAACCCCCTTCTCACATTTAGGTAATATATGATTGATGTGTTTTGCCCATAGTAACTTGTTGCCAATCACCATTACTAGATATCTACAACTACTTATTACAGATATTTACATATTTCCCAATTTTAATAAACTTGGAGATTTACCTCTATGTCTGGTAAATAATATGACTGAGGTTTTACTAGTATATAATTGAAAATAATGATCTGAGAACCATGTTTTTAAGTTGTTTATAATATCTGTTAGCTGATGTACGTATGTTTTATGACTTTCATTCCAAATATTATGCAAGCTACAGGTTTAGAGACTAAAAGGAATAGGACTTATAACAGAACCTTGTGGCAAGCCTCGTCGAACAGCTCGAGGACCATGTAGGTTGCATCCATTGTTCATTAGAACAATTTTTTGATCCATAAACAATTTTATTAAATCAATAGATATGTTGTTGGGTATATCTTTACCAATAAGTTCTTCTCTAAGCTTTTCCAGATTAACATGCTAGATTGTCATTTTTATTTTTTAATCTAAAATTGACATATTCTTGTGATTTTTTATAAATATGCAGAATAATTGAGATACTGAATGTATTCCATATTTCTGTTACACGCTCTATAATTAACAATAACCTGTTGCTATTTGCTAAACTCATTGCATGATGTGTTTTTTTTTTTCGTTAACGTCGGTCTATTTCCGCGACTATGGCCAATCACCGACGCCATGGGGTAGTTTCACCTTACTATCCCGGAAATTTGGCCGACTTTTTGTCTTTATGTAATGTAGGTAGGGATCTTTAACGTGCCCAATATCGCATGTAAACGGGACCGACGGATATACGCCCCCTTCGAAGGGCGGAACGTGCAGACATTTAACTTGCTCAAATACAATGCCAAAACCTCAGTAAGATGTTAACTGTACAGCATGTACTGAAAAAGTGCAAGGGGAAACCCTGGCAATCGAACCCGGTACCCCTCGGTTCCGAGGTACCTGTCCTTACCACTGAACCACCGAGGCCCTAGGCTCCATTGCATGATGTGTAGTGTAATTTAGATTTTTAATACTGCATTTTATTACTTGTAGTTATTTACGTACCTATATAAAACAAAATCATTAGTAATAAAGAACACATAAATGAATATAAGTATATAAGGGGTATTTAAATTATGATTGTACAATTAATCACTGTAAAAAAAAACGGTTTAAATTAAAACTAAAATTTAAATTTCTTGATGTCGTGACACCACACTAAGAGTTTATATCTTAATATGAAACCTGATTTGATCTTGGCACCTTGTTAGTTTTAATTAATATCAGCATAAGTGCACCGCGATAAAATAAGAATACTATTAACACTAATGGGTCATACTTGATTTATAATAATTGCATACATAAACGCCTTCTTGATTGCTTGCGAAATGACGTCTATTTAATTATCATATCATTTTCAGACATATGTGTATCCAACAAGCTTACTTATAGCAAATAAACAAATACTGTGTGTGATATAAGTAATTTATCTTTATAATATAATAGAAAATAACCTGTTTATATTACAGATGTTGATAGTTTCTACTTTGTGCAAATGTTTCTGTAAAAAGAAGTTAAGTCTTGCAAACAAATTTTCATCAAAATTTTTTATTTTTTTATTTTAACAACGCAACACGAGGGCTTACAGCCTAAATACTATCGTACCGTGGGCGTTGACAAGGAGGAAAGAGGCAACTTGTTAATTCTGGACTTGAAGGTTTGGAGGTTTGAAGGTTAGGAGGAGAAGGAAAAACATATGCCGGCAAGGAATTCCACAACTTGGAAGTCCTCGGGACAAAAGAGCGGACATAACAAGATGTTCTATGTCTGGTGACCTGGACAGTGCATTCGCTCTGTTCCCCTGGTAGATATGTTGGGAGCAGCAGGTGGAGGAACTATGGAAGAAATCTCCTCTGAGCAGTGCCCGTGCAGATATCTATAAAAGAGAGAGAGAGGTCACTAACGGCACGTCGGTGGGCAAGGGATGGAAGCCTTTGGGTGAGGGTAGGGTCACCGATGAGACGTATAGCTCTCTTTTTAGTGGAGTCCAGGATAGCGAGTGCAGAAGCGGCAGCTGCACCCCAGATGTGGGAGCAGTAATCGAGGTTTGGCCTTATTTGTGAAGTACATAAGGTATAGAGATTAGCTGGTGAAAAGTATTTGCGAGCCCGGAAGAGGAAACCTAATTTCTTAGCAGCCGCTTCTGCAATTGATGTGACATGTTGGTGCCAATTGAGATTTCGATCCACAGAAACGCCAACAAGATAAAAGGACTCATTATTTTAAATAACTTGGTTGTTCATTGTGATGGGTCTAGGGCTGGTGTATCTCTTATGAGAAAAAAAGCAAGACTGAGATTTGGTGGGGTTGAATTGTACAAGATTTCTACTGCATTTAAAAAGTTGTTTTTCAGGGGGCAGATGGATATATACTGCAAATATATTTAATTACTTGTTTCATAATAATCGTATGGTACGAATAAACAATAAAATATGAATACTATTATTTTACTTTACAGAGGCATTTTTTTTCATAGGAATATTCATAAAATGTCCACCTTAGAAGATAACATAAATGGTTATATTCAGTTGAAAACTTCCTAGTTATGGGTTCGCCAAACATTACTGTGGGGGTTGTCTTCTACTGCTAATAGGTAAGACGTTTAGTTTCACTTCTTCCCTTATAGACCGCCGACCTGTTTTTGGAAAATCTTCCACGCTAGACATTTCTCGAAATTTCTTATCTATTCGACTCACTGTTGATTGATTGATAGACATATACGGATACAGAATACACACATCTGCCTGAGTTCGGGTCCTGTCACATAAACCAATCACAGATAGAATACTAGAACTTCAATTCTTTGAGCTATTGATATACGCATCTTACCAACAATTTAATATAACTAATTTGAAAAAGCAAAAGTTAAAAATTGTACGTATTCACTTTGCACAACCAAAACGTAAATTTATTACTATTATCTGTAGATTGTATTGCAAAAAATTATCAAACTTATGCATGATTAATTTTTATGACACGTGTCATACAGCAGATAATTGTTATCATCAGTCGATTGTTAGAAATACGACATAGTATACAACAAAATCTCTAGGGTTTTTTTGGTACAAGAAGCCCAACATTTTGAACATGGTTTGCAGACTTTTAGATATTGAAGTATCATATCAGTTTCATAAGACTAGAATATGTAATTCTTTACAGGATTCACTTCTGTTGGGTGTTACTGAAAATAAAAATGTCATTACTCACTTTATTTTATTCCTAAAAAAAATGATATTACTGATTAGAAAATTGAATTAGTTCTAGAAAGATCTATCACGCTACCCACAATCCAATTTCAAAATTGCCAGGGGGTTCCCACTCTTTGAAGAGGTATGACGACAGGAGTGAGATTTTAATATTAGAAAATTAGTTTTTGACAATAAAAAATCGACCTTTTTTGGAATTTTCCTTGATAAAGGACACTTAGAATTTTATTGAATTGATCCGTTACTTTATAGACACACTACACACACACACACACACACACACACACACACACACACACACACACACACACACACACACACACACACACACACACACACACACACACACACACACACACACACACACACACACACACACACACACACACACACACACACACACACACACACACACACATACATACATATATATATATATATATATATATATATATATATATATATATATATATATATATATATATATATATATATATATATATATATATATATATGAGGAGTAACGGTCGTACTGTAGGTTACAAAAACTCAGAATCTCAATAAGGTCTACAGACCTCTAAGCTTTAGGCAACGAATAATACAATTCATAAAGATCGTAAATTTACTTACCAAAAGCTGGACAATGTAAAAAACTTCTTCGATTAGAAACATAAAAATAAAAGTGAGACATCTCACAAGCTAAGATATGTTACCATATATAGCTTATCTCTTGCCTGGCATATTTGAGATAATAATCACCACGTGGATAAAAAAACTCTGGACGCAGCAAGTGCGTTATGGTAGTGAATTTTCATAAAAATATTTTTAATTACAAACATATCGCTCTAATGCGAGCAGGCATCAATTTGGTTACCGGTATAGCCTATATAGTAGGAACAATGTACCATATTTTATCAAAATAATTATTTGAAAATATACAAGAATTTTCCGAAAATAAACTTTAAATGTTTCCGAGAAAACTGGTCCCCTAGCCAATGAACCTTAGGTTAATAGCCAATTGAGTTATTGAAATTTGAAACATTTAATGAAAATTCGCAAACAAAACGCCCTTGCTGCGTTCATACAAAAATTTTCCGAAAATAAAATTAAATGTTGGTTTCCTAACCAACAAAACTTACGTTAATAGCAAATTGAGTTGTTGAAATTTGAAGGATTTTATGAAAATTTGCTACCAAAACGCACTTACTGCGTCCAGATTTTTTTCTTATAAACATGCATCATATTTCGACAAAAACGCTAAAATGCAGTAACGAATTTGTTATTTATATTATATTATTTATATATATATATATATATTATGAATTAGCTAAAAATTATAGACCGTTAAACAATAAACTTCACTAAACCCACAGCGAAAGCATCAACTTGACTAAACCGGCAGCCAAAGCATCGGAGAAAGGGTCTACTTGAAATGAATTTTCTGTAAATATTTTAGTAAAATGAATGACAATGACGGTTGAATCTGAAACTTAAGAGTTCGCGGAACACTCTTCTTGCATCATTTTCTTTTCACAATCCGTATTTGTTTCACGTTCTTTGCCTAAACATTGCCAATTTTAACGTTTTAAATTGCGAGTTTGACGTTACTCCAAAATTTGTTTCTTTAGCTGCCCGTAACTTTTTTGTCTTTAAACTAAGAGACCTAAGTTTTGGCACATGGTTCACTCTTTATAATACAAATACGCGTACCAAATTTGGTTGCCCTTACTTTGTTATTTCGGAGATATGAATTTTTTTAGAAAGAAAATACAAAATTTTCCGGGAAAACCTTGTCCGATTTTCCTGCTAACGAACATATCCAAGCCACTTGCAAAAGGAAGGTACTCACCAAATTTGATCAAGGTCGATCTATTATTTTTTGTTATCGGTACGATATATATATATATATATATATATATATATATATATATATATATATATATATATATATATATATATATATATATATATATATATATATATATATATAAACACGGATCTCCCCATTAGTAAATTTTTTTAAGAAAATTCCCTAAAAAAGAAAATTTGAATCACCAACGACTTACGGGCCACTGTGTAATTGTAGAAATATTTTTTTAAGATGTAGCTGAAGACACCCTATAATTAATGTATACAATTTTTTTCCGTATCTTGCATAATAACGGATATATTGGGCTTTAAAGATTTTTTACGAAAATTCGACAAAAATGATATACCATTAACCGATAAATTCTATAGCCAACACTACTGCCAAAGGGTCTATTTGAAATGAATTTTGTGTGAATATTTTAGTTAATCGAAGGACAATGACGATCGAAACTAAGACTTAAGGCTTTGTAAAACATTCTTCTTGAGACATTTTCCTTCCATAGCTCATATTATTTTCAGGTTCATTGCCTAAATATTACCAATGTTGACGTTTAAAATCGCGACTTTGACGTTTTGAGGAAAACCCTAATTTATTTTTCTTTAAATGTCTGTAACTTTTTTGTACTTTAACCTACAGAGCTAAATTTTGGTAGGTACCAGGTATAATGATATAAACTCGCGCACCAAGTTTGGTTTCCCTTACTTTGTTAATTCCGGAGATATAAATTTTTTTCATTTTTTTTTAATGAAAACAGAAAATTCACAAAAATTTAAGCTTAATAAAAATGCTAGATTAGTGCAACAATTAGATGCATTCAAAAGTATATGTCAACGAATGTAGAAATAGTAAGAGTTATATAAATATAGGACCGCCAGTCCATGTTTGACCAATGTCCCTTTCAAACATGAGGTACCCGCTCTGCGTAGAAACAAAGATAACGGAATGTTAATAGAAAGACTTAGGGTAAATATAAGCGGAGAAAATTTGTTTGGGATTCTCTTTTAATGGCTGCGGACGATTACATGACGTCAATAAAAATAAAATTTCAGTTGTTGGCAAAACGATCGCCAGGTTTTTGAAAATGTGTGTTGTGGTGAATCGGGTTTTACAAAATAACTGCTCATCACAGGTTCCAATTTTTACTTAATTCCTAAAGACCAGAAAAATAGTGCTGCAAATTAAATCATAACTTTTACGTAGCTGTGATAATCTGCTCTGCTTAGAAAAACATTCTCAAGAAATGAATTTAGGGTACATGACTTGACCACAAAGAAAATGTTCATATTTCTGTATCCATAAACTTCTGAAACATTATATTACTCGAGTATTGCGGAAAAATGTCAAATGCACGAAAACACCCTTCATATTTATCCCCTACCTTCTGAAGCGATCTTACCTAAAAACAATTCGAAGAGTTCGTTCGTCTAGTGCTAACTGGATACCAAATTAGAACATGATATCTTAATTCAATCGAAAGTTATTGCGCCTACTAACAAACAGACGTACAGGCCGACCGACCGACGGACAGGCCGACAGAAAAAAATTCGTTTCAGAATTAAGTTTGCTAGAGGTTTTGAGACTTTATACGCCGTTTGGCAAAAAAAATATTCGAGATTTCTGTCTCCTATATTCCACCCCCGCACAATCAACCCCAAATTTAATTTCAGCACTGAATACCAGATGTTTGATGAAATTGAAAGTTTTTTAATAAAAAAAAGCCTAAAACGTTCTATTACTCGAGTTTTAACGAAAAAATATCAATTTTTACCAAATCATCCCCCATTTATTCCCTCCCCCCTGGAGGGATTTTACTTAAGCGTAATCCGAACCGTTCGTTTATCGGGTGCTAACTGTATACCAAATTTGAAGACGATATCTCAATTCGTTCTAAAATTATCGTGGCTACAAACAGACAGACACACAGACCGACGACAGAGCGACAGACTGAGAGGCACAGAAAATTTTTGTTCCCAAAATCTATATGTTTTCACACGTTTTATGACATTTATGTGAAAAAAAATTGAAATGTTTGTCACCACACGTATTGACGATCTGCAAGTAAAATAATGACCTGACTGAATGTTTAATGCTATATTTAGTGTAGTTATGATAAACGTTTATAATTATAAGTTTAATTTAAGTTCTTGATCTAGATAATGCCAAATAGTAGATATTATTTAAAAAATACCGAATAGCTTGCTATTTCTACAGAGATAATTGTTTTTTATATTCCATATGAAAACCATTTTTAAGTTGATGTTCGGACAAGATATTACTGGTGAACCAAAATGATACCTAGACGGGTGAATTCGATGTTCTGGTACAAATATGTCACTTACTGCGTACAACTTATTGTACGAGTACAAACTGGAGCAAGCCTGGATGACACTATGAGAACTGTGGAGAAATGCCCTGTCAACACCGGGTAATGATTTCTTAAAGTTATATGATGTTGCAGAATTGTCAAACCGAAAGTTACAAGTGGGTTGACTAAACGACCTCTCACGAGTTATTTCTAGGACTAGATGATACGGATATTCCGTGAGAAGTACCTAGTGGAATTATGTTAACATTACAGGTGTCTCAAATCTTGAAAAGCAGTTGGTCGTTTAACGTAAATACTTGATTTGATGTAATCCCAAAGAAAGAAATCTAAGCAAGTAAGGTCTAAAAAACGAGTTATGGCCCATCTAAGAAATTGCTAACTCATCTATTGAAATTGTCCTGTTGAAACTAGCAGTTTTGACATGACTGTCAATTGTGTCACAAGAGTAGTAATAATTTGGTTGATCGAGAGATTGAAATACTTTTCGTCATTCAAATTTCCGTCTATAGAAATGGGCATATATGCCTGTTTTCTTCAATTTAAATCCAAACATTTCACTTTTCGAGATGTTGCATATGAGCTTCATGGATGCATTAGGGATTCTCATTTGACCAATACTCGTCAGAAAATACCACATCAGCTTCAAAATATTCATTTACATTACAGATTTGCATCATGCTTCTGCAAAACTTCACCCTTCGGTCGAAATCATCATCTGACAACTATTGAGCTAATATTGTACCTAATACGGATGACATTTTTCTCTTTTCAATATTTTTCCTACAGGGCACCGACTTATACTACAGTTTAATTTCAAAGTTTTGGTGGAAGTTTGAGGTGATTCTTCTAATTGAATGGCGATGTTTTCTCTGATATCTTCATTAGTGACGCTTTGTGGTCTTCCAGATTTTGTTAGGTAATAAATAATATTTCTGGGATATTCTCCATGAATATAAAATAAGTTCAAAACATCCGTGTTTCAATACACTTAATTTTCCATTTCGATTGACACAACAGAAAAACGCGACTTAAGTGGTTGATGGTTATTAATAGGAATGTTTGTTGTCATTTTCATGTCCGGCTAGCAAAAATCTGTTATAAGGTTCTCTAAAAACCCCAATAACTCGAAAAATATTGCAGATGGGTATAGATAATGCTATTATAGTTCAATGCGGAATTTAATTCTGCTTCAGAATATGGGAATAGAAATAGGGCATTGTACTTGAAAAAAATGAGTTCTAATGGTATGAAGTACTAAAAGAAAACTAAATTTTGGACACACTGTAGATAGTATGCCAACTTTAAGAACGGCACTATTTGTTTTAAAAATCGCGGCGTTACATAATTTTAAGTCCTATGAAGTAAATCCAAAAATATTTAAATAAGTCAAAGAAACTTAAAAACCGCTGAACTTAATTATAGAGAATTAATAATCTTTGCAATTCAAAAATGTAAGAAAACTATAACATTCTATCTGAAATAAGGAAGTTAATGTCTGCTTCCAGTATTTCCGGAAATAGCGCCATCTCAAAAATATTTTCTTTAAATTGATCATGGGTCTTTAGCTGCATGCTGAATTTTTCAGGAAAATATTATAAACAGAACCCTTAATACTTTTAAGAGAGGGTTTCGATCAATCACTATATATACTTATATATATATATATATATATATATATATATATATATATATATATATATATATATATATATATATATATATATATATATATATATATATATATATATATATATATATATATATATATATATATATATACATGTATTTATATGTTTTCAGATGCCCCGAAAATATATAAGGAAGACAGGTAGGGTTAATATTGATAAAAAGAAAAGGACGAAGCTAAATATAGTAGTAAACTTACAGTTAACCAGGTGTTCACACAACAACAAGAAACTCAACTAAGCGACTACATAAAAAAGTCAGAATCAGATTTACACTATGGCGTATCATATCAGCAAATTAGAAAAATTGCGTATGAAATATCAAAAAATAACAAAACTGTGGTTTTTCTTTTACAAAACTAGCTGAAATAGAAAATAAACTAATAATTGTATGTTTTAGGAAAATAATGGCTCATGAGTTTTATGAAAAGGCAACCTAATTTATCATTACGTAAGCCAAAAATCAAACGTCTAAGTCGCTCTATGGCTCGATGTGGATGAGTTTTTTCTTTAAATATGTGTCTGTCTTGAAAAAGTTGGTACTCAACGCTGATCAAATTTGGATAAGGCAGGCAGCACTACTGCGATGAGGCCTGTTAAAATAGTTTTGCAAAAAGGCAACAAGTAAGTGGGACAAATAGCCTTGGCAGAAAGGGAGGCTCTAGTGACTTTTGTAGACATTATCAATGCTATTGGTACACCTATCCCACCAATATTTGTTTCTCCAAGAATTTTCAATCCTTCAAAATATTTATCTGGCGGCTCACCAACAGCTTCCATTGCATTGAGAAACAAGTCCGGGTGGATGATATCAGAATTGTTTTCTCCGCTCAACATATTTATTTATTTATTTATTTAAATACAGATCACTCAACGAGAGTATCCCGTATTGAAGAGTAAAATTGTGCATAAAAAGACATACCCAAATAATCTATACAGCCATGACAAATATTGAAGAGTAAAATTGTGCATAAAAAGACATACACAAATAATCTATACAGCTATGACAAATAACAACATTTCTTGATAAGCGAGGAAATCCAGAACTGTCTATACAATCATACGGATACATTACATCAGAGAAGCAGTGGTTCTTAGTTCTACTTTAATGCAATTCAGAATATCTATATAGCGATGCACCCCATTGTAGGAGTGCATTATATAAAGGAAGTCACGAGATCTGCAGGTAAACCTCGGCACTATAAAAGATAGAGTGTGCAGTATTTGCGGACAGTCGATATCATCATTAAGCAAGTTCCATAGAAATACTGAAATGGGGACTGTTCGTCTGACCTGTAGGGATTCAATTCAAAATCGTTCCAACAAATCCGCCTGGGGCGTGCTCGCTGCAAGATAAACACCGTCAGCTTTGTAGACTATCAGTTTTAAGAACTTACAACGAGCAGCCTCAAACGCGCTCGTGTGTACCTCAGGAGCGTCACTTCTTAAGGTGTTATGAAAAACAGCAGCAAGGGTTTTCCACAGGGGTCAGGTTTACACCCGATTCTGTAGCTAATTATAATGGAGAACTGGTATAATGAAATATAATCCATAGAACCGTGCGGAAGCAAAAATCGAGGGGCAGGCTTTTGCGGACGACCAGCTTATCACTATAACAGCGTCCTCAAGAAGAAACTCTGTGAGGCATGCCAGAAGTGGGCTCACAAACTGGAATATGCCACCAAAAAGACGCAGGCTCTCTACAACGGTGCGACGATAGGTACCAAAGCGCAGACACAAAGGCACCCGGCGAACAAGATGGAAGACGTAACCACAAGGCCGGAAGCCAAACTAAAATACCTGGGAGTGATGCTCGACTCAGGTATACTCTGGGTGGAACATTCCAGATACGTAGCCGACAAGATAGCAAAGGCGGCGTATGGGGTACTAGCGGTTGTGGTAAAGACGTTGGAGACGGCTCCAAAGACCCTTAGAGTCATATATGAGTCGAAGTGATGCCAGCTCTTTTGTTAGGCGCCGAAATCTGGGGTGAACGAGCAAGGGATTCTAGAGTAAATATAAAACTGCAGTCGGCCCGATGAGCGTTTCTATTGGGCCTACCCAAAGTCTTCCAACGCAGCACTCGCGGTGCTGGCGGGTTGTACACCTTTGTGGGTGGAAGCACAGAAGCACAATATAAGATGGAAATACTCAAAGGCGGCAAATTTTGAGGGTAAACGGGCGTACGGAGAAGGATCGCACCTGGCGGAGCAGAGGAAAACCTGGGCGAAATAGAAGGAACGGAAAAGGCAACAGGACGTTGGATATACACAGACACGTCAAGGGCCGGAATAGGCCTGGTGGCCTATGAAGACAACGTAGTGATCGAGAGCAAAAGCTCCAGGACGCATACCCGGTGCACTTGGCAGAATTGTTCCCGGTGGGTAGGGCAGTGGAACAGTACGTCACTCTACAGGCTAGAACCGTCAACATCGCTTCCGATAATAGAGTCGACCTGGACGTGCTCATCAGGAGGAAGGGAGGAACGGCCAGAAGAATCCACAGGAAGATGCAAGGGGTGAAGCGGGCTGGAACAAGAATAAGTCTGTGGTTGGGTAGCGACCAATTCGAAGGCATTGCAAAGGTTGACGCGAGAGCAAACGCCGTCATACGTGACCCCCTACGTCACGGGACGGTAGAAGCTCCGGTGACGAGTAGAATGCTCAAACGAAGTGCCAAGAAAGACAGTAAAGTAGAGTGGCAATATTACTGTGACAAGGAGATAAAGGTTAGGACCACTTATCGATACATAGAGAGCGTGGGTGTTAGCCTCAAGGCTGGAGTCAGAACGCGGTGACTTTTTGACTGGCCACGGGCCTTTCAAGGGCTACTTTAGTAGGTTTAACCTAAGGCCCGTAGTGGGAAAATGTGCGTGCGGAAACGGAGAGCAGGAGACAGCAAGACATGTGCTGGAAGACTGCCAGATGGAAAATCGCAACACGACAAGAAAAACTTTGCGATAAACCAGAATAGGGTTGAAGGTTCCTACCCGTTGAAGGTAAGCAGTTCTACCAAGAACGAGTAAATCAGGAATTGCAAGGAATGAGCCGCTGAAAACGAGTTGGAAGGGAAAACGCAAAGTGGGTTAGAGGATAACCGTGAAGAAAGAATGCGCCGGATAGAGAAATAGATCAGATTTCGGGAAAAGCAAGAGTGGAGTGAACGTTCTTCTGAATGTGAAGCGGGTTCTGTCTTAAAATACCTGCTGATTTTTCAGAGTGTAGAGGTTGTAGGGGTTCCTTTGGTGGTAACTTTGACATGTCAGTGTAGGAGGATACCATGTCCTAAAGTCCTCGGACGGAAAAGCAGGGGCTTCGTACTCAAGATAGTAAACTGTGTACCTCATAGTATGGAGACCAAATTATGGACGCATATTCTAGATAGGGTCGTACATACGCATTATACAATACTGGTACAGTTCCTGTGTTCTCAAAAGTGGCAGCGCTACGTACAAGAAAGTCCAGAGTCCTGAAAGCCTTCCATACAATAGACTCTATGTGGTTTATGAAAGACAGCTTACGGTCAAAAACAACACCCAGATCAGTTTCATCTCAGCCATCCGACGCACAACGCCACCCACAGAGTAATTCAATTCAGTACGTGAGTGACTTAGACCTTATGTCATTACATCGCACTTCGGAATGTTGATGAGGAGGCAGTTGATGCAAGCCCATGAGTGTATTTTTCTAAGATTGTCCTCTAGTTTAACACAGTTTTCCAGATCTTCTATTCTGAGAACAATTTTCAGATCTTCAGCATACAGCAAGTGCGAGACGAGCGCTGTTGACCATACACGCTGTTCCATTGATAACAAAATTCTTTTGCTTCTGGACAATAATAATTTGCACATGTCTGTTCAAACAATGCGATATTGCAAATCAAATGAAATTGTGCTACTGCCATCTCCACCGCATACGACACACAGGCTGTAGCCTCTAGATGTAGCGATTTATGCACTATTTAAAGCCTTCGCAATAACTTCGGCTTATTCAGTTTATGGGCAATGGAGGGCGTTACGCCCCTGATACGATTTTATAAACTTTGTAAAACAAAACTTTAGATATGTACCTACATTATGGAAAAAAAATTACAAATCTGATTCATAAAATGGGTTTTATTGCGTTTTGAAAAACAAAGTTAGCTTGCCGCACCCTCTATAAGCTAGTTGGCCAACAGAGCATATCAAAATGCATTATCTTTGAATAGTATTAAAAACGCGTTTAAGAAAATCGGATTACGGCCACTTGATAGACTAGTCTTTAGCGAGACCGATTCTGTAACCAGCAGTGTCACTGGCAGGCCTCTTGATACAGGCGAGCAGGGTAATTATTCCTTTAAAACATTAACAGATATCTAATGTGGAGCGGTCTCAGGCAAAACCCCATTCACCTGATGAACATCACGGCCAATTTTTTTAAAGTTTGTAGCGTCACCAGCTATCAACTTCAGGATTAAATGCTAACAAACATTTTAAAGGTGCTAGCCTGGAAGAACTGTTCCCTACCCCAAAGGAAATATAAAAAATCCGAAAAGTATAAAAAGGAAATCTAGATTCATTATTTATACTGCCATCCTTTAATTGTAGAATCAGAAATAATTTAGAGTTGGAGAAGAAAAGAAAAAAGAAGCTACCAAGAAAAAAGGATCAATAAAACATTCATTTAAGGAAAATTGCCTAAAGCATTGGCGTGGTAATTTCCTCACATTGTAGTATTTTATAAAAGTGTCTTTTGAGATACTAAAAAATAAGTCTTAACTCAGCGTTTCTCAACCCTTTAGTATTTTCGACCCAATTTTCAATCATATTTCTAATCGCGCGGATGGGCGAGAAGTTTCGATTTGTTTCGAATAGTCTAGAACGTCTGCGCAGTGTGAATAAATGCTGCATCTCAACCAGTTTCAGCCAGTCCCTGTCAAGTGGATTCTTCTACCGTACATGTTTATGTTGTAATTTGCGTGTTAACTGCACTTGACGATATTCAAATAGCAGTAGATTTATACAGTGTGTACAGAGTCGTGGATAAATTTTTCAGTGGGCATAAGCAAGAATTTTACGATAGTGAAGCATCAACAAGTGCACAGAAAAGAGTGGTTCTGAGACATAAAACAAGAAAATATTTTCAAGAATATTTAATGTTTGGGTTTACCAGCAGTGAAGTGAACGAAGAAGAAAGGCCCCTGTGTGTGATTTGCTTAAAAGCTTTGGCAGCAGACAGCATGAAATTTAATAAACTTAAATGGAATGTGAAAACGCTCCATAATGAGTGCGTGAACAAACCTTGAGAATTCTTGAATAACAATTAAAATCCAATGAAAAGCAGAAATCATTCTTTTAACTTTGTGGATGAAAAAGCTTTACTTGCCTCTTACAAAGTTTCATATCAAATAGCCAGATGTAAAAAGCCTCACAGCATTGCATGAAGAGCTTACACTGCCAGCTGCAATTGAGATCGTAGAAACTATGTTTGGAGATAATTTTTCCAAACAATTTCAGTTCATACCTCTGTCAAATGATACCGCTTTCCGTCGAAATGGTAATATAGCTGAAGATGTGCAGCGTCCGCTTTTTGGAGAGTTGCGTGATAGACTGTTTTTAATTCAGCTTGATGAGGCAGCAAATAACAATAAGGATGCTCATTTAATTGTCTATATTCGATTTTGTGATGGCATGTCAGCAGTATAAAAACTACTATTTGTAACGATTCAGTTTTTATGTGGAATCATTACTGGTTTAAAAACACTTAGAAAGCCCCCAAGCATAATAAATAATACTAGAAACCCTATCTATATTAAATATTTCAAATTTTGGTTTCAAAATAATGTTGATGAAATTTCGATGAAAAATTCTGTATCGTAAGAAGCGTAAGACTCCCTATAATATACGTCGAAATCTAAATATTAAAAAACGTTGCATTTTGTTGGGGAAAATAAACGTCTCTATTGTCCTGAAATTCTAGGTAAAAGCTGAGCGGACGAGTCCATTATTGTGGAGGTGTGTATAGAAGACGTCGGTGATTTCGCCAGCGATTGGAGGTTTCGTTTTATCTCATTCGAAGAATGAAGGCGAGAAATAGCTCGCACACAGCCACTAACGCTCATGACTCTGAAAATTTCGTGCAGGGGTCAGGAGCAGCAGAACGCTCTCTACCTCTGGAGAGTCTAGCGCTGGCGCTCCTGGCGTAAACATCGTTTACTTGAGGTGGCTCTCTAATTGTCTTATAAACGGGGTTTTAAGACTTTCTGTTACCTATACTACCTTGTTACAATACTCCGTGATTGTTTAAAGTGTTTTAATAATTTTAGAGTTTGAATAAACATAGAATTCAGCATAGAACGGGAGTTCAGTTGTGGTTCTTTGTTTCAACCTGTTGCCTTGCCGCTTTAATTTACGTTTAAATTGCGATTCGCGAAGTTTCCAACAAGCGAATTCAGAATATCGACCTAGGTGTCAAATGGTCTTGTACACGTGACACAACAAATCCACCTGCTGTGACCACCAATGGGAAGCATCACTGATTTGCCCAGCTTCTTCTGTCATATCGAGGTCACTGAAACTTGTGTCAGGCATTCTTAGTAGATCCAACTTGGAGGGCATCCCCAATAGAGTCACAGGTAATTCAAGTCAGGAAAGTTTGGTGAGTCCACATATAATTGTTTTCTGAACCAGTCAATATTTCATGCAGTGATTTGATATCTGAACATTTTATAATCTGAACATTCAAACTCACTTAATCAAGTTTGAGTTTAAACTTTAAACATGTCAAGGAGGTGCTGTTAAAATAATTATAGATTTCCTATTTAATCTCTGGAATTATCTCAGTTTTTGTAAATTTAAACATTTAGTTTTTGAAATTGTAATTGGTAAATTTTGTCTGTAAAAATTTCCAACTTATGCATTATCTTTAATATCACTTATTTTCAATCATTATTATAGAGTTTTCACGTAAATATTTACATATATATTTTTTAATTGAGCCTCACTCTAAGAACTGTCCAGGATCTAAATATAAAATTAACCAAGTTAATTGACAAACGTCAAATAATTTACATAATAATTTGTTTACTTTTAAGCTGCAGACACACAGTATCTGATTTTTAGTATACCTCAATATATAAGTGCTTATATTTATTTAGCAAGATGCAACCACATTTATCTCATTATTCTGTCATATGCACGTTAATTGATAATTTATTGTTATTGAAGCTCTTGCTATTTGATTTCTATTTGTGTACAATTAATGTTTATTTTGATTCCAGCTATTTTTATTTCATTGTGTTGCTATTCCAAATTCAATTCATATGAATAAATTCAATATTCTGTTACATTAATATGTCTGTTTGATTGAAGATAATTTCCTCTTTAAACCCTTTTGACTTTTTGGTGCGGACATAATCAAGACTCTTTAATATCGCATTCCTAGATATCGAAGAGAAATCTTAATAAAAAAAGAGCATCGTAACCAGGCACTAGTTTGGAGCGCTGATAAATATGAGACTTCAGGCAGTGCAACAACACAAGAGCGTAAGTACTAAACTATGTTAAGATCTTCCAACCTCATAAAGTATTTCTAATCTTGCTAGTCATAAATCTGATAGATAGAAACCTTTTAGGGTAGGATTTATAGTAAACAGTGACCTCACTACGGACCAGATTTGGGTTCATTTGAGATCCCTCATATATTACTGCTTGCCTATTACCGGGTTATAAATATAAATTCTTTATTTAAGGGAGGTTACATATTCTGCAAACCAATAGAGCTCAAAACAACAGCGCTTGCATTATTTGTTATCTGGAATGATTTTCTTAACGAGGAAAATATAGAGCGGAAAAATGGGTCAGAATATGCACCAATGGTGCTCGTACAATGTCTGGAAGATTACAAAGTATACAGGCACTTGCAAAACAAAACATTACAGTGTCAATTTCTAATATTAAACCTTCTTTCGAAAAACTTTGCTCTGCAAGATAGGCCCAAGGGAGTCACTAATAATTATTATTAATGTTGTTTTTAATTTAATATTGACGAGTTAATTATTAGATAGGTTGTGTAGTATTGATGCAATCCTATGTAAGTGTATCCTATTGCTTTTCTTTGAGTAAATTAAATAAAAATCCTATATAAAATAAGTGTATTTTATTGCTTTTCTTTTAGTAAATTGAATACATTTTTTTAATAGTATAGATATTTTTTCAATATGCTCGCGCCCTCCATTAAATTTTATAAGGCACCCCACAGGTTGAGAATCGCTGTCTTAACTTACATAAACCAGCGATTCGGTTTTGTAAGACCTTGTAGCTATTCTCGTAACAATATTGAAACTTTAAAATATAGTATCTACGTACCTACCCTCTGTAAAACTACAACATAATATTTGAAAAGTTGCCAAACGAATCCCATTTTCCGCTACTTAATATCAACATGCCTATATTCACAGCGTCGGTGTTACAAAACTGTGATTGGCTGCTTTACACTTTTAATTGAAAATAATGGCACATGCCGCCTACTTGATTAGTTCCAAAATATATTTAGCGTCAATTAGTGACTAAATCGGCACGGATGTTCAGATTGTCAGCTTTCATTAATAAATTGATTGAGTTTTAACGAATTCAAAACAATGCGTGTCTTAATTTATCTACTATCATAAAATGTACTTTATCTTTACCTCAGAATCGCGTACACAAAAAGTTTTAAAAAAAAGTGTGCAACCGTCTGAAGGTAGCATAACTCATATTTACTACCCATGGTGTTGCTGTGCATCGCCGGATGTCGAAACCCAGTGCTTCTTTTTTAATATATTTAATTGGTCGTCTGCAAGGTACTACACAAATTACTAGACTCCCAGGCTACTTCAAAATGGCTTCCCGTGTAATTTTCAGCATAATAAGAATAATTTTCAAATATGGTAGAACTATTATTATGTTATACCGTTTCATGATTGGCGGCTTAGGGCACAATGAAACAAGGCCCCTCCTCTTGCGTGACGTCACAAAGCGACAGTAGAGCTTCTGCAACCCCTGTGCGGGGGTGTTGCACCCTGCTAGTGGTAAATAGGACTACGGTCAGTACAGTCAACATACATCAATTATTTACCTATTAAAAAGGCAGTTTATACTGTACCATGCACTCACGCTTTACTGATCGTATCAAAGATCGACGCTGGAGCTCGTCTAACAGAACCGAGCAATTCGATGTAATTATCGTGTTTATATTGAGACAGGTTAATGGGGAGTGCGAATTTGTAAATTGACGGAAATTGTATTGAAAATGTTTGATCAACGACATTGCAAATAAATTACTTTGCTTGTTCAGTTACATTTCTTTGTTTACAAATTTCTTAATATATTATGCGCAGTTCAATGTTATATTTTTATGTAGGTAAAAGTGATAGTGTCACATAGTTTCCAGGAGAAACGTCAAATTATTTTTCAATACCTACATGGATACTATGAATTGACATGAACCGAGGTTGTGACATTGTGTTTGAGCAAGCTGAATGTCTGCACGTGGCACCTTTTGGAGTGGTGGGGTTAAGCCGTGGGTGCCGTGTACATGCGATGTTTGGCACCATAAATATCCATACCTTTTTTATATAAACGACGGGATTTGGGAAACTTTACAGGATAATGAGGTGAAACTATTCTCTGGCGTCAGTGATTGGTCATAGTCCGAAAATAGACCGACGTTAAATAAACAAAATACAATACAATACGATACAAGAAACATAATTCCGTTAGATGTTTTTTAATCCCGAAACAAGTCCACTAACTCGTAAAAAATCCATCTCCTACCATAATACCATGTATTTGCAAGGAACCGTACCTTTTAGAGAATTTTTATGAAAAAAATTTGCTAATAGAGCGGTTCTGATGTATATAGTGATAGTGATAGTGTATTTCCCATCAATATTTACATGGGGCGTCAAACAGAACTAACGTTTTTACATTCAAATATAACACGTAAAATCGCAAAACTAAAGATAATAAAAGCACTGTCAACATATAAAATGCTAAAACTACCTAATAACAACAAATATAAACTAACAAAGCTAAATACGTGCGCTGTAAAACAAACCCTGATGATATATATATATATATATATATATATATATATATATATATATATATATATATATATATATATATATATATATATATATATATAAGACATATCATTACAGTTCAAAACATTAAATTACACATAAAATAAATACATGTTAAAGTCAAAAAAATAAAAAAAGTTAAAGCTAACTATCACAATTTTAAGCGTTTTATCTTCTTTGGGGCAACATGGTCCGACAAATAAAATTATTCAGATGATATATCTGCGCTATACACTCCTTAAAGTCTCAAACTTGTTTACTCTGTATCATGAACTCTTCCAATGTATAAACTGGTGTTTTCAGTAGGATCTGCTTCAGTGCCTTATGAAATTGCTGCGTTGGTTTGTTCTTTAGTTCAACCGGTATCCTATTATACAGTTTAGGACCCCAATAGTCCACTCCCTGCTATGTCTGAGACAGTCTATGAAGTGGTGTTCTTATACTATCCTTACTTCGGGTGTCGAAATGGTGCTTTTGATTGTTCGTTGGAAATCTGTCCAGGTTATTATGCACATACTTCACACACTGAAACACATACAGTGCTGGAAGTGTCAAAATTCCTTCAAGTCTAAAAGCCTCCCTACAACTGTCGGTAGGCTTCAAGCCCACCAGTGCCCTCACAGCCCTCTTCTGCATGATAAAGACCTCCCTTGCCGCAGATGAATTGCCCCACAGAAGTATCCCATATGCAAGCACAATATGACAGTGTACTAAACTGCTTCACCATTCTAACTGTGTGTATTCCCGTTGCCAGCTTCCCTATTATACATTCGACGTGTACGTTCCAGGTAAGTCGGCTATCAATATTAATGCCCAAAAATTTAAGATGTTGCCGCTCGCTAGTTCTCTTAAAGTTTAAATAATGTGTCTTCTTTTCATTTATTTTTAATTTGTTGTCACTTAACCACTTTTTAGATGTCTCTAGTGTATCCCATTTTATTTTTTCTAGTTCGTCTTCCTCAGACGATTTGACAAAAAACGAGGCATCATCCGCATAAAGGTGGGTGGAAACTGTCTCACTCACTATTTAAGTCATTGATATATATTATGAACAAAATCGGTCCCAATACAGATCCCTGTGGCACTCCATGGATAACAGTTGTATATATATATATATATATATATATATATATATATATATATATATATATATATATATATATATATATATATATATATATATATATATCCAACCGATAACTCAAAAATTATATAGAGATTTTGATGATATTCGGCACGTGTCTTTCTTTTGTTAATACCTTGGATGAGTTCGTTAGCCAGTCCAATCGGGCCAGTTTTCCAAAAAGTTATTTATTTTTCTAAAACAAATTTTGTACGTATCTTAAAAAATAACAAATTTGTTTCGACGAAATTTTTTAGATATTCTAGCTCGATAGAAACTACCATAATACGTAGTTACCAAAATTAAAGTTTCTAGTTTAATGAAAATTTGGGTTATTAAGATTTGAAGCATGTAATGAAGATTCTCTACTATAGCGCACTTGCTGCATCCCGATCTTTTTATATAAAAGACGGGGTTTGGGAAACTTTACAGGATAATGAGGTGAAACTCCTGTCTGGCGTCAGTGATTGGTCATAACCCGAAAAGAGACCGACGTTAAATAAACAAATTACAACACAATACGACACAAGAAACATAATTCCGTTGGATGTTTTTTATTTTGAATCCCGAAACAAGTCCATTGACTCGTCAAAAATTCATCTCCTACCATAATATCTTGTATTTTCCAGGAACCGTACCTTTTAGAGAATTTTTATTAAAAAAATTGCTAACAGAAGTATATATATATATATATATATATATATATATATATATATATATATATATATATATATATATATATATATATATATATATATCTGTATATATATATATATATATATATATATATATATATATATATATATATATATATCCAACCGATAACTCAAAAATTATATAAGTACAGATTTTGATGATACTCGGCACGTGTCTTTTGTTAATATATTGGATGCCAGTTGGAATATCCAGTCCAATCGGGCCAGTTTTCCAAAAAAGGTATATATTTTTCTAAAACAAATTTTGTACGTATCTCAAAAAATAACAAATTTGTTTCGACGAAATTTTTTAGATATTCTATCTCGATAGAAACTACCATAATACGTAGTTACCAAAATTAAAAATTCTAGGTTTAATGAAAATTTGCGTTATTAAGATTTGAAGCATGTAATGAAGATTCTTTACCATAGCGCACTTGCTGCATCCCGATTCTTTGGAAATAGCACACTAGTTCTTTTAACAAGAATTGATATTACTATTTTAAAATATTTTGTTAAAATAGTTTAAAGAGTTTTCACAATCTTATAACAAAAGACTTTGGAAGAAGATTACAAGTAACAAATCCAAAAATTTCTAAAAAATATTGTTTCGCAAAAATTCATAAGCCGGGAAAATCACTAGGATCTATTATTTCGGCTAATAAATGAGTTTAAAAGCTTGTCTGTTAAACAAACAAGTTTTTCAGTGTCAAATTCACTTGAATTCAATGATAAAGTTAAATAAAGATCTTAAATAGTTGAAGGCAAGGTTTTGACATTATTTGATGTAGCGTCCTTGTTTCCTAGCGTGTCTACGAAACAAACGCTAATGTATTTAGAATGATTGTTGAAATTGAACCACATAAGTAAAAATGTGTGCAAAGAATATTTAATTTTAACAAACCTTTGTATAAGACAAAATATCTTTCAATTTAACAATGACTTTTTTTAACATACCCGAGGCACGGCCTTGGGCAGCCCTCTGCCTCAATTCGTTGCGGACCTTTTCATAAGTAGATTTGAAATGGATTTAGAACATAAAAAGAAGTATTTTCCTATAGTGTTGTTTTGTTATCTGCACAATATTTTTGTAGTGTTTAACACAAATATATGCAAAGTACATGATTTTATTAATAGACGCAACTGTCAATTTGATTCAATAAAATTTACCCACAAATTAGAAGTTAACAGTAAACTTTCCTTCTAGATGTTTCAGTTATTAAAGATAACGACTCTCTTGAATTCGATGTCCACAGGAAGTAAACTACCATTACATTCAAAATGACTCGCATTATACGTTTACAGAAAAAACGGCTAGTTTCAATTTTTTAGTAAACAGATTAATAAAATTCCCTTAAGTAAAAATAGATATGGTAGAGAATCATAGTACATTAAAAACGTAGTTAAATATAACGGATATTCGAATTGCTTATTGGAAACATTAATTACTATTGATAGACATAGAACAAAATAATGTTAGCGCAATCCACGACATTCAGGAAAGATAAAATAAAAAAAGTTTCTTTGTTGACCATTTGAACCGCATATCACAGGGGTATCGAGTGCATTTTTAATCTTTTCGACAAAAACACAAATTAAAGTAATACGAAAGATAAAGCTACTGAAATGTCGGGTATCCATGAGATACGGTAGTGAGTACAAGTCATACATGGCACAATATATCTGGGATAATAATCACCACATAGATAAAGAAAATCTGAAACATATCAAAATTGTTAGACAACCAGCGCAGTTAGATGCGTGCAAAAGTATTTATATTTTCAAGGCAATAAAAAATAAAATTTCCTTAAACCGAGCTCCGCCGCTAATTTATAGCCCTTTCTTTTCACTCTCTCTCTTTGACATAAAAGTGATTCCGAAACTCAGCAGGTAAAGTTATAACGGGAGTTCAAAAGCCTCGTTCGGCAATTAGAATACAATACACAGAAAATTTACTTGCGTTTTCGTCCCTCTCATCGGTCTTTACCTAAGACTTAGTATAAGAGGTGTTGAAAGTAGTTTAGAATTTTTCATCCTCTGATGATGCTAACTTTGTTAGTGAATCGGTCGTTAGGTCTTTAAAAAGATGTGTTGTGGTGATTTGGGTTCTCCAAATGTACTTAATTTAAGCCTCCGCATATTCTCATAACCAATGTTTTCTACAAAAAGTCACTAATAAAATAATTGTAATTACATAATCTATTAATGAGATATAAAGTCACAATGGAATTAGACAATACTTTTTTTAATTCAGTCACCACCACTAGGTCGTATGTATTACGGTCTTGAATTATTTGTAACAAATAGTGACTATTTCAAATACATTTTCTGCAAGTATTTTAATCAAGGAAGGGGGGTGACCTTTAATACATATAAACCTAGCACCATGTTAAAGAGACTTTAAACAATATTTGCTACTTGTAGGTCGTATCATTTTCAGACTTTGTATTTAAAAGTAACAAATTTTACGTTTCAAATTGCCACTGACATTTTCAGAAGAAAAGGTATAAAAATTTTAACGTAAATTATCTTGTACTTCTTGATATTTGTGCATAAAGAAAAGTTAATTTTTGTAATACATAATCAATCTTGTACCCTCCTCTGACCACAGCTCGCACCGAATTTTCTTTTGATTAAATGTTTATAAGTTATTTCGCTTTTGAGAAATGCAAATTTTTGTATATATTGTAGCTTTAATAGAAACCTGTGATCTAGATTTGCTGGCCGTAGCTTTGCTATTTGCTATTCTCGGCGATACAGCGTCCAAAAATATTTTTTTCGCGGCACAACTGGTCTGATGTTCCTGGCTAGTGAACTTATCCAAGCCACTAGGTTTACTCAACAAAATTAGCCTATTACTTTTTGAGTTATCGGTGTGGCTTTATATATATATATATATATATATATATATATATATATATATATATATATATATATATATATATATATATATTCTGGAACAACGAAATTTAAATACAATAATCAAACGTTCCTATTACTTTTTTTTAATCAAATAGCACAATTTATACAACGTCTTTATATGATCAATAACCCCACTATTTCACTGGTTATAATTGTTTACCGTACCTCATTTCATTATTTTGTGGACCTCTGTTGACTTTCTTGTTCTACAATATCTGACTATATTTACGATGCAACAAACCAAACGGTAATTGAAATTTTGTGAATCCGCCCTTTCTTGTAATCGACAATGTCTTGTAGGGCTTAAAAGACTAGATGGTCGCGTCGGTATGGATTAAGATGCCGGTGTCCAATTTTCTTTTCTATTTATTTTTATATGAGGAATGTTCTCATATAATCTCTCTAATTTTCGAATCTCTACCTTTTCTATCCGACTTTTTCTCCTTTTTCGTTGATTTTGTGACCTTTCTCGTTTGTTCTTTTTTTCAGTGACAACTCCTGAAATTGCTGATGTATTAAAATTCACTGTCAACGCCCTGTGGTCCAGCAAAATCTCTGCTTCGTGGTGTTTCTGCACCGCTTGACATTTGATGTCATGTCGTTTTTATTATTGTTAAAATGACGTCAAAATGGCCGTTGATGAATTATTATAACCAGGTAAGAAGATAATAAACATGTTAATTTATACTATATATAAATTAAGTAAAATACTATGGCTATGGCTTTGTGGCAGTTCTAGGCCTCCCGAGTAGCTTGAATGTACCCACGGTACAGCAGGAAGAAGCTGTGAGAATAAACTAGGGAGCGGAAGCAATGTGATGAGATTCAACGCCCGTTGTGGCATTAGCCAAGTTGTTTCCGCTCGCTAGTTTCCCTCCACAGATTCCTTTCTGCTGAACTTGGAGGCTACCATTAAAAATAAGGTGATGTCATAAATGTAATTTTTACGTTATAAGTTGTTAGTTAAAAAAATAAAATTGACATATCCGAGCGTTTTTCTGAAGACATTAAATAACGCATTTATGAATTATGTTCCAAACTTTTGATCACACTGTATAATAATAATTTATATTACCTTCCACATTTCCAAGGAATGTCTGGATTTAAAATATAAGTATTAACATCACACAATGACAAAACATGGCTATATACAGGGTGCTTCACGGTGAGTGGCCTATTAGACGTTTCTACATGTATTTAAATTCTGAAAATTGGTATCCGCACGTTTTTGATGTTGATCTTTCTAACTAAAATATTTTCAATTAGCCTGCACTTTCGGTTACACCGGAAGTCGACACAAACTTTGTTTTTTTAAATGAAACATCCTGTATATTATTAGTTTTTTGAATTACACGTTCAATTTAAGGGCCACTTTAATCACAACATATTCTGGATAGTTTGTACGGTTTCGGATTTATTCTCCATTTTGTAGAAAAAATTACGATTGGAGCGCTTTAGAAAAATTCCGATATCTTTAAAGACATGCAATATAGAAACATGCGGTTTTCACTATCCCATAGAGCATAAAAATTCCTACATACTGCTATAAACACAATACGATTTTAAGATAACTGTTATTTATAACAAACATTTAATTTTGAAAATTTTCAATCATAGATAACTTGATTTTTTTTAATGCAGCGGTACCGATATGTCCCCAGCATCTGATTCAGCGTTAAATTCCCTATCTTTTAACTATGCGTTACTCTATACCTATCTCTTATAATTTTCTTTGAAAATTGATTTGAAAATAGTAATTGTTAGCGGGACGATGTCATTTTTTTTGTACGTAACAAAAAAATACAGTAGAAACAAAAATATTTCATGTTCAAGTTAAAAATTATGTGTTTGAAAATTATGTATTTAAAATATTTTTAAAAAATTTAAAAAATTAGTAAGGATAATAACAGTGATATTATTACCTTACACAATCTTATAAATCCTCGAAGTATTATTACAACACGAGTAACAAAACAACTCACACCTCCTAAACTAGTAACTGCTCAAAATTTTGTCCATTAACACTCAAACATTTTAATATTCGTGTCGTAATGCCGCTAGTGGTTGCTGACAGAATCTCATTCCTATCGAACTCTTCATAGGTCCTTCTTACTCTGATCTCTAATTTTTCGCGTGAATTGACGGGGCTTTCATATACTTTGGTTTTCATGTTTCCCCAAAGATGGAAATCAAGCGGGTTAAGATCTGGACTTCTTGCGGGCCATATCCAGCGACCGCACTTTCCAATCCATCTATCTTCAAATATATCGTCGAGTGTGTTAGATACTTCTCGTGTAGAGTGAGCAGGAGCTCTGTCATGTTGTTACCAACGAGTTGTGTATTCTGATAATGGTAAATTGCCTAAAAAGTCTGTAACTATTGTTCTTAATATTTCCATGTAACGATTAGAAGTTAATGTTCCATCATAAATATGATAATAAAAGTTATTACCTTTCAATAAACAAAACACATTGAAACTAAATTTTACTTTAAATCCCCTTTCCCTAATAGAGTGAGGGTTTTGATATGCCCAAACATGACTGTTATGCCTATTGAAAACTCCTACATGAGAAAATTTCGATTCATCAGCCCATATAATTTTTTTTAAAAGTCATCATCTCCTTGAATATGAATTAACATCGTTTCACAAAACTGGACCCTTTTACTAGCATCTTCTGGATGCAGAACTTGCACTAAAGTAAACTTATAGTTGTGCATTTTGTGCATCCACAAGATTCTTTCTACAGAGGGGTAAGGAATACCTATGTCGTTCACTGCAGTGTAAAAAGATGCATATGGATATGCTTCGAAATAAGCCAGGATAGTTATTTCGTTATCTTCATCCCTAGTCACTGGACTAGGGTTAACTTTGGGTGCTTTAAAAGTACCAAATTCTAAGAAATTTAACTCAATCCTTCTAAACTTATTTTCACTCGTGGGTGGCAGATTGGTATTTAACTCATTAAGCCTTCTACATGTTCTACTAATAATTTGGTTACATTCTCCATGGATGTAAAATAAATTTAAATAATCTGCATTGGAATAATGATTTGATATGTTAACTGTGAACATTAGTGCATTGACATTTATCGAATAATTTAGAATGACAAGTATGTAATATGAATTGTTCATCATGGCACACTTGCCTTAAAGTTGACGTTCAACCACAGTATAAGGAGAAATTATGCTGTGTTATGTTTTTGAATGTCTCTAAATACCTAAAAAACTGTCCTTTTTAGCTATAGGAAATACTCAACATAGGTCGGAAAGTTATCGAAAAAGGAATCGGTTGGTACTGCAAGTTACTGTGTGTCCCTTTTAAAATAAGACACTCATTGAAGGCAGAAGTAGTCAAAGGTTGGCGCCACCCCGCTGACCATTAATATTTTCAAATAAATTTTCAAAGAAAACTGTATGAGATAGGTATAATGTAATGTATACTTAAAAGATAGGGAATTTTTAACGCTGAATCAGATGCTGGCAACATATGTGTACCCTTCCATTAAAAAAAAATCAAGTTATCTATGATTGAAAATTTTTAAATTCAAATGTATGGTATGGTATGGTACTGTGTTTCTAGTATTATGTAGAAATTTTTACGCTCTATGGTATAGTGAAAACCGCATGTTTCTATCTTGCATTTCTTTAAAGATATCGGAATTTTTCTAAAGCGCTCCAATCGTAATTTTTTCTACAACATGGCGAATAAATCCGAAACGGTACGAACTAGCCCGAATATGTTGTGATCAAAGTGACTCTTAAATTGAACGTGTAATTCAAAAAGCTAATAATATACAGGATGTTCTTTAAAAAAAAAAACAAAGTTTGTGTCGACTTCCGGTATAACCGGAAGTGCAGGCTAATTTAAAATATGTTATTTAGAAATATCAGTATCAAAAACGTGCGGATACCAATTTTCAGAATTTAAATAGATGTAGTTCTCCAGAAACGTCTAATAGGCCACTCACCCTGAAGCATCCTATATATATATATATATATATATATATATATATATATATATATATATATATATATATATATATATATATATATATATATATATAATAAATATACAGGAGACATATACCGGTTTGGTCCGTGTTAGGACTCATATGTATGTCATATGTACGCTCCAGCAAGTCTTACATATATATATTTTTGAGGTATTTAGAGACATTCAAAAACATAACGCAGCATAATTTATAATATTAAATAATAAAATAAAATAATAAATTTAAACAGATCCCAAAGTCGCGATTTCCCGTTTAGCAATTTTTTTTTCTACGAAAATTTACCAAAAGATAAGATAATAAGACCAACCAATAAAAAATATGTTATCTAATTATCTAAAACTGTTATTATTTTGGTTACTTTCACCTCAACAGATTATTTTTGAAATTATTCAGACGTAGGTAACTTAAAAAATTATTTTAGACATCTGCCGACAATTTATATTACATATGCAAGGAATACTTGTAAAGTAGTTTGAAACTTGTGCGGATGTAAATCACTTGTTATTTCCTTGTGCATATTAAATATTTTTACTGCATTAAGTTTATATCGAATGGCATTATATTTTATTTATGAAAGTATTGAATTATTTCTTGCATGTGTAGATGAAAGATGCGTTGTTTTATCGCCTCTTGAATTAGCATAAGTACAGCTTTCTGGTATTTTGTTACAATTTTACTGTTTTGCTTATAATATTTGCATACATAAGGCTTTGCTCAAGCTCTCATTCTGACTTTATTATAAAGCTAGTGTGGGTATGAAAATTGAGATAGATAATATTTATAAAAGCAAGCATGTGATATGTGAATTAAACACTGCTAAATTATTTTCGCTACATCACACAGAACACTTACAATTTTAATGACTTAATAACATTAAATAATTTATTTAAAATTACAACATTCAACAAAGCAAAGGCAGTAATTGTATTCTGTGAGTAATAGCAAATTATAACGACTCAAAATGTTATTGAATAAAAATATATTGGTTAAAATACACACGTAGATGCTTTTCCTGATTTTACAATATCTTCTTATCTTCTCTGCAATTGGTTTTGCTCTCATGACATCTTCAGGTGGTTGTATTGAAGATAAGAAGCGTTGCCTATCTTTATTGTGGGGCGGTTTCACAAGCTAGGGCAACCAAAACCAAGTATTTGAGGTACGAATAGAACAATTTTTATGAGTGTAATTTGCATATACAGACTACTAAATTTTAATTCTTTTTTGAAAATAATTCTGATCGCATTTAAATCTTGTTGACACATTTTTATTCACAGATAATACCAAATTTGTGCGCGACGTATTTTGAAAATATTATATATTTTTCAGAGCATCGAAAAACCAAAGTCTAAAAAACTGACATTTTTCACTAAAGCTTTCACTGCTTTCAGGGAATTGTTTGTAGGCAACAATATATATAATATAATAAAATTATGACTATGTTTCACCATTCTTTCCACTGAATGACACTACTTATAAATAGGAACTTTTTGGTATACGTAATTAGCTGAAAACGTTGTATTTTGAGCATTTTCTGTAGTTTTAGTGAATTTTCGTGGAAAAAATTCACTAATGGGGGGATCTCGACTTTTGAATTAAAAAAAAAATTCCAAATGAGCGCGAACTAGGACCCCTAGAACCGATATCCGGGGTCAGTTTCAATTTTTATATGTTTATATATATATACATACATATATATATATATATATATATATATATATATATATATATATATATATATATATATATATATATATATATATATATATATATATATATATATATATATATATATATATATATATATAACTCAAAAAACAATGGGCCGATTTTGATAAAATTTGGCACATACCTTCGTTTTGTTAATGGCATGGATAAGTTCGTTAGTCAAGAAAATCGGACGAGGTTTTCTAGGAAAATTTTGAGTTTTCTTTCTAAAAAAATTTATATCTCCGGAAGTAACAAAGTAAAGGCAACCAAATTTGATACGCCTGTTCATATCATCATTAGTAAGCTACCTACCAAAATTTAGCTTTGTAGGTTAAAGGACAAGAAAGTTGGTGATTCAATTATTTTTTTTAATTGAACACGCCCTATGTTATTGCATTTTTGCATTTTCCATCGAAATATAATACATCTTTGTAAGAAAAGAAATTCTGGACGCAGCAAGTGCGTTATGATAGTGAATTTTTATTAAATGCTTCAAATTTGAATAGCTCAATTTGCTATTAACCTGTAAGGTTGACCAGGAAACCAGTTTTTTCGGGAACAATTTAAGTTTACTTTTGGAAATTTTTGTACATTTCCAAACAATAAAGTTATTTTGATGAAACATGGCACATTGTTTCTACTATATAGATTGATGCCTGCTTTTTTTAAAAAATATGTTGACTTTTAAAAACATTTTTATGAAAATTCACTACCATAACGCACTTGTTGCGTCCAGAAGTTTTTTTAATGTGCTGTTCTGATTACATCTTCATGGTTTTAGCACACAGGCGTACTATGGACCCATTTTGCACCACCTCACTTTACTCACACGACTAGTCAAAATAGTTGGTCTCTTAACGTCTGGGGTGGAATTATTGGAAATTTTGTCATCGGTCCGCATTTCATTGAAGAACGGCTCACTACACAGCGATATCTTCAGTTTCTAAGAGAGGCCCTTGGACCATTATTAGACCAACTGCCTGTTAGAATACGTGATCATATGTGGTTTATGCATGACGGAGCCCCAGTACATGATACAGCCAACATTCGTTCTTTTATTAACCAACATTGTCCAGAACGCTGGATTGGGAGAGGAGGGCCGAATGCATGGCCGCCTAGGTCACCTGATCTAACAAAAATAACCTTCTCTTTATGGGGTTATGTAAAAAATTTAGTTTATCAGACACAACCGTCGAGGAAACAATATGCAACGGCAAGAATCCGTGGTGTACTTGATAATATTAATTTAAGTGTATTACGAGATGCTAACTATTCTTTTGAAACTCGCTTAAACGTATGTGCTGAGCAAAATGGTGGTCATTTCAGCCACTTAATTAACTAATTTTCACTGTTTTTGTGTAGTTGTTATATAATTGTTATCAACATTTTCCGTGATTTAGTACACTCTAATTTCAGCTTTAACTTTTATTTCAAAATCAGTAAATCGAATAGTCTTTAATGTATACTTCTTCTTCTTCTTTTCTAGTTTTAATTTGGGGAATATTGTTTCCATGCTTTTGTATATTGGTAACAATACATTCTTTAAGGAATATGTCACAGTTGAATCAAGTCAACATTTGAAAGTTTTCTGAAACAATAAAGCGAGGTCCGAATAAGTACTACGTTTCGAGAAGTAGTGACCGTAAATCTTAATATAACTCTTCATCCGTCCCAACAGACTAATAATAATCAAACCGAGGGGTGTCTAGACAGCAAAATTGTATACAGGTGTTTCAAAAATAATACACTAATTCATTCATGTGTATAAATGTACTTTTTTTCTTAAAAAACATCCAATATTTTTGTAAATACCGTATTTTAGGTATAGGGAATAGTTTATGAAATTGAAAGAACATTTGTTGATGTATCGAAATTGATTTTAATATATAGGATGTTTCATTTGAATTTCTCGAGAAAACTTGGCTCCAGTATTTTTACTCACCCTGTATACTGTTTTCAAGGAATTCTTTCTGTATTGATCGAAGTTAAAAGAAGAACACTTTTTAAAACTTTTGGCATGATAGAGTGGTGCATGCTGACATAATAATGAAGATACAGACGGTCAAATCTGCCGTACAATAGTAAAACCTAGTAACTCTTAATTTGTAACTTTTCAGTAGGGAAGTCCAAAGTTTTTATATTTCGACTGAAGATAGTTTTTTTCATTAACCACAATTAATTTTTCTGGTCCTGCAGATCAGATAAAGTTTTCACTGCTCTTTATGAATATTGGGTACTTACTTATAAAATTTTTCAATTAAAATGTTTATTAACAAATTTAAAGTTACTTGGTGATTCAAACTTTACCATATTACAATAGTAAAAACCAGTAAGTCCACTTGCCGATTTTTCTCTTCCGCTAGCCATCGATTTTACAAGTGAAAAAGTAAGCGAGGCGACTTCCACTTTTTTTAAATCTATATAATCAATTCTTCATTTAAGTATGTAGGGATTGTGGTAATTAAAAACATATTTATCCATAGGTAAAATCACTTAACTTGAGTTTCTTTATATAACCTCATAATATTTTCTTCAATAATGCAATGTTTATTTTCTATCAGTAACATATATGCTTATATTATATTATCCAGTTAGCTTACCTATTAAAACACGGGTCTTAAACATCGCCAACTTTACACTAATGGGTACCACTAACCTTTCAATATTAACACTTATACAATATAAATAATTATAAAAGACAAACCTGGATACGTTCAATGCTAATCATTGTCTATAAGAATCTGTTTTAATAGTGCAATGATAATGGCTTAAGATATGAGAACGTCTATTTTTAAAACGCATAGCTTGTCGGTTATATTTAAACAAGCGCCATGCAATTCATAAAAAAATATAATAATACATTAATTGAAAATGTTTACAAGCAAGTGGTTGTGAATGGTTCTATTAAGAAATGGCAACTCTTCAATTGTTTGTCATTTTATTATAATTTTTAAGCGAAATATGAGACATATAGTTGCAAAAGTATACTTACCAAAAATACATATATGTTAAATTTTAAAAAAATTGCATACGATGGAAGAATTTTTATATATTTTGTCATTATTCAGTAGTAGCTGACAACTTTTCCGAAATCTTATATGTCATCTGCAGAAGCCAGGTTTTTCCAATAAAGGTGCTTTCTCGGTGGCATATAGGGAAGTTTTATTATGGTACTTTTTTAGAGTTTATCCCTCTATTGCACTGTATATTTTCAGGATGTGGCAAATCAAATCTCACAACATTCATTTTCAAAATCCCATTTATAATGTATCTTTTTCGACCTCTTTCTAAATTGGACGCATTTCATATGATTGCAGGCCAAACATGGTGCAGACAATTCTCTTCTGCATCAACAGAACCCTCCCCAGATGCACACAGCCGCCCCAACACAGCAAACCATATTCCAGGAGACAGTTGACACTATCATAGTAGCATGTCAACAACGCCTGAGTACTCAAGGAATCCCTCAGCTGCAGCAACGCGTAATTCTTAGATGCAAGAGAGGCCACCACAATGGTCAACATGGACGTCCCATGATAAGTTAGAATACAGATGGATCCCCAAAAACTTACAGGCGTGCCCTGTCTTATTGAACCGTTATCAGATCTCACATATAGGCTCAGATTCGGATGTACACCCACCGGAGAAAAAAGAAGCATTTCAGTCTTCCGCGTGTTAAGAACCAGACCATTTCGCGTTCTATTTTTTTCTTTGAACACATCGATTTTCAAATTCATGGAAATCTTCAGCTCTTAAATTTATAATAGGGTATTCTTGTTTGACGTCTTAATCAAAGTCTCCAAATCTTCATAATCTTAAACTTCTTTAGTTTTTCTTTTAATTTTTTATCTATTTAACCATGCATGGAATCCGCTTTCATGAAATTATGACCGGGTTCAAAGTATTTAAAAGTAATGCTGTGAAGACCAAAACGCAACTGCGAAATCTACTTACTTTATATTAATAGTTCATTTGTCTCCTTATATTATACGGAAACACAAGTTACTTGGTTTTGCTTTGGTAATTTAATTTCTTTTTTTTTTTAGCTTACACTAGTTGCGCATTTCACCTAAGGAAATTATTGAACTAACTATTGTACACTAGACTTACTTATTTATACTGTGGTAATTTTTATTGCGATCCAAACAAGAAACAAAAATTGCCAAGCAAGTCACCTCAGTGCAGAAGATATTTAAATATAAGTGGGGTTACTATAAAGCAACACTAAATATCTTCGTAAAGAAAAGGCCTATTTACAAACGTAAAATAGCTACAGATAGAGGTCGTTACAGGCAAACGGAATATTGAAATAGAAGTAAAACCAAGTAACTGGAATTACTAGGATTTACTTTTGTACGGCAGAAATGTTCCTCTGACGTTTTAAAAAAGTGGACATAATTTTGAAGGACTCTGTATAGGCCCCAACAACTATACACTGGATGCATTGACAAAACAAGAGGAATTCAAAAATGAAACAATATACAGGGTGTACCGTTTAACGAAAGTGAAGTTTGGGTTGTATCTAACTTATGCAACACCTGTATATGCAAAAATAATTTTAGTTTGTATCTAATGTTAGTACCTGCACCTTTTGTTCCATTTTTTTTCTTATTATTGATAATAAGGGAGATGTTGAATTTGAACGCACTGTTGGAACACCTGGTATATATATATATATATATATATATATATATATATATATATATATATATATATATATATATATATATATATATATTGTTTAAAATAATACCGATAGAGAAACTAACTATATTCAATAAGCGTCTCCGTGGCCGTGCGGGAAAGTCGATGACTTTCCAATACGGACTCGGGGGTCGACGGTTCGAGACTCACCGGCGGCGGATGATTTTTCAAATCGCTGTCGTCGTTGAGATCGAGCTCAAGGTGGAGGGTAGGTTAGTTTAGATGAGCAAACGGGGGCAGCAATGGCCTAATTGCCAGTAAGCATCTTACCTTTTTTTTAATTCCATTCAATCGTTGACTCACCCTGTACACATTTCAGACTTATTATATAGATAAGTACGGTTTATGCTAATAATAATAATAGTAACTATCGTCTTGCTTACATGATTATGTAACTAAAAACTTCATTTACCTCATATTTATTTTAGATAAAATCCTCAAACGTGATACAAAATTCTAAAGCGGTCATCTAGAATGTAGATCTACAGTCACTGTAGAATGGAACCAGGCCCACTGTACTTAACGCACCAATCTCACAGACTTCGGTCGCATGAGTTGACGACTTTTACGCACAAACAGGTGACACTTTCATATCGTTATCCGCATATTCGCACCTTTCAGACGTCACGGGAACCGATCGTCAACTTCACATGTGAGTAGATCGCGGTCTGCAAAGGCGGCTTCCAGCAGATAGAAGGCAAAGCGGGCCTCCAAATGTTCCGTGATGGTCCCGGCACATCCTGCACGCCCTGTTGCGTGCTGCACGGAGGAATGCGTCTCTTCTGCAAACTGTTGCACTTGAACACGCATATGACATCAAATTATACTGTAAATAAATGTCTTAAAGACACTTTTATCGCTTAATCGTTCATACAAAAGGCTAATATACACGATATAGTTGTCCCGTTTCAGTCATGAAAGGGATTTGGTTTTAGGGTATCTCCGAGTTATTGACCTGGTGCGCACTTTTTTTGCTTTACTTCACATCAGCCGTTTCCCGTTAAAAATCTATGTACAAAAAAAAGTCTGGACGCAGCAAGTGCGTTATGGTAGTGAATTTTCATAAAGAAATTCACTGATTTGGATATATATATATATATATATATATATATATATATATATATATATATATATATATATATATATATATATATATATATATATATATATATATATATATATATATATATATATGGTGGCACATTTAAAACAAAACAGACCGGTTTGCGTCCAGAGAATTTTTTTTTAAAACGCTGAAACAGGTCAATTTTAAAATTGAGAGGGACATGTTTGGACATAAAACTCAACTTTGTCACATCAACCCCTTAAGGGTGGTGATAACAACCCTTATATTTTAAATAGGGAACATGGGTCGAGTGTTACATCATTTGAAAGCTCTTTCTTTTCTGAATTCAGCACACTAATTTTTTTGGTAGTTTTATCAACTCGTTTAAAAATTATTCACAGTTGAAGATGCAAAAACGCATTTCACTCATTTCGATAGGAAATGTACTGATAGTCAATGTTTTGTTGGTTTGTAAACAAAAAATTGACTATCAGAACATTTCTTATCAAAATGAGAGAAATGCGGTTTATTATTTCAGTTTATCGGTCGGTTTGATACTTGATAGTACTACCGAAAATTAATTTCACAATGGTGTATTCTGTAGAAGAAAGGGTTGAAATAATTACTCTTTTTTTCAAAAACGATGACTGTGCCAACCGTACCGCAAATTTGTTTAATGAACGACATCCGAACAGACATGTTAACAGAAAATACATTTTGGAGTTAGTTGCAAAGTTTCGAAAAAGTGGTTCAGTAACCAACAAATAATGGGATCCTGAATGTGAATTTCTGGTTAGAAATCAGACTACTGAGGTTGAAGTTTTCGGACAAATTGCTGCAGACCCAACTTTGAGCACGAGAAAATTGGCCACTGTTTCAAACATCAAAAGAAGAACTATTCAGCGAATATTTAAGCATCATAAATTTCACCCGTATAAAATTCATCTTGTACAACAACTGAATTAATATTATTTGGATTGGCGGCTGGAGTTTTGTGAAGTTATGACTGCACGAATAGCTGATAACGGAAACTTTCTGTTCAATATCTGTTTTTCAGACGAGTGTTCATTTTTATTAAACTCTGCAGTCAATCGTCATAATTGTCGTTATTGGGCAGATAATAATCCAAGAAATTTTCATGAAGTCCATACTCAAACTCCACAGAAATTGAATGTCTAGACTGGCATTTTTGGAGACCGTTTAATGGAACCAATTTTTCTTGATGGCAAATTGAGTGGCGAAACGTATTTGGAGTTACTAGAAGATATCGTTTACCCTCTACTAATTGACATTGTTGAAAATGATGATCGCTATCAAGAAAAATCAATTAGTGTTTCAACAAGATGGAGCTCCTCCGCATTTTCCACAACGTGCTTTTTGAGCAGAGAGTTTCCAGAGCAATGGATTGGGCGTAGAGGTGCTATTGAGTGGCCTCCTAGATCACCGGACTTAACTCCTTTAGACTTATTTCTATGGGGCCATTTAAAGAGTAGAATTTACGCAACAGAACCGGAGTCTCTGGAAAAATGACGACGACGCATTGTTAGAGAATGCCGTCTAATAACTCCACAAATGCTCCAGAATGTCAGAGATCGTTTTGAACAAAATTTGCACTGTTGTATGGAAGCTGGTGAATAATTTTTAAATTATTTGATAAAACTTCCACAAAAATTAGCATGCTGAATTCAGAAAAGAAAGGGCTTTCAAATAATGTTACACTCGACCCATGTTCTCTATTTAAAATATAAGTGTTGTTATCACCACCCTTAAGGGGTTGATGTGACAAAGTTGAGTTTTATGTCAAAACATGTCCTCCTCAATATTAAAATTGACGTATTACAGCGTTTCTTAAAAAAATTATCTGGACGCAAATCGGTCTGTTTCGTTTTTAATGCGCCACCCTATATATATCTGTATATATAGATATATATCACACCCATAACTCAGAAAATAATAGACCGATTTTGATAAAATTTGGTAGGTGCATTCCTCTTGGGCTTGGACAACTTCGTTAACCAGGAAAACCGGACCAGTTTTTCCTGGAAATTTTTGGGTTTTCTTTTGGAAAATATTTGTAAATTCGAAAATGACAAAGCTATGGCAACCAAATTTGGTACTTAGGTTCACACTATTAAACTTACCCCACACGTCAAAATTTAGATCTCTAAGCTGACAGACAAAAAAATACAGACATTTAAAAAATTGGATGCCAGTGATGACTAGGGAGATGCACAAAACCAAAATGACTTGTATGGGCAACAAGATCTGTTGTATATTATAGGCAATGATTAGGTTTTATTGTCGCAAAAAGGTCAGGAAATGACAGAAAAATACTTTGAAAATTTTATATTTTTTCTTCTTAAAATGTCAAAGTCGCGATGTGAAACGTCAAAATTTGCAATTTTTAGACGGAGAATCTTAAACAAATACAGGCTATCTAAGGCAAATGTCATAATAAATGCCTTAAGTTACAGCTTCCACCATCATTGCTCTTCATTCTCTGATGGTTTGGCAGTAGTTTCAGTTAGAGTTTGTGATTTAATAGCCTATATTGTTCACGAGTTTTCGTAGAAAAAATCGTTATCGAGAAGGCCGCGACTTACAATTTTTAAAATATTTCTTCAAATTTCAGTTTTTACATTTCTAGATATACAGAATTAATCACCACGCGATGGACACAGAATGCGTGCGTGTAGAGGACCTCAAACCATGCCGAATTTTTTAATAAAATTTTTCTCTAACGCTCATGGTTGGTGAGATATTGACTTCGGAAGATTCTTTAATAATTACAAGAAACAGTTATATTGCAGCAGTGCCCTAACAGAGACTAACCAAATTTGGTAGATGTTTTTTTTACCAACATCGTTATTGGACAAAAATTTTAAGTCGATATAAACTCAAAAGAGTGTGAATTAGGGGTGAGCCACCCTTTTAATGATTTGATTGTCTTAAACCCTAATCTAATTAGAAGTTGGAGTTCATCAATTTTATATAAAATTACATTTTATATATTTTTCTTCTCTTGTTACTTTTTCGACAAATCACCCGTTTTTGAGAAAAGTAAGATTTTTAGAGATGAGATCAAAACAAAATTATGTCCCTTTAAGATTTAATTAAACATTAAAATCTCATAGAGGATGCCTTGGGAGCTCTGAAAGTCATCTGTTGCTAGGTTACAGTCGTCAAATCTGATATTATATAAATTTATTAGCAGCAGTGCGCTAACACAGAACAACCAAACTTTGTAGATGGTTTTCATTTATCAACATCGTTATTTGAGAAAAAATTGAAGGGGAGATAAACACGAAAAGCGGTGAACTAGGGGTGGGTCACCATTTTAATGATTTGATTTTTTAAAACCTAACCTGATTATAAGTTAAAGTTTACCAATTTTATAGAAAAATAAATTTTCTATCTTGTTATCCTCTCGTCAAAATTTCTACGAACCACCCGTTTTTTAGAAAATTGAGATTTTTATTTTTGAGATCAAAACAAAATTATGTCCCTTGAAGACTTTATTAAACACTAACATATTTGAAATTTAACAAACGCTATTAAAAATTAATTAATAAAAAAAAACACTAAAGATATTGTTCAAAATGACTTCCATTTTGTCTCACACATAACTGCACCCTTCGTCGAAAATTAAACTCGACTCTGTTAAGTAATTGGATGTTACTTTTAATAATGGTCCACTTATTATTGATGCGACTCCACAAATCTTCCTCAGTTTGAACTGGCGTCAAATACACATATTACTTTAAAGCCCCTAGCGAAAAAAGTCACATTTATTTAAGTCTGGCTATCGTGCTCGCCAATGTTGAGGGCAATTAATTCCACGACCTATCCATCGATTTGGAAACTGTTGGCTTAAAAATCCACGAACATTTGTAGTGAATAGTGGTGGCGCCCCATCATGCAAAAACCACATTTCGCTGCGCAGTTATACGTGCAGCTCCTCCAGTAGCTCAGGAAGAATATTCTGCCAGAAAAGTAAATATGTTGCACCGTTTAAGCGGTTTGGTAAAATAACCGACCCAACCAAATGTCCTCCAACAATACGTGCCCACGCATTTATTTTAAATTCTCGTTGGAAATGGTGGATTGCTGTAGCATGTGGATTTACATCCGAATATTCGTGGCAGTTGTGCACCTTATCACCATCCTTGTAAAGCAAGCTTCATCCGTAAAAAGAATGGTCTTTAGAAAATCAATGTTCTGATGTAAGATGAAATTACAAAAAATCAGTCTTGCCACTAAATCCTGCGGTAGCAGTTCTGGCACTTTTTGAAGGTGATAGGGATGCAGCAGATTGCGTCGGACAATTCTATGGACCATCGGCTCTGTTATATGAAACTGCCTGGATAGACGTCTGGTGCTGGTTTGAGGCTCATTCTCAATATTGTCTATAAGATTCTCCTCAGTTAGTGCGTGTACTGCATGAACGCGTCCTATAGGAACCCGTTTCCCGAGCTCTACGTTCAACACTGGCAAACGTTTGACGATGTGGTACATTACGATTAGGAAATCTTCTTAGATATAGCTCTACACTTCTGCGGCAATTACACAAGCAAAACCCTCATACAATAAACATGTCAACTTGTTCATTAACAGAGAATTTTCCCGACATTTTGAGCAACGAATTATTATCACAAAAGAAAACAAGAAACACAAGCCAATAATTATTGTAAAATTTAATAAATTTAAGTAATGTCAGATTTGACAACAACTGTAACGTAGCAACAGATGACTTGCAGAGCGCCCAAGGCATCCCCTATGAGACTTTAATTTTTGATAAAATCTTCAAGGGATACAATTTTGTTTTGATCTCAACTCTAAAAGTCTCAATTTTCTCAAAATCGATGGTTTGTCGAAAAAGTGATGAGGAAAAGAAGATAGAAAGTATAATTTTCTATAAAGTTGATGGACTTTAACTTTTAGTTAGTTAGTTAAGTCAAATCATTAAAAGGGTGATCAACCCCTAATCCACCCCTTTTTGATTTTATATCTACTTCAGATTTTTGTCAACTAACGATGTTAATAAAGGAAAACTATCTACCAAATTTGGTTGTTCTATGTTCAGGCACTACTGCAAAGAGCTGTTTCTTCTAATTATTACAAAATCTACCGAGGTCAATATCTAAACAACCATGAGCGTCAGAGAAAAATTTTATATAAAAAATCGGCATATTTTGGCGTCCATTACGTCGCGAATCACCCTGTATACTGAGGTGCTTTTTCACTGTAAAGCTCAATATATCGATTATTATACAACATACAGGAAAATATTACAAAAGTTATTTATAGGGTGTCTTGATCTGCATCTTATAAAATTATGTTGGCAATCACAGTATATATATATATATATATATATATATATATATATATATATATATATATATATATATATATATATATATATATATATATATATATATATATATATATATATATTAATGGAACAACCCATTTATTGTAGCATTATTGCATTTTCCACCCAATTTTAAAGCATGCTTGTAAGGAGAAAACATTTATATCTCCAATCGTTTTCGAGCAGCTTGATGCAGCTACAGACAAGCTATAATTAACGTATACAACTTTTCTCGTATCTTGTATAATAAGGGATATATAAGAAGTAACGTCCGACGTGGGTTCTAGGGGGTTTAGCGCTCGTTTGAAGAAATATTTTTAAATTCGCTTAAAATCATAAACCATTAAACGATTAACTATATAACTAAAACTACTGCCAAAGTATCAGAGCAAGGATCCATTTAAAATTAGTTTTATGTAAATACTTTAGTAAAATAAAAGACAATGACGGCTGAAGCTGAAACCTAAGGGTTTGTAAAACACTCTTCTTGCAATATTTTTTCTACATAACCGGCAGTCGGTTCAGGTTCTTTGGATAAAGGTTGTCAATTTCAAATCGCGGCCTACACGTATTAAGACGAAAATCCCAAAATTGTTTTCTTCAGATGCCTCTAACTTTTTTTTTGTCTTTTCACTTACAGATCTCTATTTTGGTACATAGTTTACTCTTAATGATATAAACGCGTGCTCAATTTAGTTTTTTAAGCATTGTTATTTCCGGAGATATAAGAATTTACCGTTTGAATTTATATATATATATATATATATATATATATATATATATATATATATATATATATATATATATATATATATATATATATATGTGTGTGTGTGTGTATGTATGTATGCACCCAAGCGATAACTCAAAAAATACCCAACTGATTTTAACGAAACCTGGCGCATGTCTTTATTTTTTTACAATCGCGGACGAGTTCGTAAATCAGCTATAACGCACCTATTTTTCCTCTAAAAATATACAAAAATATGTTTGAACACACTATATTTAAAAAAAATTAAAGTAACGGGAATGAGACTTTACATGGAGCTAGAAATGATGTTAGTAAACCTCTGTTGTAAATTTTAGATTATTTGAAGTTTGGAGTTTTTCCCAATTTTTAAATAAAATCTGAAAGGCATGAAGTCAAACAACTTAAGTGGTTAAAGTATGATGCCAGACAAATACAGTGTAATCATCAGCCACGCGGAGATTGATACGTATACTACAAGCAAGCATCATAATGCAGCGATAACCAAACAAAATAACACACGTAGGACGGGATCGCCACAATATTCTAATGTGCAACGAACATTCACACCCTAACTGTTGCGATCCCACCATAATTATCGCCTTTGGATGCGCGGATTTGCAAAATGTGCAGAAATATTCTAATCTGCTAATCTGAAAGTGAAAGGAAAAATAAGGACGTTTTATATCAGCTACATGCAGTAAAACCCAGATATGATAGTGTGTTGTGTTTATTTATTTTGGTTTGGCAGTTCTGTTTTGAGGTTAAGTAAATGATTTTATACGGTTATAAAATTGGAAACCAAAGAATAATAACGTTTTCTGTTTATTTATTATGGTTCGACAGTTCTATGTTGAGGTTAAGTAGTAAATGATTGTCATTGAAATAAATATAACAACCTATGTATGCTTCTAAAATTGGAAACCAAAGAATAATAAGGTGTTTTGTTTATCTATCATGGTTTGACAGTTCTGTTTTAAGGTTAAGTAGTAAATCTTTGTATAATATGCTTCTAAAATTAGAAATCAAAGAATATGAATACTAACGCTAATATTCTGTGATTAATTTTCAAGTGGATAAATTATTTGAATAATGAAATGACTTCTTGACTTTTATTAATTCAGGAGTAGGGATATTTTGTTTGTGTTCACTTGCTGTGTTAAAAAACGATTAAAATGAATCGCAGAAGGAATCAGAGTTTAGTTCACCATAATGGATTCTTATATAAAATGAGGCTCACAGAAAATAACGCAAGTTAGATAAAGTAACCATTTCAGCAGACAGTTGGCTCGCAGTGCTTCATTGTTTGGCCGTATCAACTGAATTTTAAATATGCCAATAGATGGCGCATGTCATTGGCCAGTTGTGAACATTTCATAGTATCTGTGCAAGTGGTTGCTTATTTTCTGTGAAAAAACTATTATTCTGTTTACAAAAACCTCAAATTATTGCACCAATAAAAACCTGAAATTCTATTCACTGTCGTGTATATAAAATTGCAGTATATTTGACGGTTATATTCTGGCGATAATTTCAAATAATAATTAACATGCCGGAGGATTGGGTCACCCGTATACAGGAGATTTGGGCTGACCCATCCCTCCTGCATGTTTTGCTTAAAGTATTTACTTGAATATTTTGCCTTTTGCAGTAATTTATTTAACTATCCAGAATATGGAAGCGTAAAACAGATCGTGCTAGAAAGACCAATGAAGAAATTAAAGCAGTTGTTGAAAAAGTTTTGAATATATCATCCATCAAATAAGTGTCAAAGCATTTTTCGATTTCATACGCTACCTCACAACGTCATATACAGCATGCTAAATGTTTGCCCGATACGTCAGCTTTCAAATATCAACCAAATATATGAGTTCGTCGAGTATTTACTTCCGAACAGCAACAGTTGTTGGTGAGCTATTTGAAAAAGTACTCTCGAATGCATCACGGACTGTCCACACCACAAACAAAACAATTAGCATATAAATATGCCAAGGTGGTAAATTTATTGATTCCCACAAAATGGGATGAAGATGAGAATGCCAGGCGCAAATGGCTGTTTTGTTTCTTTAGAAGAAATCCAGATTTATCACTCAGGGCTCCAGAAGCAACAAGCTTGGGACGATATAACACACACAACAATTTTATTTGACAAGGTGCAATCAGTATACCAACGCTACAATTATGCTGCAGATAACACATGGAACTGCGATGAAAGTGGGTTGACATAAACCTCCTCGAATTGTATCAGAGAAAGGTATTAAATAACTGGGCCAAGTTGCGTCCGACGAATGGAGGTCAGCTTCCAACATTTTGTGGTTTTATCAACGCCTAAGGTAATACTGTAACACCAGTTTACATGTTTCCGGGAAAAATAAATTTGGAAGTGTTAGGTAATGAAGCTTCCGCAGGAAGTTTAATTTTAGGTCATTCTTCAGGATGGATGACGACTGAAATTTTTCTTTTCGGTCTTAAACACATTATTAAGAATGTACGTCGTACTAAGGAAACTCCAGTGGGCTTATTCTCCGGCAATCTTGAATCACATGTAAGCCTAGAAGTAATTGAAGAAGCAAGAAAATGCGGCATGCACTAAATTATATATTTGCCACATTGTAGATATCGGCTGCAACCATTTGGCGTTGGAGTTTACGGACCCCTAAAAGTTCTATATAATCAAGCTCGTGGCGAATGGTTGCCCAATAATCCAGAGAAGCCAATAAGGATTTACAATATTGCAGAGCTGTCATACAACGCTTTCAATTTATCGTTCTCCAAACAAAATATTGTGAAAAGTTTGGAAAAAACTGGGATTTGGCTTTTAAGTAGGATGATTTTCACTGACGAAGACTATTTAATGTCATCTATAACGGATCGTCTTGATCTGAGTGAGCCAAACTCTTGTAGCAGTGAAGGGTTAGAAGAAAGAACCGAGGCTTTGATCTCCCATCTTCCTCCGATATCACAAACACACCTGACACAAGTAAACCACCGGAGGCTTTATACTCCGTAAGTCTACATTTTGTTTCATCGACAAATCTAATAGTTTATGTTGCTATTATAGATCGATTCTCCAGAGGAGGCTTTGCCTTTTCCGAAGGCTCTTGCTAGAAAGTCCACACACAGGGGTCGCAAAACTGGGTGAACACGAATCCTCAAAGACAGCGAGTTTTCATTAAATATTTCAAATTTGGATAACTCAGTTTTCTATAAACCTAAAAAGTCGACTTTGGGTACGCAGTAAGGAAATTACGAGGGCAACATATTAAGCACATTTCATAAGAATAACTTTGTGATATTTTGAGATACAAATTATTTTTTTCGGAAAATCAAATTTACAAAAACTGGTCTGATAGGGATTGCTAATAATAAAGGAAAGATTCCTTCAACATTTCATCAACATCGGTAATAGCTTTTGGAGTTATCGGTTGAATATATATATATATATATATATATATATATATATATATATATATATATATATATATATATATATATATATATATATATATATATATATATATATATACTCGCTTAATACTCCCTGATCATTTATTCTGCACCACACTAGCTCAATACAGAACTAACTTACTCTGTGTGCCGCTGACCTATTTATACTGTCCATAGAGATTCCAAACCTTCTACACTGTTCTACACCTGTCACTTCTGGTCCCTTTTAGAAATATCATTCCAGAGTGTTCGCTGTTAGCAACGCACTTTACAACCCGCCTCTGGCCATAGAAGTAACAAAGTCCGTAAACGTAATTCTCATAGACAGATGTGACTATATATATATATATATATATATATATATATATATATATATATATATATATATATATATATATATATATATATATAAAGCAGTTGCTCGGATTCGGATGAACCTGAATGACAACTCCAGTGATGAAATATTTATTAGAACAAGAAAAAACTCTGGACGCAGCAAGTACGTTATGGTAGTGATTTTTATTAAATGCTTCAAATTTGAATAACTCAGTTTTCTATAAACTTAGAAGATTTAATTTCGGTATATAGTAAGGTCTTTTCTCGAGCAAGATATTCACTATATTTCATTAAAATAACTGTAATTTTTAGAGAAAAAAATTTTTTCGAAAAAAAATTTAAAATTTGAATAACTCAATTTTCTATAAACTTAGAAAGTTAAATTTTGGTAATTAGTAAGGCCTCTTCTAAGGCAACATACATAGTAAATTTCATTAAAACAGATTTGTTATTTTCGGAGAAAAAAATTTTTTTTGAAAGAAAACTCAAAATTTTTCCGGAAAAACCCATCCGATTATCTTGGATAACGAACTTATCCAAGCCGTTAATAAAAGGAAGGCACTTGCCGAGTTTCATTAAAGTCGGTTAACTATTTTTTGAGTTATCAGACGGATATATATATATATATATATATATATATATATATATATATATATATATATATATATATATATATATATATATATATATATATATATATATAAACATATAAAAATTGAAACTTACCCCGCATATGGGTTCTAGGGGTCCTAGTTCGCGCCCATTTGAAAAAATTTTTGCAAAGTCTCACCATCGATACCTCTCTATTAATGATTTTTTTAAATAAAAATTCACCAAAACCTGAGGAGAACTTTGACTACAGTGTTGAAAATCTGGAGGCAGGCTATTTTGTGTCAGTCAAATTTCAGACGAAATCTAGTGTAGTCCATTATGTTGGTGGTGTGGAAAAAGAAATTTCTTCGTCAGAGTTCGAAAAAAAGTTTAAAGTTTTTACGAAAAAAACAAGGTAAGTTCGGCTTTCCAAATGTTACAGATGTGACTTCTGTTTACAAGCAAGTTATTGTTCTAAAACTGTCAAAACCATCACAGCCTGGAGAAAGTGAGAATTTTTTTTAGTCTAAACATTTGGCGTGAATTTAAAAAATAAATTGTTCATGTTTTAATAAAGTTTCATTTAATTAAGTGTCTAATGTTGAGTTTAATATGGCTCGTTAACTAAATATTTAATGTTGAGTTTAAATATTTCGTTCATTAAATAATATTCAATTAAAACTAAAATATTTTCCTGTTTAACCCAAACCTCCTACTCGCTTACCCATTCCTCCTTCACCCATCCCTTTTGCGGGAAGGAGGAATGAGTCACACGTACATTCAGTAATAAAGTAAAAAAAAATGTTTGGGTTTAAAATATGTACAGTGTGATGATTTTGGAACATAATTCATTAATCCGTTATTTAATTTTTTCAATAAAAACGTTCGAACATGTCTATTTTGACAATTGCCAACTTATGACGTAAAAATTACATTTATGACCTCACTTATTTCTGAATGATGACGTCATCATACTTTTTTTTTATAAGAACCATAGTTTATTTGCTGTTTTTCCATAGACATGCTTACTACTTAAATGATGATGATGATTTTGGAACATAAATTATAAATGCGTTATTTAATTTTTTCAATAAGAACGCTCGAACATGTATATTTTGACAATTGCCAACCTATGACGTAAAAATTACATTTATGACGTTACTTATTTCTGAATGATGACGTCGTCATACTTTTTTTTAATAAGAACCATATTTTATTTGCTGTTTTTCCATAGACATGCTTACTACTTAAATGGTGATGAAAAAAATTGGTACCTGACATAACATTTTTTTGAAAAAACTCCATTATTTTCTTTAAAAATGGAAACGTAAATTTAATGGCAAATAAGAAATATTTCTCACCGTTTTTATTAAGGACGAGTTTTCTTTAGAATAATGAGGTTTCCTTCACTTTTCTAAAATAATGAACTCTTGATTTGTGATTTGTAATACGTTGTCATGTAAATATTTGACGGCTGGAACACAAAGTAAAGTCAAAATCAATTTTTAATAACACTCGTTGTGATAGTTGATTGATTACTTGATGTTATCAGTAGTTAGTTATCGGACTTTTATTGCAGTATGGATTTGGAATTCAGTAAATAAACACAATAATGGTAAATCGTGAAGTAACTATTACGTGCCGTTTAAATTAATTAATAGTCCTAGTGGTGAAAGTGTAAAAGTGCTAAAGGCAATCAATTCTAATTCAAAGTTAACAAAAATGGCACGTTTACCCAAAAAGAAAAAAATACAAATATTAAAGATGATTGGATATGGCGACATGCTTAGAAGTCATCAGGAAGCATGCAAGTTATTTAACTAACAACGTCCTGATAGACCGCCAATTGCAAGATCTACAGTAAGTAAATTGGTTGCCAAATTCAAAGAAACAGGACATGTAAAAGATTTCCATCGACAAGGTCGACCTCGAGTAACCGAATAAGTCAGATTCGATATATTGCTCGAATCTGCTTCATCACCATTCTGCAAGGCAACTATCCCTAAATAACAACGTGGACCAATCTTTAGTGATGCACAAGTTAAACGATGATGATTCAGGCTGCCGTTTACAGTTTTGTGAACATTTGATGTTACGCTGCAATGAAGGTTCTAATTTTCTTAATAACATTATCTTTTCTGATGAATCCATTTTTTACCTTAATGGGACAGTAAATCGTCTCAAGATATTGGTCGCGGCAAAATCCTAATTGTACTTAAGATTCGAACAGTCAACGACATGGCAAAGTGGATGTATGGATGGGAACAATCGGATGGTCTGTTATAGGGCTTTACTTTTTTCAAGAAAATCTTACAGCAGCACGTTACCTAAATTTTTTGCCATTGGATTTAGTGCCCGCTATGGCAGTAATTTTTCCAGATAATTACGAGGCAGATGTGCTCGATCAAGATATTTGGTTTCAGAAACTTCCTCACTTTAGTCTAGACGTCCGTCAATATGTAGATGCCACATTTTGTGAAAGATGGATAGGGCGTCGAGGAGCGATTGAGTGGCCACCGCCTTTTCCAGACTTAACTACATTGGATTTTATGCCGTGGGGGTTATTTGAAATCGAAAGTTTATTTCAACAGACGAAATTATTTAGAGAAGCTACAGCAAAGAATTTGCAATGAAGTGGAGCAAATTAGTCCTGCCATTTTTGAGCGCAGTATACAAATGGTTTACACTCGTATCGGCCAATGCCAAATGGTAGGTGGAGAATAATTTTAATAATTGCGCTAAATTTTGTTTGTTTTCCTTGGTTGAATTTTTTTTCCATTAAACTTGCGTTTCCATGTTTAAAAGTAAGTAACGCTACTTTATAAAAAAAATTACGTAAGGTACCAATTTTTTCATCATCATTTAAGTAGTAAGGAAAAAAAGCAGCAAAAGATATGGTTGTCATTTAAAAAAACCTATGATGACGTCACCATTCGTATATAGGTTACGTCATGAATGTACTTTTTACGTCACAAGTTGGCAATTGAAAAGATAAAATTAACCTGTCCGAGCGTTTTTCCTGAAAAACTTAAGTAACGCATTTATGAATTATGTTCCAAACTTTATCATCACACTGTACACACACACACACACACACACACACACACACACACACACACACACACACACACACACACACACACACACGCACACACACAGACAGGCAGACATCTATGAAGTTTAAAAATAAATGTATACAATTGTTGTTCATTAGTTTGCACTTAAAAAACAAATGCGATAAGATAATACAGAGCCAAAACTGAAAACTGGTCCATTCCTTCCCACTCTCCCCTACAAAGTATATTCACCAAAAATAAAGTAAGATACGCTATTATCAAATATAGGTGGCAACTCTAGATCCAGGGGGATCCTTCAGAATTTAAATGTCGTAGTATCCGCATCAGCGAATTTTTCTACAAAAATTCGCTTACAGTACGTGTGATTTGTTATATTCATAATATTAAAGTCATGTCGATATAAATTAATTTGTTTGTAATAATATTGTACAAATATGACAAATATTTATCAGAATTCGGTAACGTTGATGGAACCGAAATTTTTTATGTTTGACTGGTTATTACATAACATTATATTTCGAATAATATATACAATATTTACGTGCAAGAGCCATTTATATTAACCACACTTTAGTGAGAAAAAACTTAAAGAAAAACAAAGCGAAAAATCAACAGCTTTCGATTCTCATTAATGATATTATTAACGATCATTAAACATGACTTATTTGTCTATATCGTGTTGATAATTCGTGTATTATCTGCGTGATTAAGTGATATAGATGCTTTATAGATATATATTTCCGGTTAAGCGGAATGTCACATGCATATCTACATGCGCCAGTAAGGAGAAATGAAACATTTTAAAACCGCATGGAAAATGACATATCTAAAATTTATAGAAGAATTCAATTCGTCTATAGAGAGGTAACGACTTTGGAATTTTTTACAATTTTTTTTAAATGGGAGCGTATTAGAGCTTTTTAAACAGTTATTCGAGGTTACCTCCAGACTATATATTAAAAAGTTTGGACGCAGCAAGTGCGTTATGGTAGTGAATTTTCGTAAAATTGTTTTTAGTAGCAATTATATTTTTTTTAGAAAGCAGGAATCAAATTTGCTTACCAGTATAACCTGTATAGGCGAAACATAATGTACCATATTTCATCAAAATAATTTCTTTGTTTGAAAATGTACAAAACTTTTTTGAAAACAAGCTCAAAATGTTCCTGAAAAACCTGGTCTCCCGGCCAAGGACCTTATACGTTAATAGAAAATTGAGCTATTCAAATTTGAAGCATTTAATGAATATTCGCTACCATAACGCACTTGCTGTGTCCATAAATTCTTTTCTTACAAAGATGCATTATATTTCGATGAAAAATTCAAAAATGCAATAATATAAGGATTGTTGAATTAAAAAGAAAAGAAAATTAAAATCACGAACGACTCAGCCTGTGATTGTAGAAAGAATTTTTTAAGATGTAGCTTAATACACCCTATAATTAACATATATAATTGTTTCTCGTATCTTGCAGAATAACAGTAATATTGAGCTTTACCGTAGAAATGCGTCACCCTGTATATATGTAAACAGATGAAAAAAAAGTAATTTGTCACCAACGACATATGAGCCAGCCTGTGATTATAGAAATATTTTTTATGATGAAGCTCAAGACACCATATAATTAACGTAAACAATATTTTATTGTATCTGGTATAATAACGGATATATTGGGCTTTATTGATTTTTTACGAAAATTCGCTAAAAATTGTATACTATTAAACGATAAACTATATAGCTGAAACTACTGCCAAAGCATCAGACAACGGGTGTATTTCAAATGCATTTTCTGGAAATATTTTTGTAAAAGGATAATGACGGTTGAAGCTGAGACTTCAGGGTTTGTAAATATGACCAGTATTAGTTTCAGGTTCATTGCCCAAATGTTGCTAATTTTGACGTTTCAATTCGCGAGTTTGGCGTTTTGAGGAAAACCCCAAATTTGTTTTTTTTATTTCTATAAGTTTTTTGTCTTTTAACTAAAGATCTAAATTTTGTTAGGTAATTTAACTTTAATGAATTAAATTCGCGTACTAAATTTGGTTGTGTGTTACTTTGTTATTTCCGGGGAATTAAAAAATTTTCTGAAAGTAAACGCAAAATTTTCCGGGAAAAACTGCGTTGATTTTCCTGTCTAACAAACTTGTATCAGTGACTTACATGATTAAGGTACTCACCAACTTTTATCAAAATCGGCTAATTATTATCCCCACGAGAAGTAATCTAGGGGTGTCAAATCTGGCGATCCAGCTGGCCACGCAGTCGGTCCCATTATCTCTATCCAGCGATTCGGGAACACCAAATCTAAATAAGCACGGACAGGTGTTGCATAATAGGGAGGTGAACCATCGTGTTGAAAGAAAATGTCATTTCTCGAAAGATCACGTTCCTCTATATCGGGGTCTAAAGTTATTAGTTCAGGAATAAGGTCGTCGCGAAGAAAATCCAAATGTTTTACACCAGTAAGGTTCACGTCAAAGAAATGGTGACCCAGAGTTCTTCCGTCGACTATGCCGCACCACACATTAACTTTCTGAGGACGTTGAGTGTGATACTCCATCATCCATTGGGGATTCTCGGTATCCCAATAACGGCAATTTTGCCTATTGACAAGGCCGTTGAAAACAAACGTAGCCTCGTCAGAAAAATGTAGGTTTTTTACGAAATTATTATCATTAGTGTATAGTTCTTGCAATTGCTCGCAGAATTGATTTCGCTGATCAAAGTGGTCTTCAGATAGCTCATGGACAAGGGATACCATATAAGGACGATAGTTTGCTTTTTCATAATTTTGTGAACTGTGGACGCTGCCATATTGAAATCAGAAGCCAATTGGTTAACTGTTGAGTGATGATTTTCCTGTATTGCTAACAAAACAATAACTTAATCTTCTTCTGATTTTGAAGGTCGACCAGATTTAGGAAGATCACGAACATGCCCAAAGTTACGGTATTTAGCCTCAATATTGCTTACCATGCTTTGTCCATGGGATGTCGATCAGGATGAGTGTCATTGAACAATTCAACAACTTTTTTGGGTGCGCATCCTGTCTCCAAATCCGATCAGGCAAAGAATTTCAATACGTTCTCGTTCAGTTAATTTAACGATTCTTTTATAAAATGACAAAAGTCACTACTCAATAAACAGTTGAAACACACTGCTTTTGCCCAACAAAAGATAAAAACTAAAGAGACAACTCAAAAAACCGAAAAAACTATTTACCGAAGTACGATTTCAAGTTTTTATCTGACAGCAATAAAAAACATTCCTGGTCTCCTAGGCTACTATCAGGCAGCCATAATTTTTGTCGGTGTGTACGTATAATGACACGCTCTTTCAAATGACGTGGTCTAAATTGGTGGTTGCTATTTAAAAAAATTGTCGGTGACATTATATCTCGAATAACGATGACGTCACAAATATGAGTTGTATGTCAAAAAGTGTCTTTGTTTAAAACAAAATCGACGTGTCAGAGATTTTTTTTGTTGAAAAATACTCAATTTCAGAGATAATGAATTTATTCGTTACTTTTCGAAAGCACTGTGTGATTGCTAAAATAATTAGCTTTCTTTAAGGTAACTAAATTGTCGCTAAAAGTAATTTCAAATTCTTCTAAACACACTCTTTTGTTATTTAAGGTTTCACAATGTAAAATAGAAACATTACTAAAATTTATATTGTGGCCAGTGTCGAGATTATGTTCAGACAGAGCACAAGTTCTTTTTTGTAAACGTATATCACTTTTGTGCTGTGTTAATCTATCTTTAAGGACTCTGCTTCTTTGATAAATGTATTTTAAACTACAATTACTATATGGAATACAATATACCACTCCGGACACTTTGGAAATTTCACCTTACTTGTGAGTTCACTGAAAATGTTATTAATTGTTTTTGAATGTCGAAACGTTATTTTAAAATTCGTTTCATCTTTAAATATAAACTATAATCTAGTGGAAATATTCTTAATGTATGGGATCGATATGTAAAAAAAGTTAGACGTTTCCGAACTCGAAACTACATGGGTGTTATGTCTGTCAGATAAATTTGATACTGTTAGTAGATATTGTCTTGTATTGTAATGGTGATTGTTTGAACAATTGTAGAATAGTTTATTAAGTAGCTTTGGGGGATAAGAGTGGTTAACAAATATATTATAAAGTTTTCTTAATTTTTTTTTCATGGAAAGAAGGATGGCATATCTTTAATATTTTCTTTTTTAAAACTAATAAAGTGTTAATTTTAGTTTAAAATAAATGATCTGAATGAAAGTTGATATACCTTTGAGAATTAGTAAGTTTTATATACCAATCTAAAATTATGTTGTTATCGTTTCCTCTTCCAATGTAAATTTAATAAATTGGTTGTAAGAATTAAAAACATCTAAAATCTGTTGTTGAATTTAGAGGAATACTACAAATAACATGAAGATATTTTTTTAAAAGGAATATTAAAAGTTAATTTTGGTATACATGTTTCAAGTAAATCATCTATAACATATTGTGCAATAATTGAGGAGATAAAAGCAGCCAATGGAGTTCCAAAAATTTGTTTATAATATGTGTTTCCTAAGACAAAATAGCTTGAGTTAAAAATAAAATCAACAATTTCAAGAAATATATTTTTTAATGGATTGTAGAGAAATAGAAACCCATCTTTTCTCAATGCTACCTTTAAAGAGTTTAAGTGGTATGTTAGTAAAAAGTGAAACAATATCAAGACTAACAATTACATAATTATCTGGAAGTGTAGCATATTTTATTAATTATATATATATATATATATATATATATATATATATATATATATATATATATATATATATATATGTGTGTGTGTGTGTGTGTATGTGTGTATGTATATATAATATATATAATGTTCAGGTTTCGTGAGTGTAATATTAGTATTTCTTAAAAAATCGTGGAATAGCAAGATAAAACCTCTGTATTATATTATCGAGCTTTCCGAAATTTTATTCCATTATCAAGGCTGTGGAAGGATGAAAGGAATAAATTACAATTAACATAGGATAAATACAAAAGTTTTACATACTTACATTTAGAGCGAGTTGATAATGTAATAAAAAATTCCGAAGACTCGGCAATATAATACAGAGTTTGTATCTTGCAACTAACGGCTAAGATTATTCACAGTTGAAGATGGAAAAACGTATTTCACTCATTCCGATAAGAAATGTGCTGATAGTCAATGTTTTGTTGGTTTGTAAACAAAAAATTGACCTTCAGAACATTTCTTATCGGAATGAGAGAAATGCGGTTTATTATTTCAGTTTATCGGTCGGTTTGATACTTGATAGTACTACCGAAAATTAATTTCACAATGGTGTATTCTGTAGAAGAAAGAGTTGAAATAATTACTCTTTTTTTAAAAAACGATGACTGTGCCAACCGTACAGACATGTTAACAGAAAATACATTTTGGAGTTAGTTGCAAAGTTTCGACAAAGTGGTTCAGTAACCAACAAAAAACGGGATCCTGAACGTGAATTTCCGGTTAGAAAAGAGACTACTGAGATTGAAGTTTTAGGACAAATTGCTGCAGGCCCAATTTTGAGCACGAGAAATGTGGCCACTGTTTCAAACATCAAAAGAAGAACTATTTAGCGAATATTGAAGCATCATACATTTCACCCGTATAAAATTCATTTTGTACAACAACTGAATGAAGTTGATTTTGATCGGCGGCTGGAGTTTTGTGAATGACTGCACGAGTAGCTGATAACGGGAACTTTCTGTTCAATATCTGTTTTGCAGACGAGTGTACGTTTTTATTAAACTCTACAGTCAATCGTCATAATTGTCGTTATTGGGTAGATAATAATCCAAGAAATTTTCACGAACTCCACACTCAAACTCCGCAGAAATTGAATGTCTGGACTGGCATTTTTTGAGACCGTTTAATAGGACCAATTCTTCTTGATGGCAATTTGAGTGGCGAAACGTATTTGGAGTTACTAGAAGATATCGTTTACCCTCTACTAATTGACATTGTTGAAAATAATGATCGCTATCAAGAAGATTGATTAGTGTTTCAACAAGATGGAGCTCCTCTGCATTTTTCACAACGTGTTAGGGAGTTTTTGAACAGAGAGCTTTCAGGACAATGGATGGGTCGTAGAGATGCTATTGAGTGGCCCCCTAGATCACCGGATTTAACTCCTTTAGACTTGTTTCTATGGGGCCATTTAAAAAGTATAATTTACGCAACAGAACCGGAGCCTTTGGAAGAATTACGATGACGTATTGTTGAAGAATGCCGTCTAATAACTCCACAAATGCTTAAGAATTTGTACTTTTGTATGGAAGCTGGTCGTCAACAATTTGAACACTTACTTAAATGAATAAACATTTTGAACGTTTGGTTTTGTTTTTTAGTTTTTTTTTACGAAAAATTGACTAATTAGTGCATTTCTTATCACAATGAATGAAATACGTTCTTGCAACTCCAACTGTGAATAATTTTTAAACGAGTTGAGAAAGCTTCAAAAAAAATTGTGTGCTGAAATCATAAAAGAAAGAGCTTTCAAATGATGTAACACTTGACCCATGTTCCCTATTTAAAATATAAGGGTTGTTATCACCACCCTTAAGAGGTTGATGTAACAAAGTTGAGTTTTATGTCAAAACATGTCCCCCTCAATATTAAAATTGACGTGTTTCAGCGTTTCTTAAAAAAATATTCTCTGGACACAAATCAGTCTGTTTTGTTTTCAATGCGCCACCCTGTATATATATATATATATATATATATATATATATATATATATATATATATATATATATATATATATATATATATATATATATATATATATATATATATATATATATATATATATATATATATATATATATTGAATGCAATGGATAATAGCGGTTTCAGATTTATCCAGTAGGGTGGGACAAACGAAGGTGTTAATATTTGCATTGAGCAACACAAAACTTCAATTATGTCTCTTACCTTCTAGCGTTGACTATTCCATTTTGAAATCCTCTAACAGCATATCAAAGGGGGTACATTAATTAAGAAAATGTTACAAAACGTGAGCTAACGCTGGCCGTCGGTTTCCATATATGATCTTACGCAGGCTAAAATGCTCCTCACGGCATCCCATTTCATATCCTAAAGCGATAGTGGCAGTAAAACTACCAGAATCCTGATATTTAATTAGCGCATTACTTACGGATCAGCTGTGCTGTGTCAGCCCTATTAAAACGTTAGCCATAATAATAACAGTTGTTTATTAAGGCACCCAAGTTCTAAACCCTACGTTCTTGTTATGATTAGAAATCCAGATTAACAAAGTTATAAGGCATTTTCCATGTTTTTAAAAAGTGAACGCTGTTAACAAGGCAGCATGTGCCAGTCTGGCCAACACGTCTTATCCGATGTCGTACGAAATTGCTTCAATTTCATAAAATGACGTATAGTCCAACATATGATTGTTTCTGTAGACTAATTTCCTTGTGGAACAAACAAATTATAACGTGGCTTGCAAAGTGCGCCGATCGGATCGCGCTGGCTCTCATTTACCTGTCACAGCCACATCAAACTGCCCCTATAATTTAACTAGAAACAAGCCGGATAAAAGCGGGACAATTTACCTCCAGATTACAAACACACAAAGAAAACACACCGGTCGATATGCATTTTTTCTATTATTTCCAAAAAAATGCTAAAATTGCCCTTTAATACATTAAGTGTATACCTAGGCTCTGTGTGTGTGTCTGTGTCAGTCTGAAGACGCTAGTGGAATCTAATTATACTACTATTATCGAATTAAATACAACGGGCAGATAATTTGGAAATATTCTTATAATATAATAGTTTCAAAAGAAGCCTAAGAAGTATCGATGGCTTCGACTTTGAAAAGTGACTTTCAAAATAACATGTTAAGTTTCGTTCTAGAATGCCACTTCACATTGTAAGATTGGAAATCATTTGGAAAATGATACTAATTTGTAGCTAAATAATTGATGTACAACTTATTAAATCACATTATGCCCAGAAGATGTTTTCTGGGCATTAACGAAAAACTATTTCCTCTTAAACACTGCAATGTGTCTTGAATGCAGCGAGCTCTTTTGATAAATACTAACCTCTAGACCTAATAAAACTCTGGATGCAAGTGCGTCATGGTAGTGAATTTTCATTAAAATGTTTTTAATAGCAAATATGTTTTTTTAAGAAAGCAGGTACCAAATTTGGTTACCAGTATAATCGATATATTAGAAACAATGTGCCATGTTTCATCAAAATAACTTTATTGTTTGAAAATGTACAAAAATTTCCGAAAGTAAACTTAAATTGTTCCCGAAAAAACTGGTTTTCTGGTCAACCTTATAGGTTAATAGCAAATTGATTCAAAATTTGAAGCATTTAATGAAAATTAGCTACCATAACGCACTTGTTGCGTCCCGAATTTGTTTTCTTATAAAGATGTATTATATTTCGATGGAAGATGCAAAAACGTAATAACATAGGGCGTGTTCGATTAAAAAAATTCACTAAAAAAAGAAAATTTGATTCACCAACGACTTATGGGCCACCCTGTAATTGTGGACATATTTTTTAAGATGTAGCTTAAGACACCCTACAATTAATGTATACAACTTTTTTTCTTAACTTGCATACTAACGGATATATTGCGCTTTAATGATTTTTTACGAAAATTCGACAAAAATGATATACCATTAAACGATAAACTCTATAGCTAAGGTTACTGCCAAGTATCAGAGAAAGGGTCTATTTGAAATGAATTTTCTGGGAATATTTTAGTAAAATGAAGGACAATGACGATTGAAACTAAGAGTTCAGGCTTTGTAAAACATTATTCTTGAGACATTTTCCTTCCATAGATCATATTAATTTCAGGTTCATTGCCTAAATATTAACAATTTTGACGTTTTAAATCGCGACTTTGACGTTTTGAGGAAAACCCAAATTTATTTTTCTTTAAATGCCTGTAACTTTTTTGTCCATTAACCTACAGCGCTAAATTTTGGTAGGTAGCTTACCTATAATGATCTAAACCTGTGTACCAAATTGTTGCCCCTACTTTATTAATTCCGGAGACTTTTTTCGAAAGAAAACACAAAATTTTACGAGAAAACCGCGGCGGATTTTCCGGGCTAACGAACTTATCCAAGCCACTCGCGAAAGGAAGGTACCTAGCTAATTCTATCAAAATCGGTCCATTAATTTTTTAGTTATAGGTGTGACACACACACACACACACACACACACATATATATATATATATATATATATATATATATATATATATATATATATATATATATATATATATATATATATATATATATATATATATATATATATATATATATATATATATATATATATATATATATATATATATATATATACATATACATACATATATAAATTGAAACTGACCCCGGATATTGATTCTAGGGGGGCTAGTTCGCGCTCATTTGAAGACATTTTTTCAAAATTCAAAAGTCGCGATATCCTCATTAGTGAATTTTTTGAAGAAAATTTTTATGAAAATTCGGTACCATAACGCACTTGCTGTGTCCAGACTTTTTAGTGAATTTTCTTTGAAAAAAATTCACTAATGAGGAGATCTAGACTTTTGAATTTTGAAAAAATGTCTTCAAATGAGCGCGAACTAGCCCCCCTAGAATCCATATCCGGGGTCAGTTTCAATTTATATATGTATGTATGTATGTATGTATGTATATATATATATATATATATATATATATATATATATATATATATATATATATATATATATTGGTGTGTGTGTGTCACACCGATGACGCAAAAAATAATGGGACGATTTTAATCAAATTCGGTGAGTACCTTTCTTTGTAAGTGGCTAAGATCGATATCCAGGAAAATTGGCCAAGCTTTGCCCGGAAAATTTTGTGTTTTCTTTCGGAAAATTTTCATATCTCCGGAAATAATAAAGTAATGGGAACCAAATTTGATACCACGTACTAAAATTAGGTCTGCAACTTAAAAGACAAAGGGCATTTAAAGAAAAAAAATTGGGGTTTTCCTCAAAACGTCAAAGTCGCGATTGAAACGTCAAAATTGGCAACATTTAGGCAAAAAACCTGAAACTAATGCGGTTTATGTAAAGAAGGGTGTTCTACAAACTCTTAAGTTTTAGCTTCAACCGTCATTGTCCTTCATTTTACTAAAATATTTACAGAAAATTCTTTTCAAATTGACCCTTTCTCTGATGCTTTGGCAGTAGTTTTAGTTACGTTTATGGTTTAACGGTCTATAATGTTTGGTTAATTTTCGTACAAAAAATTCGTCATTGAGGAGACCGCGCCTTCAGAATGTTAAAACGAAGTCTTCAAATAAGTGCGAGCTAGGTCCCTCAGAATCCATATCTGGGTTTACTTTCAGTTTTTATCTGTTTACATATATACATGGTGATGCATTTCAACGGTAAACCTCAATATAACTGTTATTATACAAGATACGAGAAAACATTGTATACGTAAATTATATATCTAAAAAATATCTAAACGCAGCAAGTGCGTTCTGGTTGCGATTTTTCATTAAATGTTTCAAAATTCAATAACTCAATTTGCTATTAATTTAAGGTTCGCTGACTAGGAAACTAGTTTTCTCGGAAAATTTTTGTACATTTTTTAACAATAACTAATTTATTTGAAGAATAGTACAAACATTTTCAGAAAAAAAATTAAATGTCCGCAAAAAAAGAGATCCGACATTCTTGGCCAACAAACCTTCAAGCTTTAAGTTATTTATCCACCCGCCAAGATATAATTCTTCACGGAATACTTTTTGACAAAAATTAGAAAAAAAGTGTCTGCGTAAAAATTTGTAATTAATTTCCTTCACACAATTTCTCCAGTTTTTTTTTACAAAAATTGGCCTTTGTGATGTTACAGGAAATTTATATTTTGCACGGAGATTTGCTAAACAATTTCTTTTTCACGAAAATTCGAAAACATTTTTCTTTACAGTAATAGTTTATTAAACATATGTGATTAATTACCACATTTCACAAAAATCTCACAAGAAAATGATTTCTACGAAAACACTAGCAAATATTTCTGAGGAAACTGACTCAAAATTTTGTACACAAAAATTTTCGAAAGGAATACATAAAATTAAAATTATATACCTAACCTGAAAAAAAAACATAATATAAAAAAAGTTCTTTTTACATTTTTACGGAAATTTGAACAAGTGGAAGTAAAGAAAATATAAGCGTAAAAATGTACATAATTTCATTTCATTGTCACAACCTATTAGAAATAAGAACTTTCCGTCAATTCAAAGTTTCATTTGACACTTGTAAAACGAATTTATCAGTATTTATATAGTATGAAAATATAAACATAGATAATCCTATCAAGTTGGTTATTTCTTACTTTTTGTAGCAAAATAGCTTTAAATACTGTTCATAGAACAGAAGACCAATCTAAGAGGGCATTCCTAATCGTGAAAATATATTTAATATTAAATTCATATTACAATATTTACACGAAAATTAAATAATAAATCCAAATAATATCGTTTATAATTAAGTAGGTCGTATATAAATTATAATGATTGACCTGGAATTGCTCTTGTTACATGTTTATGCAATTAATAAACATGGTGCAACTGCAGTTTGCGATATTGAAGAATGCTGACTATTGCTGATTGCGCATTGTTGAGAATGTGGACCAAGCAAAGTTATATATACCAGTGCTTGTATACATACAGAGACTTTTGACTTTTAACTTTTGCTTTGAAAATGTAAATACTAATATCACAAATTTTTGATTAGATTCGTAAAATGTAAAGACGCGAGATTTTTAATTTAGATATGTACAGATTTGGTTTTAAATTTAATTCAGTTAAGTTAGTTTAAAAAAGTTGCTAATTCGTTTTTTTATTTATTAAACTTTTTATTACAAATTACATTGTTACCACGTCAAAATTATCCTAGTTATAAACCATTATCCCTAATTAACCTCCGCTCCTTAGACATTGTCCTTCGAGGAAGTAATCAGTGCCATTGGAAATAGAGTGCTCACTAAAATCAATTATCCTTATCAAACATCCTTCAACCCAAGTCTCCAAATACCTTTTTATTTTAGGTAAAAGCAAATATAGGACAAATCCAAAGCAAATAAAGGCAGAAGCGTCCAAAATCCAAAGTAATTAAGGACACAAGCGTCCAGGAAAGTACCAAAATAAGGTCAGTACCAAATAAACCACCTATAAAGGGTCAAATAAGAACACAAGCGTCCAGGAAAGTAGCAAAATAAGGTCAGTTCCAAATAAAGCACCTATACAGGGTCATATAAGGACACAAGCGTCCAGGAAAGTACCAAAATAAGGTCAGTTCCAAATATAAAGCACCTATACAGGGTCAAATAAGGACACAAGCGTCCAGGAAAGAACCAATATAAGGTCAGTTCCAAATCAAGCACTTATACAGGCTCATATTCAAAAGAATCAAGGACACAAGCGTTCACAAAAAGCACCAATACGGGGTTAAAGGCAAAAAATAGGTCACAAGCCACCAATAAACCAAATCAAAAAGAACTACAAATCAGACAAGGTAACAAAAAACTACGAATATTCATTAAATCAAATAAAATTAAGGAAGCATAATGGAGAAAGTTAATACTCTGGCAGCAGCCCAGGAGGCAATAGGGTTCGAGAAGAAAGAAAATGTATGGCAAAAAGTTTGGGCCAAAGCTATAGCAAACATGTGGGATCGAACCCAGTACCCTTATTGTTTAGTTATCTTATTGTTGTCATTGTTATTATAGTTATTACTGTTATAGGTTAGTTATATCTTTATGTTAAATATTGACAAAAATGATGAGATATGGCGGTTACGGAGGCATGGCTACACTGTCTTTATGTAGCTACTGTAGTACCCACAAGAGGTTTTAAATTTTTTTACAGCTTCCATAGCAATTCATTTATCATACATATGAAAGAAAAAATATTTTTAATTACTGTTTTTATTCGAAGGGAAATCATACGTATATTAAATAATGCCACATAATGACAGCATTTATCATTACCACACCTTTTAAAAGTAATTAGTGTTTTTTAAAAGAGTTGTTAATTAACAGTTTATTTAGATGCACACTCATTATTTTTATCAACAATTTTCATTATGGAAACTTATTTTGTAATACAGTTTAATAAGCAGGTAATCTAGTAAACAAACAATCCTATAAAATCTCATTAGTAAAAGTTAATTATGTACTGCAAACTGAATTTATTAACTAAGTTTTCAGTGTACTAGTTAAGCTAATGGTTAAGTAACAAGAAATCATATTAAAAGTGGTACCGGCAAAAGTGGTGGTCACTCTGTCTATTGTGGCTTGTATTTATACCTACTTTAAAATCCTACTAGAGAGAATACTTATAAGATTTTTTAGAGTAGCCTATATAGCATGCACACTGCAAGAGATAAGACAAAACGTTATGCAAGATATCTCAGCAAAGGTATCTAGTTAAATGTATCTCGTTAAAGGTATCCTGATAAAGGTATCTCGACATAGATACAGAAATGCCACTTCCTGTAAAAATAATGCCGCAAATTTAATCATAACTTCTACACAGCTGTGATAATCTACTCTTCGCAGAAAGGTAACCTCATGAAATTAATTTAGGGCCCATGTATTGACCAGCAAGAACGTATTTCTGTACCCACAAAGTTCTGAAACGTTAATTATTACTAGAGTTTTAACGAAAAATCTTATTTTTCCTCAAATCATCCCTCATTTATCCCCTAACCCCTAAAGGTATCTTACACAAAAACAATTCGAAGCGTTCCTTTGCCGAGTGCTCACAGCATACTACATTTGAAGATGATATATCAATTCGTTCGAAAGTTATCGCGCCTACTAACAAACAGACGTACAGGCCGACAGACAGAAAGAACGACAGACAAAAAATTTTGATTCCAGAATCAAGTGTTCTATACGTTTTGGGACGTTTTACCAAAAACAAAAAATTCAAAATTTCTCTCACTGATATTCCATTCCTACACATTCAACCCCTTATTTAATTTCAGCACAGAATACCAGATGTTTGATGAAATTGAAAGTTTTTTAATGAACAAATCTTATATTACTCGCGTTTTAAATTTGCACCAAGTCACCCCCCCATTCATTCCCTACCCCCTAGACCAATTTTCCCCAAAAAGAACTCGAACCGTTTGTCGGGTGCCAACTGTATACCAAATTTGAACACGATATTTCAATTTGTTCTAAAGTTGTCGTGGCGACAAACAGACAGACATCCAGATCGACAGACCGACAGACTGACAGATCGGCAGAAAGAAAGACAGACAGACAGAGAGACAAAAAGTTTTCGATCCAAAATCATCTTTTCTATAAGTTTTGACACTTTTTACGACGTGTAAGCGAAGAAAATATTACACACTACACATACCATCACGCGATAATATTATATATATATATATATATATATATATATATATATATATATATATATATATATATATAAATTATCGCGTCATAGTGTATAGTGTGTAATATTTTTGTATATATATATATATATATATATATATATATATATATATATATATATATATATATATATATATATATATATATATATATATATATTAGTTTATTGTTTATTTTTAAGTTAATAGTTATTTTTAGTTATGGTTATAGTTTTAAGTTGGAAGAAATGTAAATAACAGTTTTATAGTTTATGTATATTGGTATTCATGTGTATGGGCGCCTTTTGTTTTATCTAATTTTGTATATTATACACAAATAACACAGATCAATATAATATATAATAATAAATATAACACGTTCAACAGCTAAATATATTATTTCAATATATATATATATATATATATATATATATATATATATATATATATATATATATTGATATGATATACTAGGTGTATCTTATGCTATTTGTAGATTTTTTTATTCATTGATTGTTATTGCCCTTACTTGGTGAAACTGGTACATACTACATACAGACTTGGAGACTACTTCTCTTCTTTCACTGCTGGGTTTCGTTTCTATAAGCGAAAGACGTAACCAGCGCCTAAGCTAACTGGAACAAGTGGCCCTTCTGAACTCTAGATGTTCTTCGATGTCTCTGTAATCGGTTTCGCTGCTTGACAGCATCGTTAAACAGATAAAGGTTGAATTAATACGAAATCATGACAACTACAAATATATTTCTGATGCTGTGTTATTATGTTTTGATCAAAAAATTCTTTAAAGTTGAAAATAAAATGAAACACAAATAACGGATGAGGCCTTTAAAATGTCTAGGTGATGTATGTCAATATTTAACATAAAAATAGAACTAGCCTATAACAGTAATAACTATAATAACAGTTACAACAATAAAATAACTACACAAATACACTAATAAGACAGACTCTATGCAATTAAAATATCGAGATACATATCAATTCATTTTCTTATTACAACCTTTTGAAGAAATAGTTACATTTATTTTGTTTGATTTAATTAATTATAAAGAAAAATATCCAAGAAAGCTTACTCATTTAAAACAAGGTAGGTACTGTCGTGTGTGTGTGCTTTTTCACTTCTAAATCTTAAAAAAGTATAGATTACGTTTGTCATTACAAAAAAGTGGTTTGATACGGTTATTTACTGTAGGTCTATGTTGGGTATCAATAATGTCTTTGGAAATGTAGATTTGGCAGCGTGGTTATTTATAAATGCAGAAATATGTTCCTTGTATCGGTTGTTAAAATTTCTAGAAGTTTGACCTATGTAGATTGCGTTACAATGTGTACAAGCTAATTTATAAACTCCAGCTTTTGTCAGGAAACAAGATTTTTCTTTCGCGTTAAATAGTAAATCACGCGTCGTGTTGTAAGATTTAAAAAATTTTGAAATGTTTTCTGAAATGGTTCCAAAATAAGTTATCGAAACATACCTGTTGTCTTTTTTGTCTCTAATATTTGGATAAATTAAATTTTTCGCTAATTTGTATTCTTTTCTCTCTATCATTTTATCTATTATTTTAACAGAGTAGCCGTAATTAAATTCTATGTCCCAAAATAATTTTGATAAAGTAGTGTCAATAATTAAGCAAATAGTGACACAGTGTCTATTTATAATATTTTGTGTTGACTGAAGCTGTCGTGACAACATACTAATTGGATTTGCACCGAGATGGCGACCCTGTCGTGCAATCTCACAATGTTCTTAACCAATGTAGGTTAGGATAGTAATAATATTAAAATCAATACTGAAGTGTCGCTATTTCCCAAAGGAAACGTGACTGACAGATGAACTCGGTGGTTTGCCATTGCCTTTCAAACGCATTCAACTGCACAAAATGTTTTCAAGTGGTCACCAATCAAAATTCTCACCGCGTCCGACGTTACTTACCTTCAGTAATCGCACAAATGTTTTCAACGCGATGTGACCGTTGCAGTGGAAGATAATAATAATAATAATAAATGACACCACATGGAATTATCTCTTCTCGTTCAGAGGCTCCAGACAGCGTGTACAGGGTCATTACCCTTAAAAGGCAAGTGACACACACCCAACTCACAGTGACGGAAACTGACACCATCGGAAATGGAACCCAGGCACTGCTTGTTAGAAACGAAACAAGCATCTGACTACACCACGGAGGTGTGGTATATATAGCCAATAGTTTAAACACAAACATATGTTTTTGTAAACAATATGGGTTCATGCTTTTTCCTTTAACGTCGGTCTATTTCCGCGACTATGGCCAATCACCAACGTCGGGGAGCAGTTTCATCTCACTACTATGAAGATTTTGCTGACCTACTGCCCTTCTGTAAGCGGGTATGAATATTTAACGTACCCAACATCGTATTGACACAGGACTGACGGCTGTGCGCCCCCTCAGAAGGGCGGAACGTGTAAATAATATGTATAATTAGAGCTTACATTAGCGATTGATTTGGCATGGCCAGTGTCCATTACTATCACATAATTTTTAGTTATTACAAGCTACTGTTATTAATTGAAGACGTTTTTCAATGGCCTACTAATGAAGTATCACCTGCAAGAAGGTAATTGTCGTTGAAATACAATTAATTAATTGTAATGCGATACACTGAACAATTACACAATTAAAACACATCGTTGCTTTATCGACCACGCTCATCACGGTAATGAGAACATTCATATTTACATTATTTTAATATGACCATTTCTGTACTCATTATAACCGAACGCTGCCTAATATAAGGAGACATAAAGGGACATGAACTTTTTCATATTTATACGAGGTTATAAAAATTAAATAACAAAATTGTTAAGTCGCTTGGTAAAATGTAATTTACTAGCGAGGAGAGTTATGGCTATATCGAGTTTTAAGTACTTATTTGATTAATTTTTCAGAGAATAAATGGTAACTCACTTAGCAATTTATCTCCATATTTACAATATATATTGTTACAAAGCACTTCAATAGACGTAGGTGCGGTGTTGCCACATCTCCAGAATTTCCCCCAACATCTGGGAATTTTTGCACAATCTGGCAACACCGCCTCCCCACCCCCTGGGGGTGCCTGGGGTGACCCCCCTCAGGCGAAGTCTCAACCCTCTAGGACCAGAAATAACGAAGTTACCAACTTGTGCCCCGTCGGAACGGATAACTGAGGTCTGCACATTCCGAACACCCTGTATATACACCCTGTATACGCAGAGAACCCTTACACCCTGTATACGCAGAGAGATCTTATAGTTCGAGAAACATCTCTTGTGTAGCATAGGAGTGGTGACCACATTTGGATCATCCTGTATACACATCCCCCTGTATACACACGGGACCGATCTGTATTCACAGAACCTTCTAGTAAAAGAAGGTCCTGGAACGTTCTGGAATGTAATGCTCTAGAAAGGAGGGGAAGGTACGGCGAGTATATAAAAGCGAAAGCAAGCCAGCCCGAGTTAGTTCAGCTCAGTAAGAGAATGTGGTAGTGACTTGAAGAAGCAGTGTAAAGTGTTAAGAGAGTAGCTACTGTAGTACCAGTGTAGAGACTTGTGTGGAGATTAGTAATTGTAGACAGTAAATTAAGTGTTTTGTGAGAGAAAAATTCTAGAAATTTTATTGTATCCATATTTAGAGTGTAAATAAAGTTGTTTTGTTAAAATTTAAAGTCTCACTTATCCAGAACCCGGCGAAAACGCAACAATTTGGTGTCAGAAGTGTGGGATAAGTGAGTGAAGAAGTGAACAAGCAAGCTAGCTGTAAATGGTAAACACCAGATCGACTGACTACGACAAGATGGCTGAAATCAAAGAGTTGATGGACTTACTAAAAAAGCAACGCGAAGAAGACGAACAACGACGACAAGAAGAAGAAAGAAGACGGCGCGAAGAAGACGAACGACGGCGGCAAGAAGATAAAGAAGACCTCAAGAGGCAACGCGAAGAAGACGAACAACGGCGACAAGAAGATGAAAGAAGACGACGCAAAGAAGACGAACAACGACGACAAGAAGAAGAAAGAAGACGGCGCGAAGAAGAGGAACGACGGCGGCAAGAAGATAAAGAAGACCTCAAGAGGCAACGCGAAGAAGACGAACAACGGCGACAAGAAGATGAAAGAAGACGGCGCGAAGAAGACGAGAGAAGACGAAAAGAGGAAATTGAACTGATCAACGAACAAATAGAAAATGTGAACAGTAAAGTAGAAAATGTAACAGAAAATGTAAAGGATTGGAACAAACGATGGGAAGAAGTGGAGGGGTTGAAAGAACAAATGAAGATGATGATGAAAGGCACAGAAGTCAGACATAGAGAACTGACAGAGCAGGTGATGGGCCAGACTGACAGAACTCAACCAAGAGGAGTTACTGGAATGTCCCCAGTTCAAAATCGTCCGGAAGAAGGTATACCAATCGTGCAGCAGCCTCATGGAACCTTGAAGCCGCCGACTTTTGACGGAGAAACATCGTGGCCCATGTACAGGAGGCAGTTTGAGGCGGCAGCTCTCAGCAATGGGTGGAGCGAACAACAGGCAGCAACTGCTCTAATTCTCTCGCTTAGAGGTAAAGCCCTAGAGATCCTCCAGAACATCCCGGAGTCGAAACAGCAAAACTACTTAACAGTGATACAGGCCCTAGATTTGAGATATGGTAACAAGTACATGAGCCAGGTCTACCAGACACAACTAAAGTCAAGGGTCCAGAAGCCAAATGAGACGCTGCAAGAATTTAGTGAAGAAGTGGAGAAACTTGTGCGACTGGCATATCCCCAAGCCCCAGAAGAATTTGTCAACCAGATAACCGTCCAGACCTTCATCGATGGGGTACTTGATAATGAAATGCAACAAGCTTTAAGGCTCGGAAGGTTCAAAACACTTACGGACTGCGTAATTTATGGCTTGGAATTTGAAGCAGCGAAGAATGCATCTCAACCTCGCCGCAACAGGCTGCGCGAAGTGAAGGAGAAAGAGGACCTTTCAGACACGACTGGGGAACTTAGGCAAGAAATAAAGTTTATAAAGGAAGCCATAAGCAAGCTCACTGCAACGGTCGGAGCACGTAAAACGAAAGCAGATTGGTCAGACATAGAATGTTACAAGTGTGGTAGGAAAGGGCACATAAGTAGACAGTGCTCACAAACCCAACAGGTGGCTCGCAGAAGACAAGAATACACCAACAGTGAGCGGCGTCAGGGAAACGACCTGACGCCAGTGTAAGGGGGCGGCAGCTGGCGTGCGAGTCCCAAGGCCCCAAAGTAAAGGTCTCCACTATCCGACGCTACCACGAGAGCCTCGTTATACCTGGCAGCATGGACGGAAGACAATGCAGTTTCACCATCGATACTGGTGCCACTAGATCCGTTGTACGTCCAGACATGTTGCCAAACATGCCGGCACTCACGACCAACAAACAGCCTGTGTTGGAGACAGCGAAAGGAGATAGGATACCCGTGCATGGAGAGGCCATTGTTTACATTAAGCTGGGCAGTACTGAGCTGCAGGCCAAGGCTGTCGTCGCAGAAATCGTCGACGAATTTATTCTGGGCTTGGATATAATGGAAGAGTTTGATGTCTTTTCAGTGGACTTCCAAAATAAGATTTTGAGAATCGGCAACGAAGAGTTGTATTTATCTCCAACAGCAGGCGAAGCTAATCTCAGGGTGAGACTTATTGTCGACGAGGATACACGGATTCCTGGTAACAGTGAGAAGATTGTCAGAGCCAGGCTAGAGAAGAAACTTGATGGTATGTCTGCTCTCATAGCGGAGCCCCTAAAAGATAGACATGATGGTGCCCTCGTCGCACGATGCTTAGTAGACCCGAAGAGGACAATACCCATAAGAGTGGCTAACGTGCAAACTAACAGGGTCACATTGAAGAAAGGTGAGGTTATCGCCACTTGCGAACCCATTGACCGAGTGACGTTGTCCAAAAACGTGACACCCACTGCATTAGACAGAAGACTGCCAGTAGAATTAGTAGAGCGGTTCAAGAATTCATGGGGCCAATTGAACAATATGGAGATGGAGATGGCAGTGAAGTTCGTATTGGAGGAGGCCGATATTTTCGCTCAAGATAAAATCACAGGTCGTACGAGTCTAGTGCAACACAGAATTAATACTGGCGACGCAAGACCAATTAGACAGCCGCCGAGAAGACTGCCTTTTGCCAAGCAATCAGAAATCAAGGCGATGGTTAACGAAATGCTGGAAGATGGTGTGATCGAGGAATCTAATAGTCCTTGGTCGTCCCCAGTAGTTTTGGTCACCAAGAAAGACGGCACTATGAGATTTTGCGTGGACTATAGAAAGCTGAATGATGTCACCAAGAAAGACAGTTATCCCCTGCCCCGGATCGACGACACTTTGAACACTTTGGCCGGATCAAAGTGGTTCTCTACATTAGACCTGAAAAGTGGCTACTGGCAAGTAGAACTCCATAAAGACGATAAGGAGAAGACTGCTTTTTCAACCGGGAATGGGTTGTACCAATTCAAGGTCATGCCATTCGGCTTATGTAATGCACCTGCCACCTTCGAGCGACTAATGGAGTTAGTGCTGAGAGGACTGACATGGGAAACATGCCTGGTGTATCTCGATGATGTCATGGTGATTGGAAGGACTTTCGATGAACACCTGTCGAATCTGAAGCAAGTTTTCTCCAGGCTGAGAGGTGCCAATCTGCAACTTAATCCCAAGAAATGCGTCCTCTTCCAGAAGAGAGTGAGTTTCCTCGGACATGTCGTTTCTGAGAAAGGGATAGAAACTGATCCAGAGAAAATAAAGGCAGTAAGAGACTGGCCTGTGCCGAGGAACAAACATGAGGTCAGAAGTTTTCTGGGACTTTGCAGCTACTACCGACGCTTTGTGAAGTACTTCAGCAGCATTGCGAAACCTCTGCATAGCCTGACTGAAAATAAGGTCGAGTTCATCTGGTCACCAGATTGCCAAGAGTCTTTTAGAGAACTCAAACATCGTCTTCTCACTGCTCCTATACTGGCTTATCCTCAGAACGAAGGACTGTTCATACTGGACACTGATGCTTCCCAGTATGGCATTGGGGCAGTACTCTCGCAGCTCCAAGCCGGAGAAGAAGTTGTGATAGGCTACTTCAGCAAAACGTTCGGAAAAGCAGAAAAAAATTACTGTGTAACCCGGAAAGAACTGCTGGCAGTTGTAAGATCCATCGAACATTTCCACAGCTTCCTGTACGGAAGAACATTCCGCGTGAGGTCAGATCACTCTGCTCTGCAATGGCTTCTGAACTTTAGAAATCCTGAAGGACAGATAGCACGATGGATAGAGAAACTGCAGAGCTACGACTTCCGGATTGAACATCGAAGAGGAAGAAGTCACGCCAATGCAGACAGCCTGTCGAGAAGACCATGTTCAGTGCATGAATGTAAATTTTGCGAGCGACAAGAGAACAAAGAGATCGACAAAGTAACTCATCAGATCAAACAACTGGTGGCAGGACAGAAGAATAACACCGATCTAGACGTAAATCTTGAATACATCAGAGACGCACAGAAGACAGATCCAGACTTGAAAAATATTAGAGAATGGCTACAAAAGGGGAAAAGACCTGAGTGGCACGATGTGTCCCGGTTTGGGGCGGAGGTTAAAGGATACTGGCTACAATGGGACTCATTGTGTCTAAAGAATGACATGATCACTCGAAAATGGGAAACTGCCGATGGTAGAGACTGTATATACCAGACCGTCGTGCCAAGTGAGTGCATAAGCAGTGTTCTTCAAGAGCTACACAATAGTAGAAGTGGAGGCCACTTTGGGGTCAACAGGACTCTTGCCAGAGTGAGAGACCGCTTCTATTGGATAAACTGCCGAAGAAGCGTGGAAGAATGGTGCAAAAGGTGTGACCAATGTGCTTCAAAGAAAGGACCAAAGACCCGATCCAGAGGAAAAATGATGCAGTACATCTCAGGTACACCGTGGGAGAGAGTTGCCGTAGACATCGCAGGACCTTTTCCCATCACAGAGTCTGGGAACAGATACATAATGGTGGCGATGGACTACTTCTCGAAATGGCCTGAAGTTGCGCCGATCCCCAACCAAGAGGCAACGACCGTAGCAGAAGCCCTGATGGAAAATGTCATATCACGGCATGGCGTACCCTTGGAGATTCACACCGACCAGGGCCGGAATTTCGAATCAGAGGTCTGGAAGAGCCTAATGGACTTGCTAGGCATAAAGAAAACGAGAACAACGCCACTCCACCCTCAATCAGACGGCATGGTAGAACGGCATAACAGGACCATCAATCAGTATCTTGCTATGTTTGTCGACGAGAATCAGAGAACCTGGGACAAGTTGATACCTCTGTTCCTCCTAGCTTACAGAAGCTCTCAGCATGAATCTACCGGCTACACTCCATCCATGATGTTGACCGGCAGAGAGATGCGGTTACCAATCGACATCACGAGACCACCACCGAACGAGGACATAGCGGACCTAGCTACGTTACCTGAGTATGTCGCCGACCTAGAAGGAAAACTGCGCACTATACACAGATGTGTCAGAGATAGGCTCCTCTTAAGCAGTGACCGGATGAAGATGCGCTTGGATCGCAGAGCAACACCCCATACATTCAAGGAAGGTGATGCAGTGTGGCTGTACCAACCAACAAGGAGAAAGGGCCTCAGTCCCAAACTTCAGAAACCATGGGAAGGGCCATACTTGGTGACTAAGAAAATCAACGACCTAGTCTACAGAATCCAGCTGTCTCCAAGAACTAAACCCAAAGTTGTTCACATAGAGAGGTTGAGTCCCTATCGGGGCAACGAACCCCCAAGTTGGCGGCCGGTAAATACTGTTCGGGACGAACAGTCTTAAGGAGGGGGGCAGTGTTACAAAGCACTTCAATAGACGTAGGTGCGGTGTTGCCACATCTCCAGAATTTCCCCAACATCTGGGAATTTTTGCACAATCTGGCAACACCGCCTCCCCACCCCCTGGGGGTGCCTGGGGTGACCCCCCTCAGGCGAAGTCTCAACCCTCTAGGACCAGAAATAACGAAGTTACCAACTTGTGCCCCGTCGGAACGGATAACTGAGGTCTGCACATTCCGAACACCCTGTATATACACCCTGTATACGCAGAGAACCCTTACACCCTGTATACGCAGAGAGATCTTATAGTTCGAGAAACATCTCTTGTGTAGCATAGGAGTGGTGACCACATTTGGATCATCCTGTATACACATCCCCCTGTATACACACGGGACCGATCTGTATTCACAGAACCTTCTAGTAAAAGAAGGTCCTGGAACGTTCTGGAATGGAATGCTCTAGAAAGGAGGGGAAGGTACGGCGAGTATATAAAAGCGAAAGCAAGCCAGCCCGAGTTAGTTCAGCTCAGTAAGAGAATGTGGTAGTGACTTGAAGAAGCAGTGTAAAGTGTTAAGAGAGTAGCTACTGTAGTACCAGTGTAGAGACTTGTGTGGAGATTAGTAATTGTAGACAGTAAATTAAGTGTTTTGTGAGAGAAAAATTCTAGAAATTTTATTGTATCCATATTTAGAGTGTAAATAAAGTTGTTTTGTTAAAATTTAAAGTCTCACTTATCCAGAACCCGGCGAAAACGCAACAATATTTTTAAAATAAAACCCTCTATTTTAAAGCTGTAGTAACATTAAATTTATTCGACCTTTTTTATAAATAGTTAGGTAAAAAATTCGCGTAAAAGTCATGTAGGCACTTAGTATATTTTAATGTGCTGATGAGGTAAATAATAATAATAATCTTTATTGTCCAACGAGACAAACCCAATTACAGGGTAAAAATACACTTAACTAAATATAAGACAAAACACATCTAAATTGCAAAACTTAAAATTAAACTAATTAAATATAATACTAAATTATTTACCAATACACACATGCGCGCACGCGAAAACAGTTTTTTAAATCAATTAACAATAAATAACAGAGAAACTGCAAATCCAGCCACTTTATGTAGTTTTTTGCAGGTGAGTTATAGCAAGCTGTACGATGCAGCAGTGGCGGCTCGTGACATTGGGAGTGGGTGAAACAGAATACGCGGCCCTAAAGGGTGGTCCAGGGAGACGAAGACCTCCCCTGTGCCGCAGACAAATTTTTATCTTATTTTCAAGGTCACGCGTTCTCCTGGCACTTCAGTATTTAAATGAAAAATCTATTTGTACAAAAATATACGCTTTCACGAGGAATAATTTTCGGAATAATGACCAGGAATATTCGATGAGAGGACACCGAACACATACTGTGCAAGAACGCATACGGTACTATAATACGGCGCGTATTACCTATGAAAATCTGTTTATAGGGGGAAGAGCTACAAGCATATTTGTTTTTCAAATTCATGGCCCTTCTCTTTTTTTTACAACTTCAAATCTTGTAATTAATTTTTTTTCAAGAACAAACTACGAGGGCTTACAGCCTAAATACTATCGTACCGTGGGTGTCGACAAGGAGGAAAGAAGCAACTAGTAAATTCTAGACTACAAGGTTTGAAGGTTCGGAGGAGAAGGGAAAACATATGCCGGCAAGGAATTCCATAACTTGGAAGTCCTTGGGAGAAAAGAGCGGAGGTAACAAGATATTCTATGCCTGGTGACCTAGACAGTAAAAGGGTGCATTCGCTCTGTTCCCCTGGTAGATTTCGTGGGGGCGGCAGGTGGAGGAACTATGGAAGAAAGCTCCTCTGAGCAGTGCCCGTGCAGATATATATATATATATATATATATATATATATATATATATATATATATATATATATATATATATATATATATATATCTTTAGGAATATTGCACTACACTGTAATCACTTTTAAATATACACTTTATTTGTTTGCTGTACGTTTGTGATATCTTATTGGTTTGCAGTTTTGAACCGTCCCGGTTCATCATCTCTCAGTAGCGTGCTGATGATGAACCGGGACGGTTCGAAACTGCAGTCCACGCAAACCGATAAGAAATCACAAACGTACAGCAAACAAATAAAGTATATATATATATATATATATATATATATATATATATATATATATATATATATATATATATATATATATATATATATATATATATATATATATATATATGTATATATGAGAGAAAGGTCACCAAGGTATAGAGATTAGCTGGTGAAAAGTATTTGCGAGCCCGGAAGAGGAAATCTAATTTCTTAGCAGCCGCCTCTGCAATTGATGTGACATGTTGGTGCCACTTGAGATTTCAATCCACAGAAATGCCACCAAGTGTAAATGATTCATTACTTTGAATAACTTGGTTGTTCATTGTGATGGGTCTAGGGCTGCTGTATCTCTTATGAGAAAGAAAGCAATACTGAGATTTGGTGGTGTTGAATTGTACAAGATTTCCACTTCCCCAATCCACGGAGACAGAACCGTCCATGAGTCTGTGATCCTCATCTAATTGGGCTAAAGAGACAGGCTTAGAATATTGTATATTTGAGTGGAGTGTGCTATCGTCCGCGCAACTGTGAACTGGGTTGGATGTGCTAGAGTGGAGGTCATTGATGTGGAAAAGAAAAAAAGTAGGGGCTAAAGTTGAACCTTGGGGACTCCTGCATTAATTGGATACAGTTTAGAGGAATGAGCATCCACGACAACAGAAATGTTCCGGTTTGAGGTAAAATTTGGTATCCAGGGACAGAGTTTTGGTAGTAGGCCATATGCCGGAAGTTTATTAAGCAGCGCTGCGTGCCAGACATCCTCGAATGTTTTGGATATGTCTAGAGCGACAATCTGGGATTCACCGTGTACTTCTATAGACTTATTCCAATAATGGGTGACAAAGGAAATGAGGTCGGCAGTTGATCTGCGCTGACGGAACCCATACTGCCTGTCATGGAATAGACTGTGTTTTTTAAGAAATTTTAGTAATTCGGTGTTTATATACTTTTCCATCACTTTAGAGACGACTGAAAGGAGAGATATAGGCTTGTAATTGCTAGGAAGCGCTTTGGATCCTTTCTTGGGGACAAGTAGTACTCGAGCAGTTTTCCAGTTACTAGGGTATATGCCTCTATTGTAAGATGTCTGAAATAGACGAGTCATGACAGGAGCAAGTTCTGGTGCGCATTTTTTGAGAACAATTGCTGGGATCTCGTCAAGGCCAGAGGCTTTCCTGGTATTAAGAGAAGAGAGCATCTTTCGTACCTTTTTAGTTTTGAAAAAGATATCCGTCATTTTATGCGTGACATTGGGGACTGTTGGTGGTTGAACATTTGGAGATGGGTTGAGAGTAGAATTGCCGGCGAACAACGAAGCAAAAAGTTCAGCCTTGCCCAGGGCGGTAGAAACAATTTCATTCCCTGAGACAAGATGTGGGAACGTGCTATTGAAGAAATTATTCTCAATAGATTTAGCAAGAGTCCAGAAGCGTTTGCTGCCGTTGGAGCTTAAGGGGACATTGTTTTTGATGTGGTTATTAAACTAGTTTTTTGCCTAAAAAAGAATGCGGACATAGCGGTTTCTTGCGTCATTAAATGCTGGACGGTTTTCTTGACTGGGATTGTGTAGAAGCGTTTTGTGAGCTTTGACCTTTTCAAGTCTGGACTTGTCACAGGATTTAGAGAACCGGGCTTTTGAGTGGCTGAAGAGGTTTTCTGTGTACGTGGAATAAATAATTCCATGCCAGCTTGGATATTTTCGGTGACATATTGTGATATCAGAGGGGTCAGAATGAGAGAAGCAGACAAACGCCCATGGAAATGAGGAAAAGTAATCTTGCATTTCGTCCCAGTTCGCGGAGTTGTAGTGCCAAACGGTAGGTGTGTGTGATGATTGTGTGACCTCGGGTTGTATTGCGCAGGAAGCAGTGACCATGCCGTGGTCTGAGCGACCAAGGGGGGCGGTGACTGATATCTTATAGCATTTAGGTTTTGTAGTAAGAAGGAGATCCAAGGGATTTGAGCTGTGTGTTGGGATGCGAGAAAAGTAAGTAGGTTGCTAAACCATATTGGCCAGAGAATTGCTGACTGCAAAGGCCTCCGCAGCTCTCCGTTGTGGATCGGTTTTTGAAGATCCTAGCCATTTATTATTATTTTTAAATTATTCTTTTAGAGATGATAATAAACAAATCAATTGAACTCGCCAAAAAGAAACATGAAAAATCCAGCTTTTTAAAGTCTGTAAATGTGACACATACCAGATTATTTAACGGCACCATAGTAAAAATAAAGGTACGCCTCTGACGATACGACTCAATTTAAACAAACGACGGAAACTAAGATTTGAAGCAGGCTCAGAAGGCTGCATCACGTTTCTGGCCCAACCTACCACTGCGCCACCGTTGCCATGGCATCTGTCTCATACACGGTTTCAGAAGCAGACGCAGCGTTTGCATATGAAAAAATCTGGCTCAGTCAGTCCGTAGATGCTTGACGCTCTATATAGTAGTCTGTGGTCCACAATACGTAAGCGCTGCGCGCTGCGTCATGTATAAATTCAATTCGGTGATCAGGGACGGGCTTGAAAATTATATCGTATTATAAATTACTATAAAAATAACTGCGGCGCGACGTAACAAGACATTTTATGTGATTGTACCAAATGAATTTGAGAGAATGAAAAAAATTTAAATTATGGTGGATTTTGAATAAAAAAGTTTATCTTAGCCGAAAAATATAGGTGAAGCAGCGTTTCACCTGCGTCATCTGACGAGCCGCCACTGCGATGCGGGAGACCACAGTGTGAATGCGGATATTAACTTGTATGACGTCATTCGTGTTTTGATTGACGGAGAAAAACAATCGTTACAATCTTCTTTGACGCCGGATGAATTTACTGGGGCACTTCCCTCTTTATCTAAAGATAAGGCTCCAGGAATAGACGGACCCACAATTAAATTTTATATAGCATTCTAGGAAAACTTAAATACATGTACAGATAAACGATTCACTTGGCCAACTTAAATTACCTATAACTTTGAGAACTGAATACTCTCTCTCATATTTAAGAAAAGCGACCCTCGCCTTTTAAAAAAAACTGGAGACCGATTTCTCTTATGTCCGTAGGTTACAAGATTCTAGCCAAAGTTCTAGCTGACAGACCTTCTAGAGTCGTTGGCTCATTAATAGAACCAGATCAAAATTATTGCATTCCTAGTCGATCCACGTATGATTCTTTGTATTTATTGCGTGACACAATCAGTTACGAAAATAAATATCATCTTGCCGCAATGTCAATATCTCCCGACCAGGAATCTGTGTTTGTCATGTTCTAGCTCAAAATAATGTTTGTACAGCGAAGCAAAGTGTATTGTGCGGGTTTCCAAATTTCTTACCGCTCATTTCAATTTTTGTGGAGGAATCAGACTAGGCTGTCCTCTTTCTAGAGTCTTGTTATCATTATGCATAGAACCCCTTTTAAACCTCTTGCGAAGAAATATTATTGATGTCAAATTGCCAGTTACGCCTAATAACATGTTTTTGAAAGTAGCGGTTTATGCTAACCATGTTGATGTCATTGCGTCGATAAGTGAAGACCTAGATAACATTTTGCATTCATATGCAATATATTTCCAAGAATCTTGTGCGAAGCTGATTCTGTCTAAGTGCAGGGGGCGCTGGATGGGAAGTTTGAAGGGATCTTCCCAACCGCCTCTAGTATTCTTATGGTTATCTGTTAATATAGAAATCTTAGTCATTACATTGAGCATTCATTCAGACATAATGTCGGATCAGATGCTTAAAGTAATAAAGAAGAATATTAACAGGGCTGTCACAAAATGGCTACACGTTTTCCCTCTTTATCATGGCGTGGACGAGTAATAGCCATTAATCAATTTATTGCAACCAAGCTTTGGCATGCGCTGAAAGTTCTGCCTTTTTCTAAAAGCAATCTTAATAGTGTACAGTCAAAATTAATTAATATGTTCTGGATCCATAAAAAGCAGTGATTATCCGCGAGGAAGTTGTGCTTTTCAATAAGATATGGGAGGCTCGGATTAGTAAGTATTGTATGCAATTAGGGTAATGTTTGCTGTTAGATTTATTTTATGTCAGGAAAAATCCAAATGGTGGCTTATGATCGAATCATCATCCACTTATCGTTTGTCATATCTTTCCGGCATATTCTTATTTATTTTGTATAATCCACACTTACACTGCACATTGTTTCATAACCCTCTTTCCTTCACTAGCTCAACTATCTGCTTATAATGACGAGGATCTGAGAAATTTAAAAAATATACCTCTGACAACAACAACTTTTAAAATTTGTAGACCTTGAACAGTCAAATTTGTGGTTTAGCTATGAATAATTTTCTGTAGCGGATCTGCTAGATGTCAACGACTGGTTGCGATTTCATTACCTGCCAGTAAACTCGTTTCACCACCTCAGAGAAGAATATGAAAACATTAGTAAGCTATCTACAGAACATGATTCTTTTTTAAGATCGGGCAAAGAAAGATGGCCATTAAGCGTTGCTTATAAAGATTATCAACAAAATATTATAGATATTGTCACCTCACAAAAAAGGAAAATTTTAAGGGACTTAACACTTAAGTTTTTAGATATCTGTAATTCCTTGGTCGGGGTTTGGTCGGACGATCCTTGTCCACTGGGGTAGTTTTCATGTTTACCCAGCCCTTGGTCACAAGATGACAACAGCTTTTATGTTTCCAAAAAAAAGCTTGCTGTCCTAGTTTTTCTTATTGGAGAAGGGATAGTAAATTCATATCAGTGTCCATTGTGTCCTCATGGCATTTAATATTGAAATGCAGAGAGACCTTTATGGGCTTTTATCTCAACCATAATTATTAATCAGACAGGCAAACCGCTCCTAACTACCAAGACCTATGAAGGTTTCAGTCTTTAAAATAGCTTGTCTACTCTATGTAATTATCTTTGTAACCGAGGCAAATGTACTGTTTATAACATTCTGACTGTGTCATTTAAAAACCATGAACCACTTAAACCACTCACACAATGATAGAGTTCCTCTTACCACTTGAAAGCAACGTTCGTTAATTCGTTACAACTGTACATTTGTGTGACTTTTGTTTTTCTGTTTAAATCTTGAAACTTGCACCCTATTCCGATCAGTTTTCGAGCACCGCGCGTTCAAGACAGGTGAATATAGTCTTGTTTACACAATGTCGGAGTCCGGTATTAAAAGAAAACGTCTTGCCATTGAAAATAAAATGTCTATATTAAAACAACTGACAACGGGAAAGAAAAAAGTGATGTGTGTAGGCAGTACGGTATTGCATTGTCTACATTATCAACAATTTTAAGGTTCGAGAATGATATTTTCCAGGCTAGTAGTTCCAACACTATTTACAACAAGAGAAAAAGTGTAAAAACAACCAACATGGAGAACTTTTAGAAACACACAAGCATTGCTATATGTGATCTAATTCCCCAGGAGAAAGCTGTTTCTCTTGGTAGATACATGGGATATGGAGATAATTTCCAGTGTTCTACAAGTTTGATTTCTCGTTTTAAACAAAGACATTCAATTAATTCAGGAAAAGTTTCTGGGGAAGCCAAATCAGTAAATAAGAAAGTCACATCTAATTGGTTTCAAAATAACTTCCGGCAAATATCCGAGTAATATCAGGCATGTGCTGTCTTCAATGCAGACTAGAGAGAACTTTTTTACAAAATGTTGCCGCAAAAAACCCTAAAATTGAAAAATGTGTTAGTGGGAAGTTATCCAAAGAGCGAGTGACTGTACTAGTTTGTGTAAATTATGATGGTTGTGAGTTTTGAGGACTATTAGTTACAGTCAAAGCAAAAAAACCAATATGTTTAAAAAATCTAAAGAGTTTATCGGTGAAATATATTGCTACTAAAAAAGCATGGGTGACTGGCGATATCTTTATAACTGAAGTAGAAGAATGGAGTAGAGAACTGGAAAGAAAAAATATAAAAATTGTGCTTATGGTGGATAATTGTGTAGCACATCCACAACTGACAAGTTTGAAAAGCATCAAACTTGGTTTTCTTTCACCTAATATCACATCTGTATTACAGCTTTTAGATGAGAAAATTAATAATTCTCTGAAATGTAATTACAGGAGACAACTCGTCACAAAAATAACTTACAACATGGACAAGAATCAGTCTCAAGCTTTGGTAAATGTCCTCGAAGTTATTCGTCTCGTTGAAAAACAGTGCAAAACGGTTTCAGGCATGCTGGTTTTCATTTTGAGCATATAAATGAAAACGCCGATTTAAGCGTTTCGAAAGATGTTATTGCTGACGAAGATATCGCCTACGAAGACAATGACATTCCTCTGAGCGAATGTGCTAGGAGTATGAAATTGGCATAAGTGTCGGATGCGATGGGTTACCGGAACATAGATAGTTCTATGAGAACTTTAGGTCTTCCAACAGATTTCGAGATAATTGAAGCGACAAACTTGAACACTACCAAAGATGTAATAGAAAATTCCGTTTCGTACAAAGGATCTAAAAATCCCAAAATGCATCACTGCAAGGTGGCATAGATTCCGCCAAGAAGCTTAGAATATCTTTAGAGAAGGCCTTAAACCCAGAGGATGAGCTAAGTTTATTAACTTCCATAGAAAACTTTTTGGAAAAGAAGGGAAAAGAAAACCGATAGTATAGGTGAAAATCACAGACTACTTTTTCTGATGTGCATAGAGTTAGATTAAGTAATAATGTACAATGTATACTGGGGTGTGTTTTTTATGCGAATTAAATTGTTCATTCAAGCTAGGCAATTACAGTTGACTTTCAATTTTGATGGAAAGGGTTACAGGGGAGTAGTCCGGTTTGTACAGTTATATATAGGTATGTACATACCTACATTTTTTTTTGTAGTTACTTTTTAGTTCTGATATAAGGAGATCCGGTTTTTATGAATAATTGTTGCTGGTCCCTTGACTCCTCGTCACATCCGGATTCTACTGTATTGCTCCAAGCTCTCCAAAATATAATCAGATACCATACAGAGCATATTCTATATTTTTGTACCAAAGAGTGACGTAACAACCCCGTGATTGTTAGCGTTTTAAATTAAATTTAAAATATAGGGCCTTTTCTTTTAATGTAATAAAAATGCAAATGCAATTTAAAGTTTTAAAAACATTTTTCTAAAAAGAGATAAAAATGTCCTATTATCTATTCAGAAGAAATACGAGGGTCAATCAATTGTTAGGAATGAAGACGAAAGTTTTTCATAAATTTTGTTTTCAACTAAGCCTCTTTCTAAGTCCATACACTTTTCCCAACGTTTATACCATTTGTTTAACCCCTCTAAAAATATGATTTGTTAAACTCTTCAAAATGCGCTTCCGTCTCGGCGATAACCTCATCGTTGAAGCTCAGTTTTTCTCCCAAGCCATGTAATTATGTTCGGAAACAGAAATAAGTCGCAGCGGGCCTGGTCTGGTGAGTACGGTGGGTGCGGCAGCAATTCGTAGCGAAGTTTATGCCAGTGGCCAGTGGCGGCTGGGCATAAGAATTTTGGGTGTGCTGCATGAAAAGATGTAAAGATAAATGAAATGCTAATTTAAGAAAACTGATGATTTCTCAGACAATATAAGGATTTTTATTTTCAAAAACGGCGCATCACAGAAAAACAACTCAAGAAAGTTCTTATGGTTCAAATTGAACGGGGTATTCAAAAACTAATCATTGGCGTACCATTTTTTTTAATTCAAAATTAACGAAGTCAGTGCCCATACGCACGCTTCTGTTGAAGCTGAAAATTAGGTTTCTACTGAAAAATATGTATATTTATTAGCGCTCTCTCTCTCTCTCTCTCTCTCTCAGTACTGAATACCACTGAAATATCTGAAGCGGTTTCGAAAATATGAAAATATTGATCAAATTACAATTGTTACTTAAAACTTTAACACCCCCGAATTTTCGTAACGGATCATTTTTTGAACCATAGTTTATAAAGCGAACTACCAAACTATCATTAATTTTTCAATTAGGTTCACACCCTTAAATAGTAGCATATAATTAAGGAACAGCCTCTATATATACGTTAAATTGTCTTGCTAATTATTGTTCCTGCTAACTAAGTTTACAAAATTTAGTCTTATCTAACTCAAACATTATATCTATTTTAACACGAATCACAAACAGGAAACTCCTACGAATAATACGATAATATGCATATAATATATAAAAACTTCTGGACGCAGCAAGTGCGTTATGGTAGTAAATTTTCATAAAAATGTTTTTAATTGCAAATATGTGTGTTTCCTTTTTAAGAAAGCAGGCATCAATTTTGGTTACCAGTATAACCTATATAGTAAAAACAATGTGCCATGTTTCATAAAAATAACTTTATTGTGTGAAAATGTACAAAAATTTCCAAAAGTAAACTTAAAGTGTTCCCGGAAAAACTCGTTTCTTGGTCAACCTTATAGGTTAATAGCAAATTGAGCTATTCAAATTTGAAGCATTTAATGAAAATTCGCTACCATAACGCACTTGTTGCGTCCCGAATTTCTTTTCTTACAAACATGCATCGCTGAAAAATTCAAAAATGCAATAACATAAGGCGTGTTTGATTAAAAAAAAAAAGAAAATTGGTATCACCAACGACTTATGGGCCATCCTGTGATTGTAGAAATATTTTTTTAAGATGTAGCTCAAGACACCCTATAATTAATATATACAAATTTTCTTCATATCTTGTATAATAACGGATATATTGAGCTTTATTGATTTTTTACGAAAATTCGACAAAAATTATATACCATTAAACGATAAACTCTAAAGCTAAGGCTACTGCCAAGCATCAGAGAAAGGGTCTATTTGAAATGAATTTTCTGGAAACATTTTAGTAAAATGAAGGACAATGACGGTTGAAACTAAGACTTCAGAGTTTGTAAAAGATCCTTCTTGAGACATTTGATTTCCATATCCCGTATTAGATTCAAGTTATTTGCCTAAATGTTGCCGATTTTGACGTTTTAAATCGCAACTTTGACGTTTTGAGGAAAACCCCAATTTATTTTTCTTTAAATGCCTATAACTTTTTTGTCTTTTGACCTACATAGCTAAATTTTGGTAGGTGGCTTACCTATAAGGATATTAACTAGCGTACCAAATTTGGTTGCCCTTACTTTGTTAATTCCAGAGATATAAATTTTTTTCGAAAGAAAATACAAAATTTTCCGGGAAAACCTGGGCAGATTTTCCTGGCTAACGAACTTATCCAAGCCATTTGCAAAAGGAATTTTTCCACCAAATTTAGTCAAAATCGGCTTATTATTTTTTGAGTTATCGGTGTGATACATACATATATATATATATATATATATATATATATATATATATATATATATATATATATATATATATATATATATATATATATATATATATAAATATATATATATATATATATATATATATATATATATATATATATATATATATATATATATATATATATATATATATATATATATATATATATATAAACATATAAAAATTGAAACGGAGCCCGGATATGTGTTCTAGGGGGCCTAGTTCGCGGTCATTTGAAGAAATTTTTTCAAAATTCAAAAGTCGGGATCTCCTCATTAGTGAATTTTTTTTAAGAAAATTCACTAATATACAGATGCAGTCTTGCTAAACAAAGGCAAACGGCAAACGGCTGCAAAATGTGCAGCTCTTTTCTAGTGTACATTCGGTGATTTCAAAGTCGTCCTATGGCCAGCGGCGTCCATTGAACTCTTCGATCACGACTGCCAGAACAGTGATGTTAGGCAGTGATTTCGTTGACGAGATTAGCAGACTTTCATTATTTTAATATCCAATTGACTAACTGGGACTGGTGTCTGTCGCTGGCGGAATGATAGCCTGCTCAAATCGTCAACGTCACAGACCGCGAGCTTTCAAACAACAACGTATATATTTCGTGACAATAAATTACCAACTAGGCAATAATATTGTTCAATTATTTTTCGTTGTTCTGCAGCACCACATCACTTATGGACAACCCGCCCCTGCATTTGACTGCAACGATTCCGGAAGAATGTGCTGGTGCGTTATCGTGGTGAACAGCACTTTTTTCTTATTTGAATGGGGCCGTGCCTCCTTCAATTTCTCATCGAATTGGTCGAATGATTCACTATAGTACTGTTCCGTGATCGTAATTCCTTTCTGCAAACAGTCCAGGAGGATTGTCCCCTGCCAATTCCAAAAAACCGTGGCGATGACCTTTGCGACGGTATTTGCCTTCTTCAGAGCAGAATCACCTAAAAAATTCATTGTTTTGACTATCGCTTGTTCTTGGCGTATCTAGGTTTCATCAATGGTGACGCAAAAACTCCTGCGAATAAAAAGGCCCACACACTGTTTCGGCATTGACAACCATATCTGCTTGTTGTCCACCGTGAGCAATCGTGGCACCCATTGGGCCCACATCTTTCTCATACTTAACTTATCATGTAAAATATTGATTGCCGTTCCCTACGACATGCATACGGCTTCTGCTACTTCATTTTATGGGTAACCAGGGCATGTTCGCATGTATTTCCATGCCAAAATAAAAGTATAATTCCGGATCGATATTGCACTTTTTCCATTTTATCGAAAAGCACGAAACACGTGTGATACAACTGGCTGCCAAATAAAAACTTATCAATGAATCAGGCTGAAATTTAGCATGGTGTCGTTTAACAGGTGACAGTACACGACGATAATGGCAGCTTTTTTAGCAGCGCCACATGCCCCCAAATACGAGCTATTTGTGCATAGAGATAAGTTGGGCGATCGAAATATCTCGAAAACTACACACCACACGCTAATTCATCAAATAGTGAGAACAAGCGGTCGCGGGAGTGGAAAACACCGCACAGCCACCTATGACGACTTGCCTATCGAGTGAGGTACGCGTACGCTTTGTTTGTATCGCGACGAAAAAGTAAAAAGTTTGTTTCGGTTCATATTTTCTTCTGTAAACGTAAAAAATTATTCGATTTCATTCAAGTAAGTGTTACACTTTCATAAATCTATTATATTGGTGGTATCTAGAAAGGATTTGGTTTCTTATTCAAACCGTTCTGTCATAACCTTATTTTTGCTTTCAATATTTGGGTTGGGGCTAGTTGGTCACTTGTTGCTCAACTTGCCCCACGATGCGAAATAAAAGCTATATATATATATATATATATATATATATATATATATATATATATATATATTATATATATATATATATATATATATATAATATATATATATATATATATATATATATATATATATATATATATATATATATATATATGTATATATATATATATATATATATATATATATATATATATATATATATATATATATATATATATATATATATATGTTTAATTTTAGGATGCGGACATACAAAAAAAGACTAAAAGAGGTTTTATTCCTAGTCAACAGTTTAATGATCCAGCAATGGCTGTTATGAACGAAGCAAAATTTGTCAATGCCGTCGCCAGGGAATTCGGCATTAAACAAATGACCTTAAACAAGATTTTAAATAGAAATTAAACCCTGAAAGTGGTACTCTATCAATATCAATGTGTTATGCAGCAACGAGGCGGGTATTTTCTTCAGAACCATAGGATTCTTAAAAAAATACTTGTGTACAGAGCAGGAAAGGGATTATAAGGTAAGTGGAGACTTGGTTGTAGGAAGACTTGGATATATGATGATTGAAACAATAAGACTACTAAGTGTTTTCTAAACAAAGGGTGATTTTACTGAGAATATAACTAAATGTATAAACAACTTAGTTCTATAACACTTGGTACATTTACGTGTTATTATTAATGTTTCTTTATCTAATTTGTCCCACAACAGTTTTATATTCGCTGATTTACGGCGTTTGCAGATTGATGTTGGAAAACACACTGGAGGAATGTGCTGACATAGAGATTGTTATGTTTACTTGAATTAAAGGTAAGTTATAAATTGAGCTTGTTACAGCAAAACATCGTGGCATTGTACTTCATATACACAGGTCTTTGAGTAGGTCACATACAACAGCTGAACTCATGAAATTCTTCGCATCCTGAAACAAATAATAAATTGCAAACCGAGATTAAGAAATACATAATATATTAATGAACTATTGTTCATGTCTGAACATCTTGGCATCTTCCACACATTTGTTTGGTGGAAGCTGAGGCTTCGGTCTCTTGATGACCATTTTAGTTAGTTTCAAGCTAATTATAAAACTGTTGATTACTTAAAACTTTATATAAGTGACTTATTTAAAAAGAGTTACATAAAATTAAATTGATAATGAATAAGTGATGAGATTATTCTTGTTCATGCTTGTACGACTTGTTACATCAGTCTTTAATGCATATTCCCCAAGAGTCATCGCCTTGTCTACGACTGTGTTCTTAAATTCGGCATTAAAATTCCAGTCACCTGGACGACAAACAAGATAGCCGCGAAAGAGTGGCTTACGACATTTTTTAAACGAAATCCTGAGATATCTATTCGAAAGCCAGAACCCACCAGCCTTGGTAGGGCAACATCGTTTAATGCTCAAAACGCTAAGTTTTTTTGACAAGTTAGCTGAAGTAATGGATGAATATCCTTTCACTGCGTCACGAAAATGGAATGTGGATAAAACAGGAGTGTCCACTGTGTTGAAGCAAAATAAAATGGTAGCTGCCAAGGGTAAACGTAACGTTGGCGCCATGACTTCTGGGGAACGAGGATCTAACGTTGCAATGATGACTGCTGTATATACTTCTGAAAACACCGTACCGCTTATGTTTATATTTCACAGCAAAAATTTCAAGAGAAAAACCATTAATAGTGGCTCCCTGACTGTATTGGAGGGGGTAATGCCAGTGGGTGGGTTACAGACCCAGAATTCTTTCAGTTTATACAACAAATATATATAAAACATGTAAAACCGTCTAACGAGCATCGTGTTTTGTTAGTCTTTCCTCTTACTTACACGTGGAGACGCTAAATTTGGATAGAGAAGATGTCATCGTCATGTTATCATTCTCACCGCATTGCAGCCATAAATTACAGCCTTTATATGTCTCAGTATTCGGGTCCTTCAAAAAGTATCGCGCTTCCTCACAGGATCCTTGGCCACGAAATAACCCGGAACAGACAATAACAATCTACGACATACCAAAAATTGTCGCAGATTCATTGCCCTTAGCTTAGACAAGTAGGAACATCATGAATGGTTTTCAAAAGACGTGCACCTTGCCATTTAATGCCAACATTTTTAGTGACGATGAGTTTTGTCTCTCATTTGTAACTGACCGTCCAGATCCAGAATCTGTCCAGCCAGAAATAAGTTTCTTCAGGTCCAGCTGTAATGAATGCAAGGGAACTTGAAACTGCTACAGCCTCTACCAACCAGGCTGAAGAAGAATCTCGTACAAACTACAAAGAAAACGTACAGTTCGATCCGCCTCAGGAATTTTCTTCTGAAATTGTTCGACCATACCTAAAGCAAGGTCCAAGAAAGGTAGGCACAGCTATCAGAAGAAGGAGGTCAGCTGCTATTCTAAAAGAAACACTCAAATAAAAGTATTACAAGAGGAACAAAATAAAACTACTAAAAAAGGTAAAAAACAAAAGCTAAAGATTGATAAAATATGGGTGCAAGTTCGCTCCCATTTAAAAAACATTTAAAACATTTTTCAAAATTCAAAAGTCGGGATCCTCCCCATTAGTGAATTTTTTTTAAGACAATTCACTAAAAAAAGAAAATTTGTTATAAACAAATTCTACAGTCAAGTGACCAAAGCAATGAAGATGACTATGCCTGCCTGGTTTGCCGCGAAGCCTATTCCGAAAGTTTACCAGGGGAAAATTGGATCCAGGACCAAGTCTGCAAGAAATGTGTGCCAAATGCTGGTTTTAATTACAATTGCATTAATTGCGACAGCCGCAACGACGACTAATTTTATATATCACATTTTTTTAATATTTAAACCCCATTGGTCGTCACATAATTGTAATGTTAGATTTTAAGTTTTAAGACTGAGTCTATTCCAAAAACTAAGAGTAGAAACGTTTTGTTTATGTTGATTATAGTTTTATGTTTAATATTTAATTTTTTTTTCTGTTTCACTATTTTATCACTAAGAGATTAGAAATAAAAAGTTGATTGTAAAATAATAATTTTATTACATATCTAGCAAACATTCTCGTCATCCCATGACTTAACTTGATAATTGCTCAATTAGCCCCATACCCTTGGTCAACTTACCTATGGGGTGGGTAACATATCCTTTTCGAATATATGTGGCCTGAATTCTAACCTGAACTCCGTCCACCATTTCCTCCAGGCTAACAGGCCTCAACTCCTCTTCCTCACCGAAACCCTATTCAGTGCCAAAACAGCCATTAATCACCTTAATTTCCCGGGATATGAGCTCCTTACTTCCTTTAGATTGCATGGAGGAGGGTGCGCATACGTCCGTAGCAATCTACACTGCACCAGACTCCCCAATTTAGAAGCTGGAAGAAAAGACATACTATGGATAAAACTCTCTCTCAGGGCTGAAACTAAATTCATCTGTTGCATTTACCGGTCACCTTCTGACAACAACTTTGTCCAGCTCTTTGACTACCTTTCTGAAAAACCCGACTATCTGAGTTCTGAATATCTTTTCTCCGAAGTCACTATTCTTGGTGACTTCAATGTCCATAATAAGGAATGACTAGGATCTTCAAAAACCGATTTACAAGGGAGAGCAGCGGAGGCCTTTGCAGTCAGCAATTCTTTAGCCAATATGGTTCAGCAACCTACTTACTTTCCTCGTATCCCAACACACAGCTCAAATCCCTTGGATCTCCTCCTTACTACAAAACCTGAATGCTATAAGATATCAGTCATCGCCCCCCTTGGTCGCTCAGACCACGGCATGGTCACTGCTTCCTGCGCAATGCAACCCGAAGTCACACAGTTATCACGCCCACGTATCGTTTGGCACTATAACTCCGCAAACTGGGACGAAATGCGGGATTACTTTTCCTCATTTCCATGGGCGTCTGTCTGCTTCTCTCATCCTGACCCCTCTGATATCTCACAAAACGTCACCGAAATTATCCAAGCTGGCATGGAATTATTTATTCCACATACACAGAAAACGTCTTCAGCGACTCAAAAGCCCTGGTTCTCTAAATCATGTCACAAGGCCAGACTTGAAATGGTCAAGGCTCACAAAACCATTCTACACAATCCCAGTCAAGAAAATCGTCAAGCATTTAACGACGCAAGAAACCGCTATGTCCGCATTCTTTCTGAGGCAAAAAAACTCGTTTAATAACCACATCAAAAGCAAAGTCCTCTTAAGCTCCAACGGCGGCAAACCCTTCTGGACTCTTGCTAAATCTATTGGGAAAAATTTCTGCAAAAGCACGTTCCCACCTCTTGTCTCAGGGGATGAAATTGTTTCTACCGCCCTGGGCAAGGCTGAACTTTTTGCTTCGTTGTTCGCCGGCAATTCTACTCTCAACCCACCTCTAAATGTTCAACCACCAACAGTCCCCAATGTCGCGCATAAAATGACGGATATCATTTTCAAAACTAAAAAGGTACGAAAAATGCTCTCTTCTCTTGATACCAGGAAAGCCTCTGGCCTTGACGAGATCCCAGCAATTGTTCTCAAAAAATGCGCACCAGAAATTGCTCCTGTCCTGACTCGTCTGTTTCAGATATCTTACAATAAAGGCATATTCCCTAGTAACTGAAAAACTGCTCGAGTACAACCCATCCCCAGGAAAGGATCCCAAGCGTTTCCTAGCAACTACAGGCCTATTTCTCTCATTTCAGTCGTCTCTAAAGTGATAGCAAAGTATATAAACACCAAATTACTAAAATTTCTTGAAAAACACAGTCTAATCCACGACAGGCAGTATGGATTCCTTCAGCGCAGATCGACTGCCGATCTCCTTTCCTTTGTCACCCATTCTTGGAACAAGTCTCTGGAACTACACGGTGAATCCCAGATTGTTTCTCTAGACATATCCAAAGCATTAGACCAGGTCTGGCACGCAACGCTGCTTAATAAACTTCCGGCCTATGGCCTACCACCAAAACTTTGTACCTAGACAGGAAATTTTCTCTCCAACAGGAGCATTTCTGTGGTTGTGGATGGCCATTCCTCTAAACTGTATCCAATTAATGCAGGAGTTCCTCAAGGTTCAGCTTTAGCCCCTACTTTGTTTTTCTTCACAACAATGACCTCCTCTCTAGCACATCCAACCCAGTTCACAGTTACGCGGACGACAGCACCCTCCACTCAAATATACAATATTCTAAGCCCGTCTCTTTAGCCCAATTAGATGAGGATCGCAGACTCATGGAGGGTTTTGTCTCCGTGGATCTCCAAAAAATATTAGACTGGGGAAGTAGAAATCTTGTACAATTCAACCCCACCAAATCTCAGTCTTGCTTTCTTTCTCATAAGAGATACACCAGCCCTAGACCCACCACAATCAACAACCAAGTTATTCAAAGTAATGAGTCCTTTTCTCTTGTTGGCATTTCTGTGGATCGAAATATTAATTGGCACCAACATGTCACATCAATTGCAGAAGCGGCTGCTAAGAAATTAGGTTTCCTGTTCCGGGCTCGCAAATACTTTGCACCAGCTAATCTCTATACCTTATATACTTCACAAATAAGGTCAAACCTCGAATACTGCTTCCGCATCTGAGGTGCAACTGCCGCTTCTACACTCGCTATCCTGGACTCCATTCAAAAGAGAGGTATACGTCTCGGTGACCCTGCCCTCACCCATAGACTGCCATCCCTTGCCCACCGACGTGCCGTTGGTGACCTCTCTCTCTCTTTTATAGATATCTGCACGGGCACTGATCAGAGGAGCTTTCCTCCATAGTTCCCCCACTTCGTGCTGCCAACAGATCTACCAGGGGAACAGAGCAAATGCATCCTTTTACTGTCCAGGTCACCAGACTTAGAGCAACTTGTTATGCCCGCTCTTTTGTCCCGAGGACTTTAAAGTTGTGGAATTCCTTGCCGGCACATGTTTTTCCTTCTCCTTCGAACCTCCAAACCTTCAAGTTCAGAATTAACAAGTTGCCTCTTTTCTCCTTGTCAACACCCACGGTACGATAGTATTTAGGCTGTAAGCCATCGTGGTGTGTTGTTAAAATTTAAAAAAAAGGCTGAGCACGTCTGAGGTTTTACACTTACATTACAGTAACTCCTAAATAAGATTGATGAAGAATAAATTACTTAGTGTGTGTTATTGAAATTAAAAAAAAAAAGGTTGAGCATGTCTGAGCTTTTACACTTACATTACTGTAACTCCTAAATAAGATTGATGAAGAATAAATTACTTAGGACGCTTTTAGAAAAGAATAAATTACTTATGAATCAGAATACATATGAAGGAATTTGGACTTATCGTTTAGGAGCTATGGCCTATAAAGTGAAAAATTACTCTAGCCCCGCCCTACCTACTTATTGATCGACCCTCGTATGACCTCGAATGAAAATTTAATTCTGATGTTTCAAAATGAATTATTGACGCCTGAACATTTTTTGAGAATCGTTTACCAAATTATGCGGCTTGTATACGCAAGCAGCAACTTCTTTATAGAGCATTTTGTTACATTATTATAAGCACCAAATAAACAAATAATTATTATTAATAATAACTAACGTACCGTGTATTAAAATATTGTCCGTTGCCTTTTAAATGTATATGATATCAATGGTTATCACTCGTACTAATAATACAGTAAATTAGTGTCCTTTTCTGGCAGTTTTAATGAGTAAATTTCCTGTTTAACTGAAATAAAGGTGCAAGTAAATTATGCGATAATAATTAGCTTTGTATAAGTCGAAAACAAAGTGGTATGAAAATTTTATTTCCATATTAAATTATTATTATAATTAGCTAAAGCCTCATGGATTTGGCATACAGGTGCTCATTATAAGATTAGCTAAAGGTTGGCTGCATTATACAAATTACACCAAGACCATTATTTAATTTATGGGAAGGATGGAGAGAAGTATCAGGATGGTGAAGACCAACAAAAGTCTGGACGCATCAAGTGCGTTACGGTAGTGAATTTTCATAAACACGTTCTAAACAGCAAATATGTGTTTTTTAAATAAAGCAGGGATCAAATTTGGTTACCCGTATTACCTATATAGTAGAAACATTGTACCATATTTTATCAAAATAACTTTACTGTTTGAAAATGCATATATAGGTACAACATTTTTCGACAATTAACTAAAATGGTCCCGAAAAAACTAGTTTCCCGGCCAACGAACCTCATAGGTTAATAGCAATAATTATTAATTGATCTATTCAAATTTGGAGCATTTAATAAAAATTCGTTACCATAACGCACTTGTTGCGTCCCGAATTTCTCTTTTTGCAAACCTGCATTATAATTTTGTGGTCAAAATTCAATACATTAAAGATCAGCTCAGAACTGGTACGGACCGGGGGACTTTGACTATCTAATTAAAACAAAGTATTGTTTAATTTATTTGAACTGAGCCGATTTTCTTAAAAATTCGCTACAATAACGCAGTTGCTGCGTCCCGAATTTTTCTTTTTTCTTTCGTTAATGTTATCTATGACGTGGAGTAAAGCCTAGCTTAACATGTTAAAATGCCTCAATACCGTAAAGCATTTGAATTTGATTAAACTGAAATCCTTATTTAGAGGCACACACCTAATAAATAGTGTTTTTGCGAAATAGGTATTTGTATATATTAAAAGTTCTGTATTGTGGAAAAAAGTTACTGAAATTTATCTAAAAGAAGAAAAATATAGTAAACTGATTATTTAAACAAAATGGTAATTCTTTCTCAGCCGGTCACCCATCCAATTATTGATTGCGCCAGTAGTTGTTTAACTTCAGAGATCGAGCCGATGTACTCAATGCGGTACTGCTGTTGCCTGTTTAACATTATTCATTTTATGGATCCTAGTATAGCGCTGCATTTACTAAAAACTACTGCCAAATGATCAGAGAATGGGTCTATTTGAAATGAATTTTCTGCAAACATTTTAGTAAGACGAAGGACCATGATGGTTGAAGCTATAACTAAAGGCTTTGTAAAACACGTTTATTATGAAAATTTCTTTACATAGCTCGTATTTGTTTCAGGATCTTCGTCCAAAACATGCAAATGTTGACGTTTCAAATCGCGACTCTGACATTTAAAGAAGAAAAACTATAAAATATTCAAAGTAATTTTTCTGTTATTTCTTGACCTAAACCGAAACACAGAAATTATAATCCTACCAGCAGACAAAGTCAACGTTACAGTCACACTCGACAAAACAAGCTACATAAAAAAATGAACAATGTACTAAACAGCACAGACCACAACAACAAATCCCATACGACCTTACAACTTATCTTGAAAAGAAAACCAAAACTATAATCAACAACTATCAACTCAGTCCTTACCTCAAAGAAGAACTTGTCCCCCGCAAAAAATCATCACGCATCCCAAGAAAATACGGTCTTCCGAAAATTCGTAGGCCTGATATTCTCCTTCGTCCTATCGTAAGTGCCCACCGTTCACCCACACAAAAACTTGCAAAACATATAGCCAAACTTCTCCAACCATTAGTAGAAAATGCTACATCATATGTCAAAAACTCCACCCATTTCATTGACCTTCTTCAAAACAACACCATTTCTAAAAGCGACATGCTAGTTAGCTTTGATACAGTTTCCTTATTCACTAATATACCTTTGTCTAAAACCCTCGACATTCTCAAAAATAAACATAATATTTAACACGATACCTTAGCTCTTCTAGTACACTGCACTTACACTTATATCGATTTTCAAAACAAATTTTACAAACAAGTTCGAGGTGCTCCAATGGGTTCATCACTCTCTCCTGCTTGAGCTAACATTTTCGTGGAAAACTTCGAAAGAGAAGCCCTCAATTCATCCCAACTTAAACCAACCCGCTTGTTATGATAAATTGACGACATTTTTGCTGTCTGGTCACACGGTAAAGAATATCTAGACGAATTCCTCTCTTGCCTAAATAACACCAACCCCCAAATCCAGTTCACCATGGAAATAGAAAATAATTTTTCTTTGCTTTTCTTAGATGTACTCGTCACAAAAAAACCAGTAAGGATTTTCTTACATTCTTTACCGAAAACCAACCCGCACAAATCGTTATCTTAACGCCTAATCTCACCATCACCTATCGTTTTGGGAAGTAAGCAGATTGAGTTTTAATAAATTCTGGACGCGGTTCAACCCGAGAACGAAGTATGTCTCACGCTAAATACGGCGGAAGTCCTTCCAAACATATATATATATATATATATATATATATATATATATATATATATATATATATATATATATATATATATATATATATATATATATATATATATATATATATATATCAATGGGACAATTGGCACATACATGCCTTATCTGAATGTCAATTGTTTAAGAAATACAGAGTGTTGAAAGCTATTTTAGTTGTTTTGATATTTACAGTGAATAACTTTTTACCCTGTATGTCTAACATAAAATTTGATTCAAAACCTGAAAGAGCTTTCATTTTATCATTTTTAACTTAATGATGTATTTTGTTTTATTAGGCATTTCGATCCGTTTTCGAGAAAAATCGATTTTAATGAGAGATGAAAAGCGAAACAAGCCAATCGATTTTTCTCGAAAACAGATCGAGATATCGAAATGAAACCAAAATATGTAATTAATTGAAAAAGATTTCGTTTTCAGGGTTTGAATCAAATTTCATGTTAGACATATAGGTTGTAAATGTTGGTGAAATTGGTCGCAAGTGGCCCCCTCTATGAGCAATGCGATATTTGCAATATGTATCTTGTTCGTCGCCTAAAAACAGCTTCACAAATTTGCAAGTACCTAACCTAGATATTTATAAAATAATGACAAAAAAACTAATTAAAATTTTAACTTACAATACCCTGCATTCCCGAAATTATCAACTTTGGGATAAAGCATGTTTGCGCCAGTGGTCACAGTTTGACGTGTAGTAGCTCCTGCTGTCGGATTTCCCATTGTTAGTGGCTCACTATATATATATATATATATATATATATATATATATATATATATATATATATATATATATATATATATATATATATATATTAACTTGGTCGGTAATAGTCGCTATTAGTTCGAACAGCTGATATCTCGAAATTTCGAATGCATTTTTCGCATAAATTTCTGATTAAATAAAGGAGCCTAGTTGTTCAAAAATAAATCTCAGATCTTGCATGAGACATTTCCTACTATACCTATTTACCACTCAACAACTACATCAGTTCTGAAACCTTTGCTTTAAACTTTGACAATTACGCGACTTAACTTCATCCTGGTAAATTTTGTTGCCTATGGTTAATTGGCAATTTGGTTGCAGGTTGATTAATTTTGTACCCTTGATGATGTTGGTCCACTCATGTTCCTTGCAAGTTATTCTGGCGTTAGTTTCTTCGGGTGCTATAACTATATACTGACTGGTTCCATATCTCGAAACTGTGGTTCTATTAATTTTGACTAATTCTTGATTACAATTGTTAATAGGTTTTTGAAATTTTATTAGCTTTATTTCACATGGGTTTTGATCATTCATGGTTGTTGGATTGTCGTCTTTGCAAAAATATATTTGGTTCTTTAAATTTTGACATTCTTCATTACGATAGGCATATTGTTTACTGCTTAGGATAAGGTATTTGGTTCTAGGAATTATCATGGTAAAAAGGTGTGTCTTTCTAGGGACAGGTAATGTATATAATTGATAATAATCATATTCTGATTCATCTACCAGAGGTATTTCTATTTGAAATATAATTGTGAAATTGTTTTGGACGGCTTTTATTTTAAAGACTTTTTCGTATAGATTTAGATCAGTGGTTGTTATTACTTTAGCATTAGTTGCATAATTTTGGATTTTATTAATTTCTTTTATTATAAATGTTGGTTTTAGTATGGATGTGTGAAAGATTCCTAATTTTGCAAAAGTGATGGCATTTTCTGTTGTTAGTGCTATTTCTTGAATATTGTTTAATAATTGTCCTAGCTGCATGAGTAACTCTAGGATCTTAATGCGATGATAGTGAGTTAATTGTTCACTTCGCAGGCTTTCTACTGTATTACCTAATTCATTTATCCTATTTACTATCGTGCCTTGGTTATGACTCAATCCTACTATCGTGTTATTAAACTCGACTATTGCCTCGAGCATGATTGAATTTTGAGACCTAAAAACTTCATGAATTTTATTTTGATCTGTCGTTAAGACTTCTAATGCTTGTTGAATGCGTTCCCCATCTTGTGAATCGAGATTCCCCGTGATTGACTTAAATATAGAACCTAGTCCGTTTATTAGGCCACGTTTTCGTCTATTAATAATATTGTTATTCGGAAAAATCCTATAAAATATATCGTCTACATTATCTATGGTGAAATTCAATGTCAATATGAAATTATGATATTCAGAATGGTAATCTTTTGTCATGAAGGTAACTGTCTTTGCGTAGTGTCTTTTTATTTGGTTGTAGTCTCTATGTAATTGTGTCAAGTCATGTATGTGTATCAGATTCCAGTTGCTAGTCTCAGTGTATGCTGTGCCTAATTTCTTTGGTAACATGCCTGGGTTGTCTGTCAAGTCTTGTATTTGGGCTGTTATTCCCGTGGCAAGGAACCTGCAATACGTAAATTTCTTAAATGTGCTATCGTCTGTTCGTCATTTTTGTGATTTATTAAAATAGCTTTGTTATGTTCTAATAGGGATATTATTGAGTACGGTCCTGAAAATGGGTTTTTATGTTTTTTATGAAAGCCTGGTGGTATCTTTTTATAGACAATATCACCTTGCTTGAACGGTTGGTTCGTGTTTTTATTTGTCCGTTGTAACGTTTTTATTTTTGAATTCTCTATCCTGCTTCTGACTATCTCGTAAATAATTTGCATTAAATCTTTATGTTGTACGTTGTATTCCTGTGTAATTATGACTTCCGGGTCATAGTTAAACATTTCGGGTATGTAGCCAAATATTAAATCAAAAGGTGGTTTTAGTGTCTGTGAGTGTATTGTCGAGTTGTAAGCGAATATACAATATGGTATTAAGTCTATGGGTTTCATATTTTTAAATTTCATTTTGAATAATCGATAATGTTCAATAATCGTGCTGTGAAATCTTTCGATAGGTCCATTGGATGTTGGGTTTTGCGGTGTTGTTATATGTAACTCTATCTGATATGTTTCTAATAGTTCTTTAATTACCTGGTTTGAAAACTCCGTACCTGGGTCTGCGATTATTATTTTACACGCTCCATACTGTGAAAAGTACTTGATCAAGTTTTTTGCAATTTCCGTAGCACTTTTAGTTTTTATTGGAAATGCTTGGCCAAATTTACTAAATGGATCTATAATTGTTAGGAAGATAGCTTGTTCAATTTGGAATGTGTCAATGTGTAATATCTCTAATGGTTTAGATGCTGTGGGGGTGTGCTCCAATGCTATTTGTACCGGGTTCCTATTGTATTTGCACGTTTTGCATAATTCGCAATTTCGTAGATATTCCTCTATATGTTTCTTTAAGTTGGGATAGTAGTATATTTTCTTCATTCTTAGGTAAGTCTCATCAGCCCCGCGATGGTTACTCTTCCCCTCGTGATATTTCGTTATAGTCTCGGTTAATTCGTCCTCGTTAATTTCATTCCTAATTTCCAGACATTTATAAAATTTGGGTGATTCTACGTTATTAAAGTTTTTATTGATTGCCGAACTTACTAGTTCGTAATCTTGTTCATTTACAAAAATGCAATAATATTTCCTTTGTGGTAAACAGTATTCTTTTATAAATTTCTCTATCTGATCCGGTTTATTTAAATTGAAGTTTGCATAGATGAAATTTCTTTTATCTCTTCTGACTGAGAATATGTCCGGTTTATCCGTATTTTTAAAAACTATCTGATTGGTTTTGCTGTTAACGATTTCTTCCTCGAGTATTGGTATGCCTGGTGCCGAATACGAGTCCGCATTCGAGTTTGCTGTGTCGTCATCGTCAATTTCTATGATTTCTTCCTCTTCGTCGATATTATTCGCCATTGACTGATTATCTATGTCTAGTGGGTTTATTTCTACTCTGGACAGTGCATCTTCTGCGCAGTTTAGCTTTCCTTTTTTGTATTCAATTTTAAATTCATATTCTTCTAATTTTAATCTCCAACGGAGCAATTTTGAATTTGGTTGTTTCAACGAAAATAACCATTTTAAAGGTTTATGGTCCGTGTATATAGTGAATTTCCTTCCGTATAAGTATGGTCTAAAATAGTTAGTTGCCCACACGATGGCTAATAATTCTTTCTCGATTGTGCTGTACCTGGATTCGGTGTCGTTTAATGTCCGGCTGGCGTAAGCTATCGGGTGATCCGCATTGGGTTCGCCCTGGCTTAATATTCCGGCTATTGCTACGTTTGAAGCGTCGGTTGTTAATATAAAGTCTTTAGAAAAATCCGGTGATATAAGTACAGGTGAATTCATTAATATGTCTTTACATGAGTTAAAGGCAGCAATGTATCTTCGTCGTTCACGTTTATCTTCGAGTTTTTCCTTAAACATTTTGTTAGTGGTTTCGTAACGTGTGCAAAGTTTTCTATGAATTTACGATAGTATCCAACTAATCCTAGGAATGATTTTATTTCCTTTGGGGTTTTAGGTATCGGGAATTTCCTTATTGCGTCCAGTTTCTTTGGATTCGGACGAATCCCGTCTGGGCTGACCACGTGTCCTAAAAACTCGGCTTCCTTCCTTAGGAAATCGCTTTTGTCTAGCTGGATCTTTAAGTTGCTTTGCCTGAAGCGCTCGAATACTAGTTTTAGTTTCTCAAGGTGTTCCTGTAAAGATGTGGAGAAAACTATGACGTCATCCATATATACAAGGCATGTTTGTCCAATTAGGCCTTCTAATGCGTTCTGATCGCCTTGGGGATATCCATACATTAATTTGATCTTTGAAAAGTATTGGGCTCTCCCAATCTTGTCCAATATTTTATCTATTTCGGGAATTGGTTGTTTATTTAATTTAGCATAGACAGGTATTTTATCGGTTGTCCTTCTATGTTTTATTGCATTGCTGTGCGTCTGTGGTTCGTTTTTATTTAAAAATATGTCCTGATATTCTGATAATAAACTAAATAACAATTGTTTTTCCTCGTCATTTAATTCTCCTGTATCTATTTGTTCAATTAAGAAATTCTCATTATTAATCCGTTTTTGATTACGCCCCGTATCGTAAGTGTTTAAATTATTAATATGAGTTGTACTAGAATTGTTATTTTGTATAACTACTGGTGCAAACGGACTTCTCCTTTGGCTGTATCTGGTTTCAGATGCATATTGTTTATTTAATCTGCTGAATGGCCTATCTCTCACATTATAAGCTTGGTTATTATTTAGTACGTGATTAATTGTCTCAAGTTCTTCATTACGTATGAAATACTGCTGGGTTATTATATTGTTTAAATTTAAATGAGTCTCGGGTAGCTTTAAACCATCTGCGTTGGCTTCTGTTTGTCCCGATCGACTTACGCTAAGATCTGTGAATTTTATTGGTATAATATTCTTGCCTATATACAGTTTGTGCTCCTTAAAATCTATTTTAGCTTCGTTTCGTTTCAGAAATTCCATCCCAATCAATCTCGAAAAAAATGTGTTAAAGTTAAACAGGCAGAACTCTTGTATTTCCTCTGAAATCGATTTAAGTTTAATACGTGCACGCTTACAGTGCTTCGAAATGCCATGTACGGTGCGTATGGTAAAATCATGCGTAAATATGTTTTTAGGAAACTTATAATATGCTACAGCAGGATTCAAAAGATTTTTTGAAGATCCTGAGTCTAACAAAAATTTACCTGATATTTCGTTTAATTCTATATACGGTAACTTACATAATGTATTCATATTATTTATATCTATCACGGTTCTCTCGTTGAGGGCCCTGCAGTGGGAAAATTTCGCTGTTGGATATCGTATTCCTCGGCTAGCGAATTTTCGTAATTTAAATCTTCGTTTACATAATTTACATCGTAATTTGTTTCATTTACTTCGTTTTCATTAAATTCTATATTATTTACGTGAGCTGCTCTCCTTGGTAATGACAGTCTAGTGTTAGAACTATCTACTTCCATTGGTTCGTGATAATTTCTGTTAGCATTATGGTTCACATTGGGTCGACCCGGTTGATTATTGAAGTTGGGTCTCCTAAATTGACTCGAAAAATTTTGCCTTGGTACAAAGTGTTGATTTTGTCTAGGCTGGGAATTTGTGTGATTGTTTTGGTTATTATGTTGTTGAAATGGTCTAAAGTTTGTTTGGAAAGGTCTCTGAAATTGTACATTCTGAAAAGGTGGGTTATTTTGTCTCTGAAAGAACGTACGGTTTTGTCCTTCTAATTTATTACTATTACTGAAATTCTTATTTATTGTTTTATCTCTATAATCGAAATTTTCCTCTGCGAATACGAATTTCAAAGCTTGTTCTATGCTCGAAGGTCCTTGACTACGCAAGACGAGCCCTAACGGATTGCGTAACCCTCCTAAGAACGCTTTTAATGTTTGATTCTGGTATATGTCTTTCTTAATTGATCGCACGCCTTCATTTTGCTCGTTAGCTATTAAACTCGAGATGAGCAATTGCTCTATATGACGGCATCTGTTCGCGAACGACAGTGCGTCTTCAGCATTACGCTGTTTCAAGGTTAACATCTCTGCTAATAAACTATGATCATCTCTTTGGTCTGAAAAATTCTGAACAATAGCCTCTCTCAGGTCTGCCCACGTATTAATTATCTTTGTATTTACTATAAGCCGGGCTGTTCCCGTTAGTTTAGTTTGAACATAATTTAGCAAGAAGTGATTCATATACAGATTCTCGTTTGGCACGTAGAACTGGTTCATGACCAAGTCACATGCTTTTAAAAAGTTGCCTACGTTGGCTGGTTGCCCGTCGAACTCGGGAATAGCTTTTAAGAAAAATTATTTGAATTGGTCTGTCATGTTGCTACTATTACTACTCTTATTAATATTTGAATAATTTACTGTTCTGTTATTGTCGCTAATGCTGATTGATCTAAATCTATACTCTATGTTACATAAACTTTGTGATTCTTCCTCTGAATCAGACATATAACGTTTCAATACAACACATATAAAAAATTGGAAATGTAAAATGGGATAGCAGTAAACTTACCATAATACGATGGTTGCTGCTTCCATTTGGCTCTGCTTGGCCACTATTTCTGCTTTAACTTGGCTCTGCTTGGCTCGAATTGGTTATTAGGCGTCGATACGCTTAAAAATCGATATGCTTTCGGTTTTCTAACCAATACTAACGACTGCGCCACTTAACTTCACGGTTAAGACGTTTGACTTTTTAAAACAATTTATTTAATACTTTGAACAATCAATACTTAATTATTTAGTTACAAGAAAAAATGAATAATATAATATACTAAAATAAGACGATCAACCTACATGTGATCTAATGTCTATGCACTCGGTGTGCGAAGGACTAACTCGGAACAAGAATGAACGGTTCTACCTCTGTGATTAGCCTCTTTATAGTCTTCCCTCCAGGCGTGGCACTATTGTCTCTGGATAACAAGGAATCTGCTGATGTTGATTCTCACAGTGATATTCCGTTCTACTTGCACTTTGAACCTGCAAGTTCTTGGCTCCGTGAAGACGGCGGCTGACTCAGCGGTTCTTACTGTGGGAAGGCGACATTGTATTATAATGGGCCATTGTTTGGGCTCCATTTATCTCGCGACAAAATATTTGCTTTTCGCTGTTTTGATTTGACCCGACTAATCTCCAAATCTAAGGAAATTTGTTTAATTTTTGTTTCAACATGTTTGACAATCAAATCGTGACTTTTACATAAACAAATATATGACAAAAATCTTACTTATAATTATCTGCAATTCACGTGTTGTCAGAAAAGATATTTAGAGGTTATTAATTTTGTCACTTTAAAGTTAGATCTGACATTTCTCAAAATACTTTGTCAACTATATATGACTAATATTTTCATGGAGTTATATTTACTATATTATCTACGGCATAGAATCTCAGCTTTTTATTGTAGAAATTTATATATATATATATATATATATATATATATATATATATATATATATATATATATATATATATATATATATATATATATATATATATATACTGTAATAATAGTAAGTATACATACCTGCATATGTGATGCAATGGGACCGTTTTCAACTTATTTTGATTCCTGCTGTCTTTCCTTTAGCTCATGTATTGACGAAAATCAATTAAGAGAGATTAAATCTTAAATATTAGCCAAGTGCAATAGTGTAACTCAAAAAATGATTGACTGCATCCGACTTTACCTGGATAATCGCTTGAGTGAGTTCGATGGCCAGTCCGACTACTAGACTAGGTTTTCGGGTGAAAGTTTTCTTTGCAAATCTTTGTTTCTTCGAAAATGACAAAGTTGTTTTAAGAAGGCTTAATTTTATACTCACAAAATTTCATAGAGGAGATATGACTAAAAGTTATAGTATGATAAACACATTTACCTTCTTTTGTAGACAAAAAGTAAACTATTTCGGGCTAAGAGACTGAAAAATATTAAAATGTAAAAATAAACTTGTTTAAAAAAAAAGTTGACATTCTATGCCGTAGGTAAAAATATTAGTCATATATAGTTGCAAAGTATTTTGAGAAATGTCAGATCTAACGTTAAAGTGACAGAATTAATAACCTCCAAATATCTTTTCTAACAACATGTGAATTGCAAATAATTATAAGTAAGACTTTTTTCCTATATTTTTTTATGTCAAAGTCACGATTTGATTGTCAAACATGTTACAACAAAAATTAAACAAACTTCTTTAGATTTGGAGATTAGTTGGGTTAGATCACAACAGCGAAAAGCAAATATTTTGTCACATAATTTTCAAAGTTTAAAGCAAAGGAGTCAGAACTGATGTAGTTGATGAATGGTAAATAGGCATAGCAGAAAATGTCTTATGCAAGATCTGAGATATATTTTTGAACAGTTAGGCTCCTTTATTTAATCAGAAATTTATGCGGAAAATGCATTCGAAATTTCGAGATAACAGCTGTTTGGTTGATAATGTGAGAAATGCAGGGTATTCAAAGTTACAATTTTAACCGATTTTTGTCATTATTTTGAAAATATCTAGGTTAAGAACTTAACAATGTCTGAAGCTAAGTTTTCTAGGCGACGGATAAGATACGTGTTGCAAATATCGCATTTCCCATAGAGGGCGCCACGACCAATTTTACCGACATTTACAGTGAATAACTTTTCAACTTATATGTCTAACATGAAATTTGATTCAAAACCTGAAAGAGCAATCATTTTTCAATTTATTATATATTTTTCTTTCATTTCGATATCTCAATCTGTTTTCGAGCAAAATCGATTTAAAGAACATTACGTTTTAATAAACGAGAAATTAATTAATACACTTGGTTTGTTTCGCTTTTAGTGTCTCATATAATCGATTTCCCAGCAAACACGCAACCATCGGCCGTCTGCCGGGATAATGCCGTCTGTGCTGGTTCAGTAACGGCAACGACAAAAAGGCGCTTTACCCTTACCTTATTGGCGTTGGCAAAATGCAAATAATATTTACGGTATTCTGTAGTACCTAACCAATGTTGGCTAAACGGTGAGAATTATCGCTTTTTCATAGTACTGGCAAAATGCTGGAGAAGTGCAGGCTGGCCATAATAGCCCTCGTCTGCTCGTCTATCATCGTGAGCCGATAGTGTTGGCGCATGTCCATGGCGCAAACACAAAAGAAAACATTAAAACTAAAACAACATGGCGTATGTTTATGTGATGTAGTACTGTAGCTTAATTAAAGTAAAATGAAAATGATAAAACGCAAGAAATAATCTGTCGCAAGGCAATAAGTAAGTTAATCATTTTTTAATTTATTTATAGTCTTATCGCATTATATTAAATGTAGTATTCTCACAGTATGCAAAACATGAGCACTTGAATGTATAGTTTGTTTGTAAATCACGCAAATATTGGTAATTGATTTTGTGTATCAGCTCTTGTATTATTCACCATTCTTCCTCCATAATTAAGGGAAGGAAGTAACATTATTGAGATTGATTAATTCAATATAACTAGTATAACTACGCCTTGACCAACATTATTAAATTTATTATTTGTAAATGTTGCGTTGTTGAAAAATCGAACATTTTTCGTTGATATAGTGTCTGATTTTCAGGAACAGTGAGCCAGAACCCTTTGTGTGAAGATTTCAGACAACAAAAAGGTGACTCATTAAAGTTTCGCCCTCGTAATGCAGCAGTGAAGAATATAAGAGACAAAAACATGTTTTAGGAACCATATTGTAAGCTAAGCCTGAAATATAACTCAAGTGCTAGATGAAATCTTTTAGGTAGTTTACAGTTGTAAAAGATAATACATCCTCTGATGACGCTAACCTTGTTAGTGAAACGATCGCCAAATCTTTAAAAATATGCTTTGGTAAATTGGGGTCTCCAAAAGTGTACCTATCACTGCTCATCACAGTTTTATTCACTTAGTGTTCACCTTCGATGAAATTTAAAATCTCAATTAGTGGACAAACCAGATGGACACAGCATCTCTTGAAAAAGACATCTTAGGGAATGTTCGTGCAGTCAAGTGTACATACTCGCAAATATTCACTTGTTATTATTTTCACCAATTATTAGCTATAAATATTATACAGGTCCTGTTTCATCGCTTTAACTTTGTTTATGCGAGTGCCTATGTGCTCAGTACACATTGATATTCAGACCATATGGAAGTATATGTACCTACTAAAATATTAATCTTCACTTATGTTGTTAATTCAATGGATTCTCAAATTACTGTTTCATTTATGAGTTTGTTTATTTATATTTATTTGGCATTACTGTTAATTTTGACACATTTATACTTTATTTATTGTTAATTGCAAAAGTTACTATTTTATTTTTATGACATTAAAACGTCTAATATATATATATATATATATATATATATATATATATATATATATATATATATATATATATATATATATATATATATATATATATATATATATATATATATATATAGAGGTACTTGGTTTTTATTTCATTTTTTCTATGTCCTATATTATAAAAGAAAACCGTTTCAATATTCTGATTTATTTTATGTAATAATATAATCTAGCTTTACAAAATTGAATATTGATGCAAATAATGGCCTGTATTGATGGGTTATATTTATAAATTACCAATATCGTTCAACAATTTGATAGGTTCCTTATGTATACTTATTCCTAAATCACGTTGATCAGTATTGGACTATTATATATATATATATATATATATATATATATATATATATATATATATATATATATATATATGTATATATATATATATATATATATATATATATATATATATATATATATATATATATATATATAAATTTTAGGTGGCCCACTACTTCTACTATGAAGGACCAGCATTACTCTGCACATATATATATATATATATATATATATATATATATATATATATATATATATATATATATATATATATATATATGTGCAGAGTAATGCTGGTCCTTCATAGTAGAAGTAGTGGGCCACCTAAAATTGAGCACTTGATATAGGTGCCTGAGAAGTGCAGATTTGATATTGAAATCAAGTAACTCAGTAGCATTGGTAACGTGCCTGACCTGTAGTGTATGTGCTGGCTAAGAGACTGTTGGCCAGATGCTGGCCAGAGTTTCCTATAGTTACCGGCCCATCATTGTATTCAAGCACTTCTCCAGCAATGCAAGTGCCGGGTACCGGCTATGACGCCAATACTGGGCCAGCAAGGTTCGCTGGGTTTTGTCGAAAACGGATCGAAATATATATATATATATATATATATATATATATATAATATATATATATATATATATATATATATATATATATATATATATATATATATATATATATATATATATATATATATATAGGCTGTTCTATTATACATATTCACCATACTTATGAAGTATTTTAATGAATGGGGCAGAAAGCTGTAATTTGAAGTATCACACAAAGAGAATAGAAACCTTTAAAATATGGATGTGGAAAAAGTGACAAGACAAAGTACATCAAAAGAGACACCAACTAAGAGTGTACTAGAAGAGGTGAGAGAAGAAAAATGGTTGCTGAAGAAAATTGAGAAGAAGTGGATGTGGGGGAAGACATATTCTAAGACGTAATAATTTTCTAACAAAATTATTTGAAGGACACACACTTGGAAAAAAGTATAAAAAGTAGACAGAAAAGGACACTTCTAAAAAACTTTACTCGATTGATGAAGTGTTGTAGCTACAATTAAATAAAATGGACTGCTAGAGACATAGACATAGTAGTTGCGAAGAAAAGGCGACATCGCGTTGAGATTGTAATGGTGATAAATTAATACAATCACCTATCCATAAATGTTTTAAACTTGGAAGTGATTTTTCACATACTCGTTGATTTAAGCAATGAAACCTTTCATATTGTGGTTTATTTAACAAAAAACTAATTACCACACACATTTTTAGTAGCGATTGCTTGCTAATATAGACAGAACATTAGGTACTTTTAACCTTATTTGCAGGGTGGAATGTTAACTTTTAATACCAGCCTCAGTGATTATGCTAGCAAAAGCACACTTTGACGTACGATGGATTGCCTAACCACTCATGCCACATACTTTCTATGGTACATAAGGTATGTTCGTAGGATTGGAAAACTAAAAAGTTTCCTAAATAACTTGTCATGCACCCAAAGAAAAAGATTATCTTTTACAAAATTTAAATGTTTATTGTAGTGTGGTCATTATATTTTAGAAGTATATATTCTCCGTTTATTTGATATCTGCGCCACCTAGAGCTTCTCACTTTAAGAACTTAAATAGAAAACATGCTATAAGATGGCGCAGCGTAGCAGAAACTTGAAAGATTCTAATATAATACAGACACTCATTCTCAACGCAATGGACACAGAATGTGTGCGTGTAGAGGATCACAAAACATGCCGATTTTTTATGTAAAATATTTCTCTGACGCCCATGGTTGGTGAGATATTGACCTCGGAGGATTTTTTAATTATTACAAGAAACAGCTGTATTTCAGCAGTGCACTAACATAGAACAACCAAATTTGGTAGATGGTTTTCTTTCATCAACATCGTTATTTAACAAAAATTTGAAGTAGATATAAATAAATTAATTAATTCAGTCTGGACGCAGGAAGTCCGTTATGGCAGTGAATTTTCATAGAAATAATATGGCACAAAATATTTTTTTATAACTTTTTTATTCTTTTAACATAGAAATATAAATTTTGGCACATAGTTTCCTCTTAATATCGTAAACTTACGTACCAAATTTGGTTACCATAGCTTTTCTGTTTTTTGAGATACAAATTTTTTTAGAAAAGAAAACCAAAATTTTTCCGGCTAACGAACTTACAAAAGGAAGGCACATGCTATATTTTATCAAAATCGGTTTAATATTTTTTGAGATATCCGTGATATATATATATATATATATATATATATATATATATATATATATATATATATATATATATATATATATATATATATATATATATATATATATATATATATATATATATATATATATATATATATACATACATATAGAAATTAACACTGACCCCGGATATGTGTTCTAGAGGCACTAGGTCGCGCTCATTTGAAGAAATTTTTCGAAAATTTAAAAGTCGGGATCTCCTCATTGGTGAACTTTTTCTAAGAAAATTCCCTAAAAAGTTCACAAACCCTAACCTAACTAAAAGTTAAAGTCCATCAATTTTATAGCAAGCTACATACCTTCATCACATAATTGTCGATATTGGTCCGAAATAGCCCAAATTATCTAATAAATTGTCGGCGGCAGTATTTTTAAAACGTTAATGTTTGGTATACAATTTCCTATCATTGTGGTGCAATTAATTTTTTACCTTAATTTATTAACGGAAAACTTAATCAATATCCTTATTTAAATATTTTGAATCAGTTTGTGGACAAAATATCATACAAACCAAGATTTTAAAAATATTTTCAACACGTCTGTTAACTTTCTCACTTGATATTTCGGGTATGTCAATGGCCGAATGAGAATTTTCAAGAGAAATGGATAGCCAATGCTGGTCCAATTTTGTGGTCGCCCAGATCTTCGGACCTAAGAATCATTGTTTTTTTTGGGGCCGGATAAACCAAATAGTATATTCAAATGGGCTTCCCAATTACGTAGGAGTGTTGAGAAATCCCATTGGATATGCGATAAATTATATTTCCCCTGCGGAAAGCTTTCACTGCATTTCGGTAAAAAATTTAAGAAGTTGATGTTAGTACTGAAATAAATTAATTTTTTGATGTTTGCATTTTCTTATTTTAGTGTTCTCATCTCTTTAATTATCTAAATCTCTAATCGAGGGATAAAAAGAAAGTGATCTTGTTAAATTTATTATTTTGAACAGCTTTTGTTAACGAAATTTTTTAATATTTTCAATAAAGAGGGTGTCAAATTCGGGTTATATATTAATCACTATTATTTAAAACATAACTTGTTTATTCAACAGTTTCCATATATGACATAACTCACTGTCATTCTTGAAGGGCACAGAGCATCATTGTATATCAATCACAGAATATCATTGTATTGCCTACTCTGACATCCCCCTTATTCTAAGGATAAATGAAAAAATAACATAACACTGATTTCTGAAAAGTATTCTGAAACTAGACTATCAAATACGTTCTAAAGTCTTATAATAATAATCAGACATAATGCATCTAGCCTTACATACTTTGTCTCTATATTAGCGTAGGAATGGGCCAGGGCTGACAATTTACTAAAATTATTAGTTGGTTGTAAACAGTCTCTATTTTTTAACACTTTGTGTTATTTGTAGCTGGCGTGACAACATACTACTTGGTTCCGCAACTAGGTGGCGGCACGTTCACCACTCACTTAGAGTTGGAAGGCTGGCTACCATAGCCGTATTACTTTATAGGTCTATTTTCGCAACAATTAGTATGTCGTACTGACGATCTCTAATTAGAGCGAAACCGCTCTACGGTTCTAATTGTTGTGAGAATGCATCTAGTCTTACATACTTTGTCCCTATATTAGGGTAGAAATAGGTCAGGGACCAGGGCTGACAATTTACTCAAATTGTTAGTTGCTTGTATACAGTCTCTATTTTTTAACACTTTGTGTTATTTGGAGCTGGCGTGACAACATACTACTTGGTTCCGCAGCTAGGTGGCGGCACGTTCACCACTCACTTAGAGTTGGAAGGCTGGCTACCATAGCCGTATTACTTTATAGGTCTATTTTCGCAACAATTAGTATGTCGTACTGACGATCTCTAATTAGAGCGAAACCGCTCTACGGTTCTAATTGTTGTGAGAATGCTTCTAGTCTTATATACTTGGTCCCTATATTAGGGTAGAAATAGGCCAGGGGCCAGGGCTGACAATTTACTCATATTGTTAGTTGCTTGTATACAGTCTCTATTTTTTAACACTTTGTGTTATTTGGAGCTGGCGTGACAACATACTACTTGGTTTCGCAACTAGGTGGCGGCACGTTCACCACTCACTTAATAATCAGACAGGTATAAATGTTTTTTCACTACTCTACCACTGCTAGTTATTAAAGGTGACTTAAGGTTTTCGCTTGTGTGACTTCTATCTAACCGTTTGTCTTTTTAGCGAATTTTTCGTTAAACGAAAAAGTCACTAATGGGGAGATCTGTGTTTAGGTATATATATATATATATATATATATATATATATATATATATATATATATATATATATATATATATATATATATATATATATATATATCGTATCGATAACTCAAAAAATAATGGGCCGATTTTTATGAAATTTTATACGTACCTACCTATCCAGGAAAATAGGAAAATCGGACTAGTTTTTCCAGGAAAATTTTCGTATCCCCGAAAGTAACAGAGCTACGACAACCAAATTTGGCATATACGTTTCTACTGTGAAACTTACCCTACATGCCAAATTCAGATCTCTAAGCTGAAAGGAAAAAAGGTTATAGTCATCTTAAAAAAAGATGGCTGCCACTGGTGATCAGAGGAAAGCACAAGATCAAAATATTTTGTGTGATTAACAAAACCAATTGAATATTACATCCAACGGTTAAGTTTTCTTGACGCAAACACTTCAAGAAGTAGCAGAAAAAATATTTTCAATATTTGATAATTTGTGTTCTTCAAACGTCAAAGTTGCGATTTGAAACGCCAAAATTTGCAATTTTCAGACAACGAATTTGGAACAAATACGGATTATGTAGACGATATTTCGTAAGAAGTGTGTTTTACAAAGCCTTAAGATTCAGCTTCAACCATCATTGCCCTTCAATTTACTAAAATATTTTCAGAAAATGCATTTTAAATAGACCCTCTTTCTGATGCTTCGGCAGTAGTTTCAGCTATAGAGTTTATGGTTTAATAGTCTATATTTTAGCAAATTTTCGTAGAAAAAATTCGTTATTGAGAAGACCGCGACTTATTAATTTTAAAAAGATTTCTTCAAATGAGCGCTAACTATAACCCCAAAAACCCATATACGGGGTCAGTTTCAGTTTTTGTCTGTTTACACATATACAGGGTGACGCTTTTCTACGGCAAAGCTCAATATATCCGTTATTATACAAGATATGTCAAAAAAGTATATAGGTTAATTATAGGGTATCTCAATCTGCATCTTATAAACTTATATTGACAATTACAGGCTGGCCCATAAGTCGTTGGTGATACACACTTTCTTTTCTTAATAGAACACCCCTTTATTTTATTGCATTTTTGTGTTTCCCAACGAATTATAGTGCATGTTTGTAAGAAAAAAATAATGATATCGTTCATCGTTTTTAAGTTATTTCAATTGTTTTGCAATTTTTCACGTTTTTGGCACATATTTCGAAAACATATCACAAATTGTGAAACGGCGTTTTCATCAATAGATAGCGGAGCCCCATAGAACTTACGCATTCAGAGAGCTTTTTGTTTGTATTACTCGTTGAAAAAATCGAGCTGCCGTATACGGGCACGCTCAAATAGCGGCTGAATTTTCAAAGTTTTCGCAGAAATGTTTTTAGTGTTTCTGTGGAACTTATTTTTGTAAGATTTTTGCGATATGTTGGTAATTAATAATAAATGTTTAGTAAGTTATTGTAAAAAAATGTTGTCGAATTTTTGTGAAAAATATAATTTAGAGTAACATTACTGAAAGCAATTTCTGTAAAAAATAAAATGGTGAAAGGTATTTTTGCAAATTTTCATTTTTGTTTTTCAATTTTGGTCCTAAAGCTGTTTGTGAATAATTATATCCTGGCAGGTGTGTAAACAGCTTAAAGAGGCTCGTTGGGCAGGAAAATCGGACCAGTTTTTTTCTGGAACTTTTAAAGTTTATTTTTGTACTTTTTGAAACAACAAAGCTATCTTAATGAAATACGGTAGATTGTTACTAATATATAGGTTATACTGCCAACCAAATGACCTTCTTTTAAAAATATATATTTGCCATTAAAAGCATTTTTACGAAAATTCGGTACCATAACGCACTTGCTGCGTTCAGACTTTTTAGAAATAGGTTCTTTGTCAGAAACGTATATACTTTCAGATTCACTGAAATCTTCACTTCACTGAGTATTTTTACAAACATTTTATCTATTTAGGTCTACAACATTACCTGTTGATAACATAATTTTATATAACCTGCGATTAGGTGCTTTATCAACCACAGTGCCAGGTTCAATGTTATTTACTTTATCTTTGATATAAACATTTTCCCCTCTCAAGTAATCAGGAAGCTTATCTTTAGTTTTAAGACCATGATAATGTTCATAAAGGTGTTGTCTTTCCTCTAATGTATTTTTTATGTCATCATATTTATTACATTTTTCAAAATTTTCCAGAATAGGTAGTAAGGTATTAACATTATTTCCAAACATAAGCTCACTAGGTGCTTTATTTATTATATTATCAAGAGGAGTATTCCTATACTCTAATAAAGCTATGTATAGATCTTGTCCACAAGAGTGTGCTTTTTTCAAAATTTGCTTGCATATGTTTGTATATGCCGTTTCACCATACCGCTTGACCTAGAGTAGTAGGGAATAGACGTTCGGTCTTCAAAATTCCAGTTTTTTTTTTACAAAATCAATGAATTTTTAATTGAAATACTGTGGACCATTATCACTAAATAACACTTTTGGAATTCCATATCTAGCAAAACTGGACTTTAGAGCTACTATGGTATCCCCTGGAAACATGGCAACCGACTCTCACCTGTAGCCGTTTACCCGCCAGTTATGATTCCATCCACCTGAGTGCCATTCCACTAACCCCATATTTTTGCAGTTTGTTGACTATAATCTCGTGGTCAACCGTATCAAATGCTTTGCTAAAGTCCGTGTAAATAGCATGGACACTGTCACCTCTGTTTAAATATTTGAGTATATAGCCTGTGTATAGGAAACAGTTCCTGGCCGTGGACCTGCCACCGAAGAAACCATGCTGTCTGGTAATTATCACAATCTTAAAGACAAATGGAAGCTGCGGCAACACGATCTTCTCGAAAAGCTTGGACATTGCAGACTGAATACGTATTGGACGATAGTTAGTTGCATTGATTCTACTTCCAGACTTATGAATTGGTCTTACATAAGAGAGTTTGCATGCCGAGGGAAAGCAGCCAGTTTGTAGTGAGACACTAAATATGTGGGTGATAGGATCGCACAGACCCAATGCACAGTTTTTAGGGAATGGATTGGGTATTCCATCTGGGCCGGCACCTTTTTTCGCATCTAGTTGTAGAATTTCCCTGAAAACATCTCCAACAGTCAAGGTTAAGTTGGAGATACCTACATTGTGTTTTTTTTCAGTATCAGTTTGAGCAGATGGAATATTTGGACTGGCGTCTGACACATATATACCCTCAAAGAAGGAGGCAAATAAGTTGCTTATTTCATCTCCACTGCTGGCCACACCATTGTGGATGGAATATCAATATCGTTTCGACGTTTACTTCTGATGAAGTTCCAAAATTGCTTTGCATTGATCAGATTTTCCATTCTGGATGTGTAATTTCTGTAGCAGATCGCTTCCAAACTCTTACATTCGTGTCTTAGTTGCGGAAATGTTCATACGATTGTTTTGTGTGTTTTGTTTTGTAGATGGCGTGCGCTTGCTTTTTCAGTAGAATTGTTGATCAATTTCCCGGAGAACCAGCAAGATAAGTTAGTTGCTTTCCTGGCAACCACTGGAGCATAGCACGCCACTCCTATACTAATTTTCTCATGAAGATAGTTAACTTTATCATCAAGGGAATTAGGTTCATAGAGATAGAGCCAATTTGTGTTAAGAAAAAATTTGTTGAGTGAAACGTAGTCAGCATTTTAAGGCATAAGTTTTTGTATTGTTCGGCTTTAGTGAGGGCTGTGTATTCACATCCATGGATAGTGCTGGATGGTGTCTGTCTTCGTCGATTATACGTGACGCTCTATTAACTGTTGTGTCTGTATCGCAAAAACAGAGGTCAAGCAGACGGTTGTTTTCGTTTGCGATTGAATTATACTGCGTGCAATCAACAAGGAGCAGTTCCTCATATAGTAGATGTTCACAGTCATCACTAGGATAGCTACTATGAAGATTATAGTCACCCATGACTAGCAGCTTACAGTTCCGGTATTTTCTTTTGGGGAATGAGACAGTAGAGACATGTTTGTGGTAGGTCTCTATGGTGGATTCAGGTGGTAAGTATACACATCCAATGATGAGATCATTGTTTTTGCATCTGACCTTGATGAATATCTGTTCGATGCTATTATCTTCGATTTGCATCAGTTCAGCAGTATTTTTTTTGGCCGCAATGAAGACGCCACCATCTCTTTTATAAATACTAGTTGATGCATCTCTGTATCTTCTATAAATATTGAAGGGACTGTCATTCACCTCACCATAAGATATGGCAGGGCTTAACCAAGATTCACTCACACAGACGATATCACAATGATAACTAGCCGATGACGTTAGAGTCTGTAAGTTTAGTTCTTAAGTCTCGAGTGTTCTGGTAGTAAATGTGAAGCCCGGTTTGTATTCTCGGGTGTTTCCCTGTGTGGACGAAAGGATGAGATGCTGACTATATTTAGTACTTCGCTGACATACTTGATAGTTTTAGTATTATCCCCCTCACTAACCAGCGCTTCCAGTTTAGACCGCAATGCATTCAGATGACTTTGTTGGGCAGGTGTTGGATCTGGTCTAAACTTGATATTGCTTTCTTCATCAGCGGGTTTAGTCTTCAACATGATCTTGGCATCTGCAACTGTGGGAGCACTAATAAACATCGGACGAATTTTACCCGCTCCTGGGCGACCAAGTTATCGAAGTTTCAAGTTAGGCATAGCCACCAACGTATTCGCAGGAATACTTGCTGCAATTGCTTCAATCGCGCCGCATTGTCGCGGTTCTTGGACTCAGGCATATTGAAAACTATAACATGAGATTCACGTCTCTTTCAATGATTCTTTTCAGCTAGGTTATTTTCCGGATCGGGACAGCCAGAATTTAGGTTGCTCTTAACAGTATTTACTCTTTCCTCTAGGTCGGCGAGTTTCCTACCAAAGGATTTGTTTTGCTGTCCAAACCGATTTAGGTCGGCTCTGATATCAGCGAGGTTACTCTCAATTTCTCTTTTGAAAGGTATGAAATACTTTTTGAATAGGTAGTGAAGCCTGTCTACAGTGGGATCGTCGACCACAATGTCAGACACATCACTGGGTGCCATGAAACTAACCTCACTCTTACATTTGCCACATATCCATTTTCGGCCACACTTCTCAATATCAGTTGCAAGCCTTCTGAACTCTCGATCAGACAGATTAGTGAACTTCATATGAATCCAATTGCTGCACTTCTCACACAAAACACTACGGGTACCCTCTCTGATAGTACGAGAATATGATCCACATTTCGTGGGCGGCATGATTCGAAGAGTTCACCCTCCAAACAACTATTCTTCAGAATTCTTCAGTAGTTTTGAGTTAACTACAGATTTTTGCCGTCAGATTCCTATGCAGACCACCATTTACAAAACAATGTTCAACCACCAACAGTCCCCAATGTCGCGCATAAAATGACGGATATCATTTTCAAAACTAAAATGGTACGAAAGATGCTCTCCTCTTGATACCAGGAAAGCCTCTGGCCTTGACGAGATCACAGCAATTGTTCTCAAAAAATGCGCACCAGAACTTGCTCCTGTCCTGACTCGTCTGTTTCAGATATCTTACAATAAAGGCATATTCCCTAGTAACTGGAAAACTGCTCGAGTAGAACCCATCCCCAAGAAAGGATCCAAAGGGCTTCCTAGCAACTACATGCCTATTTCTCTCCTTTCAGTCGTCTCTAAAGTGATGGAAAAGTATACAAACACCGAATTACGAAAATTTCTTGAAAAACACAGTCTAATCCACGACAGGCAGAATGTATTCCGTCAGCGCAGATCGACGGCAGACCTCCTATGTCACCCATTCTTGGAATAAGTCTATGGAACTACACGGTGAATCCCAGATTGTTGCTCTAAACATATCCAAAGCATTAGACCAGGTCTAGCACGCAGAACTGCTTAATAAACTTCCGGCCTATGGCCTACCACCAAAACTTTGTACCTGGACAGCAAATTTCCCCTCCAACAGGAGCACTTCTGTTGTTGTGGATGGCAATTCCTCTAAACTGTATCCAATTAATGCAGGAGTTTTCTCTCCACATCAATGACCTTCTCTCTAGCACATCCAACCCAGTTCACAGTTACGTGGACGACAGCACCCTCCACTCAAATATACAATATTCTAAGCCCGTCTCTTTAGCCCAATTAGATGAGGATCGCAGACTCATGGAGGGTTCTGTCTCCATGGATCTCCAAAAAATATTATACTGGGGTAGTAGAAATCTTATACAATTCAACCCCACCAAATCAGTCTTGCTTTCTATCTCATAAGAGATACACCAGCCCTAGACCCATCACAATCAACAACCAAGTTATTCAAAGTAATGAGTCCTTTTCTCTCGTTGGCATTTCTGTGGATCGAAATCTTAATTGGCACCAACATGTCACATCAATTGCAGAAGCGGCTGCTAAGAAATTAGGTTTCCTCTTCCGGCCTCGCAAATACTTTACACCAGCTAATCTCTATACCTTATATACTGCACAGATAAGGCCAGACCTCGAATACTGCTCCCACATCTGGGGTGCAGCTGCTGCTTATACACTCGCTATCCTGGACTCCATTCAAAAGAGAGCTATACGTCTCATCGGTGACTCTACCCTCCCCCAAAGGCCATCCCTTGCCCACCGACGTGCCGTTGGTGATCTCTCTTTCTTTTATAGTTATCTGCACGGGCACTGCTCAGAGGAGCTTTCCTCCATAGTTCCCCCACCTGCTGCCGCCAACAGATCTACCAGGGGAACAGAGAGAATGCATCCTTTTACTGTCCAGGTCACCAGACATAGAATATCTTGTTATGCCCGCTCTTTTGTCACGAGGACTTCCAAGTTGTTTTTCCTTCTCCTCCGAACCTCCAAACCTTCAAGTTCAGAATTAACCAGTTGCCTCTTTCCTCCTTGTCAACACCCACGGTACAATAGTATTTAGGCTGTAAGCACTCGTGGTGTGTTGTTGAAATTAAAAAAAAAACATCAAAGGCTGACACGATATATCTTCTAACCTGCAAGTCTTACAGGACACACTGTATATATATATATATATATATATATATATATATATATATATATATATATATATATATATATATATATATCAAACAAAACAATGTTCTGTGATAAATCTATTTATAAATCAATCTTCAGCAGGAGGCAGATAAACTATCCCAGGCTGGTTATCTTTCAGTTCTTTCCATGCTGATAAGCACAATTTTCTCAAAGTACAAACTATCAAATCCAACCAATATGCCCCTATGCAGGTTCATCCCAGGAATCCAGGTCCAACAAATTGATCTTCAGAATCTAACATTCAACCGGGTATAAATTTCAACCACTTATTTTCAGTTTTTACCATACAAATCTCACTTTAAATTGCAAGACTTTAACAGGCTGTCACTACACACCACACAGTCATGCTATGTTAATTATCTGGAATGTGTTTTCATAATTTGGCCATCCTTTCTGTACATATTTCATAATGCTTGTCATTTCAGCGTCTCTTAACATTTCTGTTTTAAATAAATTTAGTTTAGATTTGAAAAATGACAAATTTTTTCTAATCATACACAAGAGATCATCAATGTCCTTTTCCAAGTCTTTCATGCCCAAATTATCATTAACATAACCATTCTTTGCCTGGTTTATATTTTACAACAATATCATATGCTTCTAGTCGTAACCTTAGTCTTTGTAGTCTTAGAGGAGTTTCTTGAAAGGATTTTTGAAAAATGTTCTCCAATGCTCCATGACCTGATTCAACTACCACGGTTCTACCGTAAATATAGTGATGAAAACGTCCACATCCAAAGACTATGGCTAAAAGCTCTTTTTCAATTTGTGCCCATATTTTTTGCATAGATGTTAGAGGTCTAGATGCATATGCTACAGGTGAGCTATTTTGCAATAACATAGCACCTAGGCCATGACTGTAACTACCAACTGATATGACAACTTCTTTTTTAGAATTAAAATACTGTAAAACATTTTAGTTTTTGAAAATCTGCTGATCGCTCGTTAGACCAAACAAACTCAATATCTTTCTTCAGAAGTTGTCTCATCGATTCAGTAACAGAAGATAAATTTGGTAAAAATTTACAAACATAAGTGACCATACCAAGAATTGTTTGTAGCTCCTTTTTATCCTTTGGATCTGCCATTTCCATAATTGCACTCACTTTCACTGGGTCAGGTTTCAGACCTTCCCTGATAAAAATGTGAACATTTCGCACTTCACCGATACCAAATTTGCACTTATTTTTATTGAGACGCACATTAACCTGTTTTGCCCTCTCTGGCACTTGCGAAAGTGTTCTTGCGTGTTGTTCCTCATTTTCACCCCATACGATAACATCATCGATGTGCAATTCTACACCATCCAGTCCTTTGAACGCCTCCTTAAAGACTCGATGAAATACCTCTGGTAACAATAATGGTCAAATTTTCCGCCATTAAATGTAGGTAACAGCTGACTTGACTTTTCTAACCTGATGTCATAAAATACTTTGTTTCCATCCAACATGAAGAAACACTCGCATTCGGCATGTTTGCCGTTAGTTCTTCGAACGTTGGCAGTTGATATATCTCTTTGATGATCACACGGTTGAGGTTTTTGGGATCGGGACACAATTTGAACGAACCATCTGGTTTTTTCACTATAACTAAAGAACTAACCCACTCTGTTGGTTCAGTTGCTTTTTTAATGACGTTCACTTTTTCGATTTTATCGAGTTCAAACTTTACACTCTCTTCAATACGAATAGGTATTTTTCTAACTGCTTCCACCATAGGTTTACTATCTTTCTCCAATTTAATTTTGTAGCTGTTTTGTAACTCGCCTAATCCTTCAAAAAGGGATTTGTTTTTCAACTAAATTGTCATATTTATTTAAAGTATGCACCCTTTTCAATAAATCTAACTGCTCAATGAATGGAACGCCTATAATACAGGATGCCTCAAAGTCGATGATTTGAAATTTGGACTTGTGAGCTACATTTCTCATTTTACAAGGAACAGTGACTTCGCCAACTACTGGAATGCTTGAACCATTGTATCTTCGTAGTTTGATTTTCGACGGTTTCACTTTGACATCTAGATCTGTTACTGGGGCCTTGTTTAGGATGTTTACCTCAGTACCTGTATCGACTTTGCAAACTATCTTAGATCTTATGATGTCCACTGCCTGGAACCAATCGTTGATGCTGCTTATGACTTTTGTGTTTGTTTCTATTGTACCAACAAACAACTGATCTTCTTCTTCCTCTTCTCCAGTGTCGTAATTTTCTGTAACCTCATTCATTCTTTTTGATTTGCATACTCGTGCAAAATGGTTATATTTTCCGCAATTTGCACATTTTCTTTTATAAGTCTTCTTGTCCTGAATCTGTTTTTCTGTAATAAGGTTTCTGGTTTTCCTTTCTTGTTGTGTGAACAACTTCTTTTTTATCATTTTCTGATTGTTTTGACTGTATTTCTACCAACACTCCAACCTTGCAAATATTTATGCACTTTGTCAAGTTCAATTAAGCTTGCCTCAGCAGCCTATCTCTGACTTTCGGATATTTATTCCACATACTATTCTATCTCTGAGCAGACTGTCTCTCAATTTGCCGAAGTTACATTTCTGACACATCCGCTTAAATCAGTAAGAAACATTAATATTTTCGCCCTTTCGCTGTTTTCTCGAATGAAGTAAATGTCTGTTAATAGTTTCGTTCTCTTTCGGCAAGAAATTGTTCTCAAAATGCTTACTTATTTTTTCAAATCCTTCTTATCTTCGTCTTCTATCTCTAATGTCTCGTAAATATCTTGAGCTTCAGATCCAATTGTATGAAGTAATATGGCTACTTTCCTCCCTGGCGTTATCTCTGCGTTGGTACTGGTACCTGATGTTTCCATGTAAATAGTAAACCTCTACTTCCATTTTTTAAAGTTAGTGTATACATCACCTTCCAGCGAAAGTTCATCGGGTTGCTTTAAATTCTCCATTTCAGTTTCTGTTGATAACGAATCAGTTCCGTTTCAAGACTCCACCGTAATTATTCTTCTGCTTAAAACACTCGCCCCGAGCGTCTGCCCGTATAACTCAACATTTACACCAAATACACCGATACCGATTTTACTAACTAGTAAGAGGCACGTGAGTCTGCTGTACATACGCTATTTATATACTCTCGATTTTGTTTATCCGCAGCGCCATGTCAAGTTTAGGTTTTATATTAATCACTATTAATTAAACCATAACTTGTTTATTGAATATGTTTAATACATGACATAACTCACTATCATTCTTGAAGGGCACAGAGTGTCACTGTATATTAATCACAGAATATAATTGTATTGTCTACTCTGACAGAGGCTGCGTGAAATAAATATTATGCGAAATATCAAAGTAGGCTTAGGACTTTAAAGTTTTGTATTCCTACTCAATTTTTCTTTCCGATCATCTTTTTTTTAATAACATTTTTTCGTATTTCCTACAGAAAAGGTACTTTACTAGTGTAAAAAATTAGTTTTTTTTGTAAGTTTCCAAGACATACCTGATTTTTGTAAATCTAAAATATGACACAAATTATTTTCTATTCTCTATTCAAGGAGGGCATGTTTCAAGAAAATAAAATGGTTATATTTGAAAATGAAACTCAAAAAATTACAGACACACTTGGTTCTCGGGTTGAACCGCGTCCAGAATTTATTAAAACTCGACGTTTTGGCTCCTGTTTTGGAGCCATTTTCAAGAGGTAAAGGAAATATGTAAAGACATGATTTCTAACAAGCCAAAATTCTTGAAATTATGTCTACTAGTTATCAAGTTATAGGCATTTGTTTATAAAATAAAAATCCTCGCCCCCTACCTCCGTCACTGGTCCATATGGAATTTTTTTTAACAGAAGTTGTAGATAAGTGAAGGTTGATTACAAATTACCTAAAACCAGCTTACGTTATGCGTCAATCTTTTCAAAAAATTAAAGAATTTAGGTAAGCCAAGGCATTTTCGCCACCTAGCGGTAGATTTAGAAAGCTGAAAATAATTTCCAACATTTTCTCATGGCCACTTTACTTATGCAATTTTTTTTCCGAAAGCTGCAGCTGTGACAGTTTGCGAGATATAGCCGGTCCGTGTCCTTATTTGAACACCCTGTATATATATATATATATATATATATATATATATATATATATATATATATATATATATATATATATATATATATATATATATATATATATATATATATCTGTGTGTGTTCGGAAAGGTTGTTTCCGCGGTCATTAGTGTGTGATATACTTGGTGTTTGGGTTGAACCGCCAATTTATGAAAAGTAGACTTTTCGGCTCCTGTTTGGGAGCCACTTTCAAGAAAGAGGTTGAGAAAATGAACTATAAGGCCTCAATCAGCCTACTCCTTAGAATGGTGGATAAGGTTAGGATTGGTTGTTGTAGCTCGATTACGTGTCCTCAATCTGCCTACTCCACAAATCTCTCTGGAGATTGTTTTTAAGGTCTCATTGTGTTCAACCCCAGATCTTATTCAAGTCTAGGGTTGAACACACTGAGACCTTAGGACGAAACGGGTCTGTGCATCCTCCTGTACATATATGATACATATATATATATATATATATATATATATATATATATATATATATATATATATATATATATATATATATATATATATATATATATATAGATATATATATATATATATATATATATATATATATATATATATATATATATATATATATATATATATATATATATATATATATATATACACACAAAAAGTTTACCCTGGGTATGGCCAAATCGGGTCCTAGCTCGCACTCATGTAAATAAATTTTTTTCAAAATTAAAATATCAAATTTTTTATATAAAAATTCGTTAAAAATTGAACAAAAGTGATTGCTAGAGGAAAAAAAAAATTTGCATAATATAAATTACGGAACAACTTAAAAAATTATTGAATAGGGCTTCATCCGGTTGGAGTTTTCTATTGATTGTATCAAATGAAGAGGTGTCTGCTACCAATCAGTTAAAGTAATTTTGTCTGTTTTGCACCTATTACAAATTTTTTTTACAATTAACCATTTGAAAGTAAGTGAGGTCACGTTCAAAAGTAGGTTAGTATATCGATTACATATGACTTAATAATTGGAGATGTGGTTAAAACTGCTGAATACAAAATTTTGTATGCATAATAATAATGTAAACAAATCGGAAATAAACATCTTTGTGTTTTGCTTTAAGACAGTAATATTGCCTAACTTTTTCACTAAAAAGGTGTAAAATATAATTTTTTGCATAAGGAAATGGTCTGGAGGCAGCAAGTGCGTTAAGTAAGGAAATTTTCATAAAATGTTTTTATGGTCAAACATATCTTTTTTAATAAATTTCATCAAATATAGTTAGCGGTGTAATTTTTATAGTCGATAAAATATATAGGGTCATTCATTAGAAATTACCCATCCCTTATAATTATTATTAGTGCCTATGGAATTAAAAAAAAAAGTTGTGTGGTTATGACTGAGGCTGTAACAAGGCTATCCAAAGTACAGTGGCGTACATATTTCAGGATATACAAAAAATAATATTTTTTTTAATGGAGAATCCTGTAAATATTTGAAATGATCTTATTTTTATGATTTCAAAAATATACTGTTACTCCTAACATATAGCTACCCTTTTTGAGTGATTAAACCTCAAATATCTTAATTAAACTAGTCACTATAAATATGAAAAAGCTAACTTTATTGAAGTAAGCAAACAACGGAGATTCAACAAGTAATACGATGCTAAAGCGTCACTAGTGGAATAAAACTGAAATGCAACGAGGCAAAACTACCGTTTATCCGAAAGTACTTAGGTGTCCTCTTCGAAGGGCATAGTGCTTTGTTAGAAGCCTGGTTAGTGAGTCTCACTTACCGAAATCAATCTAGTGGTAAGCTGTTTGAGTTTCATTGATGTATAGAGCGAATATTTCTAAGATTTTGTGTTGTTTGGTATTACAGGGTTGGTACCCATCGTGTTTGTCTTCCATCGAGTTATTTCCTGTCTCTTTTTACGTTATCTGCTTTGATCTCGTATTGTATTGCATTGGCACTCTCTGCTCCTCTGGCATCACCGTCTACGCGGTCCACTAGCACCTGGTGTGGCCTTTTAGTCTATCCCATCAAACTCTGTCTAGACACCATTTGACGGCGTCATCATCATAGAAATACTATGTAGGTCAGACCCAGCCGTTTCCGCTCTATCAACTGCCTGCTTTGACTTCAAAGACCCTACTTCACCACCTAAAAAGGGATCCTCGAAAACACAAGTTAGTTTTTGCTAAATTGTTTTTGTTGTGACTTAGAATTTGACTCTGGTACAAATTTTTTCTCTCTACCAGTGGACTTTTATAGAAATTGAAATTAATTTATATGTTTCTAAATTCACATTTTGTTTAAACAGTGATGTTCTTTATTAAATATTTTTATTACGAATGTAGACTATGTAAAATTCTTAATATGTTTCTCACGAGATGTAAAGTGTGTAAAACTTTAGTTATTTCCTTGTAAATATAAATATGTAAATTGTAACTTTCCTTGTTGATTTGAATTGGAAAAGATATGAATGCAGGTATTTCTGCTATTTCAGACATTATATTATTGATATAATTAATATTGACAAAGCATTAGGATTTGTGAATTATAAATTTAAGCCTTCAGAAACTCCTTTAGTTGACAATCTCATGTATAAATCTGCACAGAATAAGTTTTATCTAGAATTAACCAATTAATTAAGCTCAACTCACGATTTGATTTTATGAAAAATACCCTGTTCACATGTTGCACTTCACCTATCAGAAATTTAAATCTCACACTTTTCAATTATATATAATTTGTATGTATAAATGTTATGTTAATAAAAACTAATATTTCTGTTTTTTTTATATCTGCGTCAAATTGAGTATATAATTCTTTTTGAACAATTCTCCTAATCTCAGTGTTAGTGTAGCGAAATTTTAATATCTTTATCTAGATCTCTTAAAATTTAAACAAAAAGTTACTCTGTTGTAATCTGGGGAGCTCAAAAATTTAAGACCCTAGATAAAACAACATCATGATGTAGTAGGTATTTATTTACCTCTTTGTTGTAAAACGGTATAGTATATTTTTTATCCAATTAAGTCACTAATTATCACAAATCTCATGGATAGGTAAACTATGCTAGGGTGTGGGAGGTGAATAGCACTCTTAGCCTAACTATGGTCTCGATTTAGATCCATGTGAGGACCACCTTGAGATATTGACCACGGATAAATACTTCGAATAATAAATACACCGTAGAAAAAAATAAACGCTTAATTTTCGAAAGAGTAACAAACTGAACACACAAGAATTCACGAAACACAGTTCTTCGATGTAGAGAAATCGGATACAAATTATTTAAGGTTAGGATTGCAGTGACAGAACCTCGGTGGTTCAGGGGTAAGAACGTGTGAACCGAAGGGTATTGGGTTCGATCCCAGGGCACTCCTTTCACTTTTTCAGTACAAACTGTAACATTAACATCAGCCGAGGTTCTGGCATTGTATTTGAGCAAGTTAAATGTCTGCACGTTCCGCCCTTCGGAGGCGGCGTAAAGCCGTCGGTCCCGTGTCCATGCGATGTTGGGCACGTTAAAGATCCCTACCCTACTTACAGAAAGGCTGAGGTTCGGTAAAATTTCCAGGATAGTGAGGTGAAACTGCTCCCTGGCGTCGGTGATTGGCAATAGTCGCGGAAATAGTCCGACGTTAAAGGAAAAAAAAAGATTGCAGTGACCATGCGCCAGAGTACGCATTAAGATGTAACCAGGGTAAAAACAGTACACTGCACGATAAATATTGGAAAAATACAGGATGTCGCACAAAATTCACAAGATTTTGTACACGCATAATGTGTTCTATAGTAAATCGCTAGATTAAGTGACAATCGATTGGTCCTCTTATTCTGAGATTTATCTGAAAAAATCACCTTGTGGCTACAAAATGTACCCTGGCTGTAAGTCGTACGGTTAAAAGGAATAAAACCAAGGATCTATATATGATTGAAACAAAAATATTAAAGATAAGTAAAGATGAGACTGAGGAAATGGATGTAAAACTAATTGGCCAACAACTTGAACAGGTACAAATGTTCACGTGCCTTGAAAGTATTATTGCAGATGATACTCAATGTAGGAAATATTTGAGGAGGAGCATGGCGATGGCAAAACAAGCATTCAATAGGCAAAGTATACTTACCACTAATAAGCATTTTAGCTTAAAACTGAGGAAACGGTTCGTCAAGTCGTACGTATAGAGTTTGGCGATGAATGGGCCAGAAACTTGGATTTTGACTGGCCAGGACATGAAAAGAATAGAAGATACAAAGACGAATGAAGCGGTGCTCGCATAAGTAAGAGAAAAAATATTCTTTCTGAAACAAAGCAAAATTTTCTGGACGTATTTATACTTGGAAGAAGGGAAGAGGTAGACCATGATGAGAACTTCTGAAAAACCAGGCACACTTGTGTGGAAACTTCGATGAAAAATGTCTAGGCGCAGCATATGCGTTATGGTAGTTAATTTTAATAAAAATGTTTCTAACAAATATGTCTTTTTTAATGAAAACAGGCATCAAATTTGATTTCCTGTATAACCTATATAGTACTAACATATTTCGTCAAATAGGCTTGACCACCAAACTCCCAAAAATGTTTTTACATCCAAATTTACAAACAATTTTTTCACGAAAATCCGAAACAAGTTTTTTTAAATAACTTATTAAACATTCATTATTATGCCCCTCACTTCTGAAATACAAAAAGAGTTACGATAGTTTACTTTTTTTTATTTAGATTTTTGATGAAATTATATAAACAAAAACCTCTCTGAATGCGTCATTTGCATGGGGCTCCCATTTTGGTCAAAACGCCGTATCACAATTTTTGATATGAGCCAAAAATGTGAAAAGTTGCAAAAAAAAAACTGAAATAACGTGAAAACAAGCATGCATTACAATTCGATGGGAAATGCAATAATATAAGCGGTGTTCGATTTAAAACAATAAAATCAGTATGGCCAACCACTTATGGGCGACATGTAAATGTCGAAACAATTTTTATACGATGCAGCTCAACATACCGTATAATTAATGTATACAATAATTGTTTCTCGTATCTTGTATAATAACAGCAATATTGAGCTTTACCGTAGAAATGTGTCACTCTGTGTATATAGATAAAAACTGAAACTAACCCCGGATATGAGTCCTAGTGCACCTAGTTCGCGATCATTTGAAAAAATCCTTTTCAAATTCAAATGTCGCGGTCTCCTCTTTAGCAAATTTCTTCTACGAAAATTTTCTAAAAATTATAGACAATTACACCATAAGCTCTATAACTAAAATTACTGCTAAAGCATCAGAGAAATGGTCTATTTGAAATGAATTCCTTGGAAACATTTAAGCAAAATGAAGGGCAATGATGATTGAAGCTGAAACTTACGGACCTGTAAAATATACTTCTTGCGGCATTTTATTTACATAGCCCGTATTAGCTTTAGGTTATTTGTCTAGAAGTTGCCAATTTTGACGTTTAAAATCATGATTTTGACCTTTCTAAATGGTATCAAATTAGTAAAGTAATTTTTCTGGCATTTATTGTCATTTTTTCGCAAAAAAAACTTAGTCTTTGTCTATAACATACAATCGATCCTGTTATCCACACAAAATATTTTGCTTTTGTGCGTTTATCTGGTCGCCAGTGGCACCCAATTTTTTTTCTTTAAATGTCTATAGCTTTTTTTCTTTTACCATATAAATCTAAATTTTGCGTACGTAGTTTACTTTTTATGACATAAACCCGCCTACCAAATTTGGTTGCCCTAACTTTGTTATTTCCGGAAATGTAAAACTTTTCCGGGAAAAACTTGGCTGATGCTTCTGACTAACGAACTCATCCAACCCATTTGAAAAAGGAAGTTATCCACCAAATTTGAGTTATCGGTGTGATACATATATATATATATATATATATATATATATATATATATATATATATATATATATATATATATATATATATATATATATATATATATATACATACACATAATATATACACATAAAAACTCAAACTGACCCTGGATATGGGTTCTATGGGGCCTGGTTCGCGCTTTTGGAAGATTTTTTTTTTAAATTCAAAAGTCGAGATCTCTTCAATAGTGATTTTTTAAAAGAAAATTCACTAAAAAGTCTGAGCGCAACAAATGGCTTTTGGTAGTGAAATTTAATTAAAATGTTTTCAAATTCAATTATGTCTTTTTTTATTGAAGCAGCCATTAAACTTAGTTATTAGTATAACCTACATATTATGTAGTAGAAACAATGTTCCATATTTCATCCAAATGACTTACTTGTTTAAAACAAGTACAATAGTTTTGCAGACATAAACTTAAAACATTCCTGAAAAAACTGGTCCGATTTTACTGGCCAACGAAACTCTTTAGGCTATTTACACACCTGCGAAGATTTAATTAGACACAAAAAGATTTTCAACGCAACTTCCAAACAAAACTATTTTTTTTTCAATAACTCATTAAACATTTATCATTATTTACCAAAAATGCACAAAAATCTTACAAAAATTATTTCTATGGAAAGGGAAAACAATTTCTGCAAAAAAATGACTACTTAATAATTTTTATTACTTACACAAAAATTTGCAAAAACAATACATAAAATTCAAATTATATACCAAATATGTATTTAAAATTGAAAAAAGAAAACACTTTTTTTTTAACTTTTCACGGAAATTCGAACCGGTGGAAGTTATTATTTAAATCTTAAGACTATCACTTTAAAGTGTCCTGTGACATAATTCATGAAAACAATAATTTATTAACTACTTACATAGAGCCTTGGTGGTTCAGCCGTAAGAACGTGTGTGTCTGAACCGAAGGGTACTGAGTTCGATCCCAGGGTAATCCTTTCACTTTTTAAGTACATACTGTACAATTAACATCAACCGAGGTTCTGGGATTGTATTTGAGCAAGTTGAATGTCTGCACGTTCCGTACTTCGGAGTCGGTCTCGTGTCAATGCGATGTTGGGCACGTTAAAGATCCCTAACCTCCTTACAGAAAGGCAGGGGTTCGGCAAAATTTCCAGGATAGTGAGGTGAAACTGCTGCCTGGCGTCGGTGATTGGCCATAGTCGCGGAAATAGGCCGACGTTAAAGAAATAAAACATACACAACTACTTGCATATTAATGAGTGAAGACTGAAACCTGTGATGGGCTTTGATAAGTATGTACAATTTGGAGAACCCAATTCTAATTCTAATTCGCTAACAAAGTTAGCGTCATCAAAGGGATGAATAGTATGTAAGATGAGTAGATTTGAAACAGACCTAGCAAACGAAAATTACTATTTTCTTAGAGTATGCTTTCATTATGCGGACGATGTTTTTGCAGTATTTAATACAAATTTATACAAACTAGATGATTTTATTGCCAAATTCACGCATGAAATAGAAATTAGTAAGAAATTACCTTTTCTTGATGTCATTAAAAATAGAGACATTTTAGAATTTGATATCTACAGAAAGGAATCCAATACTGTGAGTTACCTTTTGATTGACTCACACCATAGTTTTCTACAAACAAAAAAAAAACAGCGAGTTTGAATATTTTGCTTTATAAATTAATACAGTTTCCCTTAAATAAAGAAAGATGCAACAGAGAACTTGAATATATTTAAAAAAATGGAGATAGGTTAAATGGTTAATCTCTGTGCTTAATGGAGATAATAGTCAATACACATAAAACAATAAAATGTAAGCGGAAGATACAACATTCAGAAAAGATACACCAGACAAAACCGTTGTTTGTTAACCATTTGAATCGCGAATTACGAGAGGTTTTAACAGCATTTTTAAGAAATCCAATTTATAGCTAACATTTTTTACAAAAACTATATTAAGAAATTTGCTAGGTAACCCAAACGATAAAGATGAAGCCTGGACGCAGCAAGTGCGTTATGGTAGTGAATTTTCATAGAAATGATCTGGCACAAAATATTTTATTATAACTTTTTTTTCTTGTAACATAGAAATCTAAATTTTGGTGTATAGTTTAATTTTTATATCGTAAACCTATCTACCAAATTTGGTTATCATACTTTTTTTATTTTTTAAGATAAAAATTTTAAAAAAATGAAAACGCAAAATTTTTCCGGAAAACCTCGTGCGATTTTTTCGATTAACAAACTTATCAAAGTCATTTACAAGGGGAAGGTACATGCTAAATTTTATTAAAATCGGCCCATCATTCTTTGCGATAAAAATTTTTTTCGAATAAAAACTCAAAATTTTCCCGGAAAACCTCGTCCGATTTTCTTGACTAACAAACTTATCAAAGCCATTTACAAAAGGAAGGTACATGCCAAATTTTATTAAAATCTGCCCATTATTTTTTGAGATAAGAATTTTTTTCGAATGAAAACTCAAAATTTTCCCGGAACACCTCGTTAGATTTTCCTGACTAACGAACTTATCCAAGCCATTTACAAAAAAAAGGTACATGCCAAATTTTATCAAAATCAGCCCATTATTTTTTGAGTTATCGGTGTGATACATACATACATATATATATATATATATATATATATATATATATATATATATATATATATATATATATATATATATATATATATATATATATATATATATATATATATATATATATATATATATATAAACATATGAAAATTGAAACTGACCCCGGTTATGGGTTCTAGGGGTCCTAGATCGCGCTCATTTGAAGAAATTTTTTCAAAATTCAAAAGTCGAGATCTCCTCATTAGTGAATTTTTTCTAAGAAAATTCACTAATAAAACCACAGAAGTGTCGGGAATCTATGAAATAGGTTGTAAGGATTGTGAACTTAAATATGTTGTGCAAACTAAAAGAACTATTAAAACTATATTTAAAGAACATTTAGCGCAACTGAGATATGGCACTATTAATGAATCATGCATTGCTCAGCATATTTGGGTTAATAATCAGCATGTAGATAAAGAAAATCTCAATTTAATAAAAAATGTCAGGCAGGCACGTCAGCTAAATGCCTACGAAAGTGTTTATATATATATATATATATATATATATATATATATATATATATATATATATATATATATATATATATATATATATATATATATATATATTTGTACAAATCCTTTAATGCCACACTGAAAGCCTGTAGGATCAATAGTCTAGCCTAATTTCAAGTTACTTCAGTGGGGGGTAACCGTGATTATTCATCTCGGAAACTTTGTATTTGGCTATTACATTTTTTGGCAACTCCAAGAACTGTATCTTTATTTATTTGATTTTTATGTTATTGAAATTTTAATTGTTTTATTAATATTTTATTCAGACATTTCTTTGTATTTGTTATAAGTACATACTTAATCTAAATAAACGTGCAATACTCGAATTGTTGACTTATTACGTATCTAAACTTGAGTTTACAGGTGTGTGTAGCCACTGGAACAATATGGGAACCTAAACAAGGGTGAGTGATTGAAGTTCAAATTTTAGCCTCTCGGGCTTGCTTATACGAAAATATATAAAAGGCCAGTTAAATGGTGGAAAATCGGTAAATTTTGAAGAGAAATCCAATATTTCATATCTTTGCATTTTCTTAATTTCTGTATCATTCAAAAAATGTATACCGGCTGTTTCGCATAAGAACCGACACAGGGCAGGGGCATGTAGGTAAACGTAAAATATGGTGATTTAACGCAACTCACCTCTATATTAAGTTGCACCCCTGAGAAGTTATAGGCCTTCAGTGGGGTTTCAAATTTCAAAAAAAATCAATATCTTTGTAATACTTTAACTTAGAAAAACCATGTTTAGTACCCGTTTTGAGTGTACCAAGAGCATTAATCAATGGAGAGTAGAGTTCAATTAAGGCATTTAAAAGGGTTTATTAGGGATGATGCACCCTTAAAATGTCACAATTTTTCAACAGTTGGGTAGATTTAAGAACATATTTCATTTTATGAGGAATTTTACTCTGAAACTTTGTTACTACTGTTATTTTCAAAAAACTTTGTTGGTTTCAAGAAAAACACGAATAAGTAAAGAAATATATTTTATCAATCTTACTAAGAATCATCGAAAATTAAATATTTTCCAATAAACGTATGTATAGGTTAAATTTAACAATCAGGAAAACAGTGTGAATAAGTATAATTTATTAGAAACAGACAACTCAAACAACAGAAATAAAAAAAATGCTATCGATAAGTTATAGAAATTCTTCAACATGATAATTTCACAGGCATCTATTGAATTTTTGATGATTTTAAGTAACATTAATATTATATGTGTCGTTATTGAAAACGACAAACGTTTTTTGAAAAATAACATGAGTAAAAAAGTTTTATAATTTACTTCCCCATAAAATGAAATAATAATTTTTTAGATCCGCCAATAGGTTAAGAAATTCTGTCACATTTTATGGATGTATCACCACTATTCAACCCTTTAAAATGCTTCGATTGACGTCTACTCACCAACGAATAATGCTCTTGGTACACCCAAACGTTTACCAAATTTGGTTTTTCTAAGTTGAAGTAGGGGAGACTCGGGCAAGAAGGGTATAGTGGGCAAGAAGAGTCACTTAAATATATATCTCCAGAAATACGAAGCGAGACGGCAAGAACGCTTTTCAGTAAAGTGCAGTAGAACTCTAATGGCGGCTAGGTAATGCAGCATTGTACTGCACTAAGACGAATTTTCTTTGCATTTTAAGTGTTTTAGAAGTTGTAAAATGGAATAAATAGCCATCTGTTGGTTTCCATTGTTTTGTCACACTGCATTTTACCAAGCAATTACAAATATATTTGGAAACACCGGACTTTAAGGTAAGACCTAACCTCAAAATATGTTGTTTTAGTTAGACTATATTCGTTTGATGTTTAGATATGTTAATTGTTGCCACTTCGGGCAAAACGGTTCGGGCAAAAGGAATCATGACCCTTTTTGCCCGGGATGCTGAATTTTGTTTCCACTCATTTGTAAACTAAAATAAAAGAAAAAAGGTAAATTGATAACATTATTAAAGTAAAATTTCTCTGATCTAGATGGTTTACAAATACAAAAGGAAGTCCGATAGAGCCACCAGTTGGTCTGAAGCAGATATGATAAGGGCTGTTGATGCCGTAAACAGCGGAATGTCGATTCGACGGGCATCCGCCCAATTTGAAATAAAATTTTCTACTTTGCAAAGACATGTAAAAAGTAATAGAACAGATAAAACCTTGGGAAGGTACAAACCAGTCTTTTCCATGCTAGAAGAAGCCGAGTTTGTGGAATATATAAAAGAGCTCGACAGCCGTTTTTATGGGCTAACGAGAAGGGATTTATGCGAACTAGCATACCAATATGCTGAAAAAAATAATATATTGCACCCATTTCGAAATAACATGGCAGGGGAGCAATGGTATCAAAATTTCATGCACCGCCACTCTGAACTAAAACTACGCCAGCCGGAACCCACGAGTATAGCCAGAGCCCGAGGGTTCAATATACCCCAGGTCGAATTGTTTTTTAAAAATTTAGAAGCTACTATAAATAAATATAAAATAACCTTGGATAACATCTATAACGTAGATGAGACAGGGATTCAAACCTCCGCCAAAAAAACCACCAAAAGTGATATCATTAATCGGAAAAAAACAAGTCGGAAGCATCTAATCTGCAGAGCGAGGTAGTCTTATTACAGCATTAGTTTGTTGCTCTGCAACAGGAAAATACATCCCGCCCGCACTTGTCTTCCCCAGGAAGAAAAAAAATCCGCGATATTTAAATGGTTGCCCTCCAGGAACACTTCAGTTGGTGATTCTGGTTGGATAAGTACAGACTCTTTTGTAGAATGGCTCGTTTTTTTTTGTACAAAGCGTAAGACCATCAGTTGACAACAAATGCTTATTAATACTGGACAACCATTCTTCACATAGAGCTATCACAGTTTTGGATTATGCTTATGAAAATAACGTGGTCCTATTAACCGTACCGCCACACACCACACATAAATTGCAACCACTTGATGTAGCGGTTTATGGTACATTTGGTAAACATTTTCAATATGCTATAGATAGGTGGCAGAAAGCTCACCCATCACAGCACGTAACTTTTTTTGACATAGGTGAAATATTTTGTGAGGCTTACTTAAAAGCTGCCACTCCTGCAAACGCAATCAGTGGGTTCAAAAAAACCGGCATATCAGACTGTGATATAGGCGTCTTCACAGATGTAGATTTTTTGCCCTCCCAAGTTACAGAGGTTGACGATTTTCTAGAGGGGCAAAATAAAAATTTAGAAAATGACAGTGCATGTGCTAATACACCAATTAATTTGAATCTAAATGATGGAGAGATAGCCACAACATCTCGATTTGCTGGGGGTATCCAGGATAATTCTTCCACTTATTCCATTCAGAATATCGGTGACTCAGCTTCTAAACAGACTAATGATGATAATAGAGCCACAACATCTGGAATTGTGCAATGCGATCACAATGGCCTCAATGGCGATGAAAACGCATCATCAACCTCCGGCATCTCAAATCCCAATGAAGTTACGAGTGTTAAGGAGAAGAAAAAAATTCGAATAGAAGATTTGCGTGCCATACCAAAATGTCAAAATAGGAATAAGAAAATTACCAAAAGAAAAACCCAAAAATCCGAAATTCTTACCTCAACCCCAGTAAAAGAAGAAATTCGAACTCAAGCTCAAAGTAACACTAAAAAAAATCAAGTGAAACGCAAAATTTCAAGCTGCAGCCAACCTCCAGCATTGAAAATGCCAAAAAAACCAAAAGAAATTTTCTCTCCAGAGGAAGAAAATGTACCTTGTTTATTATGTGGAGATATTTTTGGAAACTCTGTGCCAGGTGAAAAATGGATCCAATGCAACATATGCCAACAGTGGGCACACAGCTTGTTCACCGACTACAAATGTGGTGTTTTTATTTGCGACAACTGTCGACAGAAAGTTGTGGCAAAACTAAAGGTCTCTAACAAAGACAAATAAAATGTAAACAAATTTGTATTTTAAGTAAATTTCTAGTTTATGTTAAAATAATTACTTAGGCGTTTTTCTTTGTAAAATTTTTATAGAAGGTATTTTGTTTTACTGTATAAGAGGGTTTATACCCGTTTATATTTTTATAAATAAACGTTATTCCTACATTTTGAAAACGCCCTGTTTTTAATTTCTCTTTGAAATTCCTCTTGCCCTATAGCTGATTCTTTTTGTCCTGTTGCTGACTCCTTTTGCCCTATTATTGTACCCCTTATGCCCGGTAGCATAGGGCAAGAGGGGTCAAATGCACTAGTTGATATTTTTCTCATTAAAAAAATAACAAAGGCATATTTATAAAAAAATATTGGGGTAATCAAAAAGAGAAATCCCATTGTTTAACAGGAAGTATCGAAAATACATTTGGCTATCATATGTTCTAAAATATATGCATTTTATTTAAAGTGACCCTTGTTGCCCGAGTCTCCCCTATTACTGAGATATTGTTTTTTTTTCGAAATTTAAAAACCCACTTTGAAGGCCTATAACTTCTTAGGGATGCACCTTAGTATAGGAGTAAGTTGCGTTAAATCACCATATTTAAGGTTCCCCTACATGCCCCTCCTCTGTGTCGTTTCTTATGCGAAACACCCTGTATATCTTTATTAAAAACATAATGTTCCCATGAGTATATGTATGAACATGTTGAGAAGATTAATTGAATATTCGTGGAACATTTTCAGAAGATACTGGGAGCTCCTAAGAATATTATAAATAACATTCTAATAACCTTATTAGTATGACAGAATCTGTCCAATTCTCATGTTAATAGAATGCTCTATGTATATATATATATATATATATATATATATATATATATATATATATATATATATATATATATATATATATATTGTACCTTGTGAGAATGTTGTGGGGATCTTTGAATATTCTTTGCAAACATTCCTTGTATATTCTCAGAATGTGTCTGTGCTGCCTGGGTAAAAATATAAATTTTGTTGTGTGGCATATTCCATAACATAAACTTGCCTAGCAAGTTTGGTTGCTACAACTTTGTTATTTTCTGAGATACAGACATTTCTCCAAAGGAAACCCTCAATTTTTTCAGAGAAATTGCGCCGATTTTTTTCCTGGCTAACGAACTTATCCAAGCCACCATATATATATATATATATATATATATATATATATATATATATATATATATATATATATATATATATATATATATATATATATATATAAACAATTAACAATTGCAACTGACCCCGGTTATGTAGTAGCTTGCGCTCACTTAATTTTTTTTTCTACGAAAATTCAGTAAAGAAATTTCTTCAAAGAAAACCCTCAATTTTTTCAGAGACATTGCGCCGAATTTTTTCCCTGGCTAACGAACTTATCCAAGCCACCATATATATATATATATATATATATATATATATATATATATATATATATATATATATATATATATATATATATATATATATATATATATATATATATATATATATATATATATATATATATATATATATATGTATATATATATATATATATATATATATATATATATATATATATATATATATATATATATACATATATATATATATATATATATATATATATATATATATATATATATATATATATATATATATATATATATATATAAACAATTAACAATTGCAACTGACCCCGGTTATGAAGTAGCTTGCGCTCAATTAATTTTTTTTCTACGAAAATTCAGTAAAGGAGAATAACTCGAAGCAGATTGTCCTGGTTGCGTCAACAAAGCGACATAGACTTTAGACTGTGATAATAATGTGGGTTTTATTTATTTTCTGATGAAGCCAGCATCGTTGGGAAAAGAAACAATTGTTTTAAATGAATATACTGTGGCAAAATAGTTTCTTAAAAGTGCACGTTTTGCAAAGTGGATTGCATAGAAGTAAACGATTGATCAATTATCGTAAACATAGTTTTCGTAATATATAGACCATTTGTTAATTATTACATATGCGTGGTGTGTGTTAAGTAGAGTGTAGTGTATTTTTAAAGATAAGTATTACGCCTAGAAAGCAAATATAACGCAACCAACAAAACAGCATCAACAAATAGAATCTGAAGGAGGTAGTGATAGCCCCATGGACTGGCATTTACCTGGACAGTCACCTGGGTCAGGTTTGAGTTCTATAACACCACTATTTGTATCTGTGTATACTCGAGGTGGGCCGTCGTAGGTAGAAGACCGAACAGGTGCGGCAAAGTGCAGTGTTGTATCGTATTTTACATTCTCTTATTATTTTCGCTGTGAATGCAATACGGTTTTGCATACTATGCACTTGTTACAGTGTCTAGATGATTATACGGTGGTAATTTAATTCATTAGTTCCTTAATCTTCTTGCCAGCATCGCTATTTGTTTAAAAGTGTACTTAAGTGACTTAAGTAAGTGCCTTAAATTTGAAAGGAATACCTGAAGATGGAGATGTGAAGTGAAATAGATGTGTGTTAATTTATGGATGAAAAGTTGTTTCATTTTTCCAACGGTACATTTAAAAGGTGAGATCTTTTCTTTTATAGTGTATTAAAGTTCCCACAAAATTAAAGATTACAGCATCCGAGGTTTCCTTACTGATCGCTCGTTGAATGTACCGTACATTTGAGATTGACCTCGATATTATGATCGATTTACCTACATTCTCATCTTATTTGGGCACGTCTCGTAAGACTACCCTCCTATGCGATGACATTTAAAGCAAGTTTTTTTTTAATTTTATGTTAGTAGAAAACTTCTGGCATATTATATGATGTTTGCTTCAAAGAAATAAATTATGCAAGTATTTTGTGAAAGTATAAATGTAGTTTTGCAATGCAGGTATATGTTCTGTTCTTCGGTTTCCTTGTTGTGTTTCATAAATATTATAAAGCACGTAAATTTGTGGTAGATACTGAAAAAGACATTTTTTCTTTCTTTTTCTTGTTGCGATCATAAAACGCAAAGTTGACCAAGAAGAAGATATTAAAAATTTCGGGACTTAGCAAGTGCGTTATAGTAGTGAATTTTTATAAGAATTGTACACTATTAGTAAGGAATATTACTAAAATTAATACTTTTAATTTAAACAGACCTTGAAGATCGGGTTTAATGGTCATCATACACGCTCATTTGAAGAATTTTCTCGAGTTATTCACGCATATATATATATATATATATATATATATATATATATATATATATATATATATATAAATGCGTGTATTACATCGATAACTCATACAAACATTTTCCTAAAGGAAACCCAAAATTTTCCCGGAAAGACTGGTCCGAGCTTGGTGGCTGACAATGTATACAAGCCACTTACAAAAGGAATGCACTCACTAAACTTCATCAAAATCGGTCCATTATTTTTGACTTATCGATGGGATACACGCATATGTGTATATGCATACATATATATATATATATATATATATATATATATATATATATATATATATATATATATATTTATATAATGTGAAACCGGCCCCAGATGTGTGTTATAGGAAGCCTAGTCTCCGCTCAAAAGTCGCGGTTACTCATTATTGATTTTTTTTACGAAAATTCATTAAAACGATTTAAAAGACAAAACAATCAATGAAATGGCGCTGTACTCATAAAAAGGACAAAACTTCACAAGAAACTGTTGCTAAAGTGTTCACCAAAGTAGTAAGCCTTGGATATGAGAGGAGCTCTGAGCCGTGTCTTAAAATCCTCAATACTGAGTGCTCTAAAGTATGTGCGTAGCTTGTTGAAGCATTAAATAGACATTTAATATGGACTAGGTAGACTTATCTGACGAAGATCTTTGAATTTGATCTTTGAGTTTATTTATGCTTATTCTCGTATACTGATGATTAGTGTCCAGAATTGTAGTCAGATCAACTGAGTTGTGGGTACAATATAATATGCAATAGCATATCCGTAAATTATTAAAGGCGAATACTCGGATGACATTCTGCTTGTACAAAAGAAAGTTTTTAATGCATAGGTATCGTATATCAAGCCATTTAAAAACGCTCTCTCATTATTTTTAGACAACACACCTATACCACTTAATTTGCTTTGTCAGAATAATATTTAAAAAGCCTGGACGCAGCAAGTGCGTTATGGTAGTGAATTTTCATAGAAATGATCTGGCACAAAATATTTTATTATAACTTTTTTTATTGTAACATAGAAATATAAGTTTTGGTGTGTAGTTTACTTTTTATATAGTAAATCTACCTACTAAATTTGATCATAGCTTCTTTATTTTTTAAGATAAAAAATTTTTTCCAATGAAAACTCAAAATTTTCCTGGAAAACCTCATCGAATTTGTCTGATTAACGAAATTATTCAATCCATTTATAAAAGGAAGGTACGTACCAGATATTATCAAAATCGGCCTATTACTTTTTGAGATAAAAAATGTTTTCGAATGAAAACTCAAAATTTTCTTGGAAAACCTCGTCCGATTTTCCTGACTAACGAACTTGTCCAAGAAATTTACAAAAGGAAGGTACATGCCAAATTTTATCAAAATCGGCCCATTATTTTTTTGGAGAGCTATCGGTGTGGTATATATATATATATATATATATATATATATATATATATATATATATATATATATATATATATATATATATATATATATATATATATTTGTGTCTATGCGGAAGTAGCTGGACCTTTCTCTCTTGGGATTTATATATGTTTATACGGAAGTAGCTGGACATTTCAGTCATAAAAATTGATATGTCCAAAAGGAAGTAGCTGGACCTAACCTCACAGTGTTGCCGCACTTTTTAGTAGGATATATAAAAGTTTTCTGGTTAGTTTTATGTTGTACGCTTAAACAGGTAGCATTACGGTTTTAAGGTCTGCGTGCTAGTATACAAAGAGGATATGTTTTAATTAATACATTATTTATTCTCTTTACCTTGACAGTTTCACAGTGAAGCACTTCGTGAATAATATTAAAATTATAAAAAGTGACTACAAATTATTTTTAAATTATTTGCCTACATAAATTATCACACCGGTGTGGTAAAGCAGAAAAATGATAAAAGACAAATTTTGTGTTGTAATTTTTTACCAGTTATTTTAAATTAAATAAATTGTGTATAAAAATGTATTTATGACAGTCTTGTCTAAAAACACACGTGTTTTATCTCAAAATGTAATACATTGAGTTCCTAGAAAACAAAATTATTGTAATTAGTTATCTGGATCTGAATACATTGCATGTGATCTGTTTTCATAATGGAAGTAAAATAATTCAAACTCTTAACAAAACTATGATGACCAAAGCTTTTGCATAAGTTACATATGAAACACAATTCTTGTGTTATGGTTTGAATTGAACGTAAGAAATCAGTGAAAATAGTTGTAAATAAATAGAAAATGCAGAAAAAGTGGAGAACTCAGGAATTTAGTAGAAGAAAATTTGTACAAAGTAGGCAAATTTGTAAAATGTAATATAAATAGTCATTGATGTATTTTTATGTTATTTTATTTTAATATAGCTAAAAAGAAATATTTATCATATTGTCTGTCTTCTTTCGTGCTACTAGAAATGTAAGGTTTTAGAGACTGGGGAGTTCGTTTGTTTAACACAGGACAATTTTCAATCAGAAGTTCACATTCAGCTATCGAGGGGTTGCTTCTGTCCTTTAAATGTCTTCTAATGGTCTCCTTAACTGCTTCTCTTTGAGGAGAACTCCATCTTGGTCGTGCTGCTGTGAAACAATAATCATAGAAATTAGCTTTGTACAATGGGTGAAGATTGAAACCTGTGATGAGCACTGATAAGTACAATTTGGAGAACCCAATTCATCACAATACAGTTTTTTGACCCGACGATCGTTTCGCTAACAAAGTTAGCGTCATTAAGGGGATGAATAAACTTGGTTTATTCAAATTTTAAAAATTTAAAAATTACTTTAAGGAAGACGCAGAAATTGAAGACATTATTCCTTTACCTAAAGGAAAACGGTAGCATATTGTTTATGCTAATCTTATAGTAAGAAATGCAACAGTGATAGAGTGTATACTGCGGAAGCTACTTTTAACGGGTGTTTCATAATCATTGTTTATTGTTAACTTTAAATACTTGATATTTAAATTTCCGTACAGGTTAACGAAAATGCAGCAAACAAAAGGTTTTTCCTTTGCCTAAAGAATAACCATGTTATATTTTCTAAATTTTATCGAATTATTGATCTATTGATGTAATTGTTTTCAATTTTTGATCATTTTACATGTTTTACCTTAGAATATGAATTTTTGCAAATTAAATTTTATGCACCCCATAAAATCCCATCTAACAGGGGAGGAGTCATCCGACACGATAATATGTATTTTATAATACAAAATGCAACGATGACACTTCCCACACATTACATTATAGTCTCGGCTCCCATAATGCCTTTTTGTAGGGTTTCTTGATTCCGAGATTATAAATATATGTACTTACATTATATAACTGTTATAGTAGCCTCATAATAAACGTTTAGTTAACGCACATCGTCTAGTGGGCAGTATCCAACCCCCTTGCTCCATAATTGCTTAAGAGACCCTTTAAGAAAATTCGGACATAAAATGTTTTCTAACCACAAGGTCATTTAATTAATGAGTACACCAACAAAACATATTGTAGGCTCTGTCTAAAGAAAGCACTGGTAATTTAAAACTTACAACTATTTAGTCTGCCTAAGAAATGAAACTTGTTTTAAAAATTTTCTGCCAAAGTTTATTCTCAAAAAATATTCCGACCGAAATTTATAAATGGACATGGTGTCTAAATTAATAAGTCAGTCAAACTGACCCTGGACTATTTTCAGTAATTATAGTAGATGTTGGGGCGTAACGTACTTAAAGGGTTATTATTATTATTATTTAATTTTTCAACAACACACCACGAGGTCTTACAGCCTAAATACTATCGTGCCGTGGGTGTCGAGAAGGAGGAAAGAGGCAACTTGTTAATTCTGGACTTGAAGGTTTGGAGGTTCTCAGGAGAAGGAAAAACATGTGCCGTCAAGGAATTCCACAACTTGGAAGGCCTCGGGAAAAAAGAGCGGGCATAACAAGATGTTCTATGTCTGGTGACCTGGACAGTAAAACGGTGCATCCGCTCTGTTCTTGGTAGATATGTTGGGGGCAGCAAGTGGAGGAACTATGGAAGAAAGCTCATCTGAGCAGTGCCCGTGCAGATATCTATAAAAGAGAACGAGGTCACCAACGGCACGTCGGTGGGCAAGGGATGGCAGCCTTTGGGTGATGGTATTGTCAGCGATGAGACGTATATCTCTCTTCTGAATGGAGTCCAGAATAGCCAATGTAAAAGCGGCAGCGGCACCCTAGATGTGGGAGCAGTATTCGAGGTTTGGCCTTATTTGTAAAGTATATATGGTATAGAGATTATCTGGTGAAAAGTATTTGCGACCCCGGACGAGGAAACCTAATTTCTTAGCAGTCACTTCTGCAATTGATGTGACATGTTGGTGCCAATTGAGATTTCGATCCACAGATATGCCAGCAAGTGTAAAGGTCTCATTACTTTGAATAACTTGGTTGTTCATTGTGATGGGTCTAGGGCTGGTGCATCTCTTATGATATAGAAAGCAAGACTGAGATTTGGTGGAGTTGAATTGTACAAGATTTCTACTTCCCCAGTATAATATTTTTTGAAGATCCACAGAGGCAGAAGCCTCCATGAGTCTGCGTTCCTCATCTAATTGAGCTAAAGAGACAGGCTTAGAATATTGTATATTGAGAGGAGGGTGCTGTTGTCCGCGTAACTGTGAACTGGGTTAGATGTGCTAGAGAGGTCATTGATGTGGAGAAGAAACAAAGTAGGGGATCAAGCTGAACCTTGAGGGACTTCTGCATTAATTGGATATAGTTTAGGGGAATGGCCATCCACGACAACAGAAATGCTCCGGTTGGAGAGGAAATTTGCTGTCTGGGTACAGAATTTTGGTGATAGGCCATAGACCGGAGGTTTATTAAGCAGCGCTGCGTGCCCAACCTGGTCGAATGCTTTGGATATGTGTAGAGCGACAATCTGGCATCCACCGTGTAGTTTCATATACTTGTTCCAAGAATGGGTGACAAAGGAAATGAGGTCGGCAGTTGATCTGCGCTGACGGAATCCATACTGCATGTCGTGGATTAGACTGTGTTTTTCAAGAAATTTTAGTAATTCTGTGTTTATCTACTTTTCCATCACTTTAGAGACGACTGAAAGGAGAGAAATAGGCCTGTAGTTGCTAGGAAGTGCTTTGGATCCTTTCTTGGGGACGGGTTGTACTCGAGCAGTTTTCCAGTTACTAGGGAATATGCCTATATTGTAAGATGTCTAAAACAGACAGGTCAGGGCAGGAGCAAGTTCTGGTGCGCATCTTTTGAGAACAATTGCTGGGATCTCGTCAAGGCCAGAGGCTTTCCTGGTATTAAGAGAAGAGAGCATCTTTCGTACCTTTTTTTTGTTTTGTAATATAGTATTTTGAATTAAAATTAATCCAAGGCCTGCTTTTTTTAGAAGATAACACAAAAACCTAATTCGAAAATAGGACAAGGTGTATAATGACTGTTATTTTATAAACTTACGAGATCTACTTTTAGTGTTATAGAGTTATATATTTTAGATTATTGTATCCAATTGTTGCAAAAGATATTTTACAATTATTATCAAAAAGCCTGAGTGATCCAGTGGTAGGAAAGTATGCCGCTGGATCCAACGGTGCTGGGTGCGAGATTGGGCACGCTGAATATCCCTACCCTCCTTATAGAAAAACGGGGTTCGGACAAATTTAAGGGAAAGTGAGTTGAAAGTGCTCCCTGTCGTCGGTGATTGGCCATAGTCGCAGAAATACGTCGCCGTTGAGGAAAAGACAAAAAAAGATAAACACGTCAATTAGTGGTTTTTAAGCTGTGATCTTTCTTTAATAATATGAAGTTGTCCCAAATTTGAGATATGACGTCCATAATTTGTTTAACCGACAATCCTACTGTTTTGTTGGCTATTTCTAAAGTACATGTCAAGTTATGCTAAACCACCAAGCTTATATTCCTTCCCACAAAAATATACATTATATTATTTTAAAAACAGAAATAAAAAATATATAATCTAAATCAATTTTCTTTAATAAATGCTTAGGTTGTTGTCGATTGACTATTTGTTAGTAGTATAAACGGAATTGAAATTCGTTTTACACATTTCTGGTTATCTTGGGAAAATAAGTCAACATTCATTTCTTATTCGTGCTACTAATTCCTTTAGATTTATAATAATAAATAAATAAAAATTTAAAATCTGCTGTTTTTTTTCAAATTAATGTGTAGGTTAAACCTATTTAACAAAAAACAAACTAGGGTAAGATTTGAAAAAAATATCGATGAGGTCGTACCTTAAATTTGGCACACACTGTATGATATTTATTTTATTTTTTGAAAAGACCGCAACATAAAATGTCTATCGACATGTCTGCGAATTATTGGAAAAAGATAGCTGTATCTGATTAACTGAATTTATTCCATGTTTTAAATTCGCGCTATATGTATATAGCTGTCAAAAAATTATACTGGCAGGTTTAGGCAAACAATGTACATATTTTTTATTATAAATAAAAAGTCGTAGGGGTAAGAATAGTAGCATTGGTAAGTAAATAACTTAAAAGCTTTATTTCCTGGAAAGCCGCTGCATTTTAAGATTCACATAGTTGCATTTGCATCGTGTTCGATGCAGCAGAGATAAGACATGTTTGCTGAATATAACTGGGATAAAGTTTGCGTGAAGTTATCCATAAATTCCGAGCCATAGATTTACACGTAGCGTCAGCAGAAAGCGGGATGGATCACGAAGATCGGGATAGCAATTAAGACGTTTCCGAAATATGAATTAATTTTTGATGTTTGCAGTAGATGTGCCAAAATCATATAAACACAAAATGACGACCAAGCCCCTAGTGTATAATAAGATTGCAAATTATATTTTGTCACCCTTTGCAAAAGTGAGAAAAATGCATATGAAGATCGGGATAACTATTAAGAAGTTTCGGTAATATGAATTATTTGTTGATATTTACAGTAGATGAGCCAAAATGATAAAAACCAAAAATGATTACCAAGGCCCTAGTGTATAATAGGATATGCAAATTGTTTTTTGTCACCTTTTGAAAAAGTGAGAAAAATGCATATGGAGATCGCGATAGCAATTAAGACGTTTTCCAAATATGTATTATTTTTTCGCATTGGCAGTTAATGTGCCAAAATCATAAAAACAAAAAATTATTACTAAGGCCCTTATGTATGAAAAACCATGCAAATTATTTTTTTGTCACCTTTTGCAAAAGTGAAAAAAACGCATAAGAAATTCGGGATAGCAATTAAAACGTTTCCGAAATATGTCATATTTTTTGATATTTGCGGTAAATGTGCCAAAATCATAAAACCACAAAATGATTACCAAGGCGCTAGTGTATAATAAGAGATGCAAACTATTTTTTGTCACCTTTTGTAAAAGTGAGAAAAATGCATATGAAAATCGGGATAGCAATTAAGACGTTTCCAGAATATGAATTGTTTTTTGATATTTGCAGTAGATGTGCCAAAATTATAAAAACAAAAAATGATTACCATGGCCCTAGTGTATAACAAGATATGCAAATTATTTTTTGTCGCCCTTTGCAAAAGTGAGAAAAATGCATTTGAAAATCGGGATATCAATTACGACGTTTTCCAAATATGTATTATTTTTTCGCATTTGCAGTTAATGTGCCAAATTCATAGAAACAAAAAATATTACTAAGGGCCTGACGCATAAAAGCTCATGCAAATAATTTTCTGTCACCCTTTGGAAATATAAAAAAAATGCATTTGAACACCGGGATAGTTACTACCACGCTTTTCATTTCAACATTAATGATTCTGTGATATTTACTGTTAATGTGGTAAAATCACAAAACCAAAAATCATTACCAAGGCCCTATTATGTAATACTACACCAAATTTATTTTTTGTCACCCTTTGCAAAAGTAAGAAAAAAAAAAGAATTTAAACATCGGGATAGCAGTTAAGAGGTTTTCCAAGAATGTCTTTTTTTTTCAGTCAATGTGCCACATGAAAGGCAACGGGAAACCACCTTATTTTAACCTTTCATTGCGACTACTAAGCGACTTTGCCTTCAGTCAGTGAGTGAGTGATACAGATTATTTTTATTATGTTTTGGAAAAATGATGAATTTAAATAAATTTAATAAACATGTTGTGTATACAAAGAAACTACCCCAATCTCGTTATAAGAATATGTTTATTATAAAAATTTGCTATAAATTAGGTTTGAAGTGCAACTTATTTTTAGTGGCATAAATCTTGGTTACATAGCATAAGAAGACTGTTTCTTATGCTGTACTGCATACTTGAACAATGCAACATAAAAATTATGAGAATCTAATTAATGTTAGTCACTCTAGTATAGCAGTTAGTGGCTGGTAATATTCAATTATTAATTTTTTCTCAAATATTATGTATTTGTATATAAAAGCGTCGTATAGATAAAGAACGTTTGGGCTTTGATATACCGCTTTTACGACGTTGATCCCAGAAAGTTTTACAGCTCTGTTTCTGTACACTCCTTTTGTAAATTTCAAAGTTTTTACCTGACCTGTCAAACATATGTTTAGAAAAAATTGAAAAATAACTGTAGCACAGCATAATCAATCAATTATTATGCTGTGACTGTATATTAGATTTTAGCGCGTTAAAAAATCTGCAACTTGAAAAATAGGAATAGAATCATATTCAATTCATTCTAAAACTGTCCGAGTTGAGAGTTGTGTATGCTGTAGTATTATACACTAGGGCTTTGGTAATAGTTTTGTGATTTTATGATTTTAAATGTAAATATAAAAAAAAAGATTATTGTTTAAAAAATGCAAATGTCAAAAAATAATGCATATTGCGGAAACGTCTCAATTGCTATCCGGATCTGTTTATGCATTTTTTTTTTTTACTTTTGCAAAGGGTGACAAAAAATCATTTGCATATCTTATTATACACTAGAGCCTTGGAAGTCATTTTTGGTGTTTATGATTTTGACACATGCGAAAAAATAATACATATTTGGAAAACGTCTTAATTGCTATCCCGATTTGCATATGAATTTTTTTCACTTTTTCAAAAGGTGACAAAAAATAATTTGAATGTCTTACTATACACTAAGACCTTGGCAATCATTTTTTGTTTTTATGATTTTGGCAGATCTACTACAAATATCCAAAAATAATTCATATTTCGGAAACGTCTTAATTGCTATCCCGATCTTCATATGCATTTTTTTCGCTTTTGAAAATAGTGACAAAAAATAATTTGCATGGTTTTTTATACATAGGGGTTTAAGTAATAATTTTTTGTTTTATGATTTTGCACATTAACTGCAAATGCGATAAAATAATAAATATTTGGAAAACGTCTTAATTGCTATCCCGATCTTCATATGCATTTTTCTCACTTCTGTAAAGGGTGACAAAAAATAATTTGCGTATCTTATTATACACTAGGGCCTTGGTAATCTTTTTGTTTTGTTTTTATGACTTTGGCACATCTACTGCAAATATCAAAAAATAATTCATATTTCGGAAAGGTCTTAATTGCTACCCGATCTTCATATGCATTTTTCTCACTTTTGCAAAGGGTGACAAAATATAATTTGCAATCTTATTATACACTAGGGCCTTGGTAATCATCTTGTGTTTTTATGATTTTGGCACATCTACTGCAATTATCAAAAAATAATTTATATTTTGTCTCTTCCAAAACATTATTTTTACAAACCACCTGTAGATTTTTTGCTATATTACATGAATAGTAACTTATGCAATAATCATTTTTAATCCAGAAATTCGTAAGAAATATCCTGACGATATTATTATTTAATAAAGTGTTAAGTAACCTCATGCTTTTTGCGGTCCTAGTGTACATAAAATTCACTAAAACATGTAATTATTTAAATAGAATTAATATTTTGAGCATTTGGCAACACCGCACAGGCGCATTAATTTTTACTTTTAATGTTCTCATGAAATAGGTCCAGCCAATAACGCATGTACATATTAATACCAGCATGTTAATAGCTGGACGTCCAGCTATTGCACGGTTGGTCCAGCTATTATACACTTGGTATACGAAATGGTCCAGCTACTTCCGCATAGGCATAAGTATATATATATATATATATATATATATATATATATATATATATATATATATATATATATATATATATATATATATACATATATATATATATATATATATATATATATATATATATATATATATATATATATATATATATATATATATATATATATATAAAGATATAAAAATTGAAACTGACCCCGGATATGGGTTCTAGGGGTCCTAGTTCGCGCCCATTTGTAAAAATGTTTTCAAAATTCAAAAGTCGGGATCTCCCCATTAGTGAATATTTTCTACAAAAATTCACTAAAATGTTTCTAATAGTTCAGTCTATGTACATCTGCTTATATAATAGGATATTATCTCCATGTAGGTAAACGTTTTTAAGAAGGTTGATAAAGGCAGACTTCTATTCTATAATAAGGAAGGTACACAACTCCTCCGGTTTCGCCTACGCTATTCGTCTGATATAAAGGGAACATAATAGAAAATAATGAACGTGCAGCATAATAAATCCCAATAAAGTGACAATATGACTGTAGATATAGTAAACTATTATAATAAGACATATCTAAAAAAACTCTGGACGCAGCAAGTGCGTTATGGTAGTGAATTTTCATTAAAATGTTTTTAAAAGCAAATACGTTTTTTTTAAGAAAGCGGGCATCAAATTTGGTTACCAGTATAATCTATATATTAGAAGCAATGTGCCATGTTTCATCAAAATAACTTTATTGTTTGGAAATGTAAAAAAATTTCTGAAAGTAAACTTAAATTGTTCCCGAAAAAACTGGTTTTCTGGTCAACCTTCAGGTTAATAGCAAATTAATTCATATTTGAAGCATTTAATGAAAATTCGCTATCATAACGCACTTGCTGCATCCCGAATTTCTTTTCTTACAAAGACGTATTATATTTCGATGGAACATGCAAAAATGCAATAACATAGGGCGTGTTCGTTAAATAAAAAGAAACTTTGAATCACCAACGACTTATGGGCCATCCTGTAATTGTGGAAATATTTTTTAAGATGTAGCTCAAGACACCCTATAATTAATGTATACAATTTTTTTTTGGTAACTTGCATAATAACGAATATATTGAGCTTTAATGATTTTTTACGAAAATTCGACCAAAATGATATACCAATAAACGATAAACTATATAGCCAACACTACTGCTAAAGAATCAGAGAAAGGGTCTATTTGAAATGAATTTTCTGGGAATATCTTAGTAAAATGAAGGACCATGACGATTGAAACTAAGAGTTCCGGCTTTGTAAAACATTATTCTTGAGATATTTTCCCTGCATAGTTCATATTAGTTTCAGGTTCATTGCCTAAATATTACCAATTTTGACGTTATAAATCGCGACTTTGTCGTTTTGAGGAAAACCCAAATTTACGTTTCTTTAAATGCCTCTAACGTTTTTGTTCTTTAACCTACAGAGCGAAATTTTGGTAGGTAGCTTACCTATAATGATATAAACCCGTGTACCATATTTCGTCGCCCTTACTTTGTTAATTCCGGAGATATAATTTTTTTTCGAATGGAAACTCAAAATTTTCCCGGAAAATCTCGTCCGATTTTCCTGACTAACGAACCTATCCAAGCCATTTACAAAAGGAAGGTACATGCCAAATTTTATCAAAATCTCCCCATTATTTTTGAGTTATCGGTGTGATATATATATATATATATATATATATATATATATATATATATATATATATATATATATATATATATATATATATATATATATATATATATATATATATAAGCATATAAAAATTGAAACTGACCCCGAATATGGGTTCTAGGGGTCTTAGTTCGCGCTCATTTGCAAAAATTTTTTCAAAATTCAAAAGTCAGGATCTCCCCATTCGTGAATTTTTTCTACGAAAATTCACTAAAAGGCTGGATGCAGCAAGTGCGTTATGGTAGTGAATTTTCATAAAAATGTTTTTAGAAGCAAATTTGTCTTTTTTTATGAAAGCAGGCATCAAATTGGTTACCAGTATACCCTATATAGTAGTACCATATTTCATCAAATAAGCTTTTCGACAAAACTCCCAAAAAGTTTTTACATGAGAATTTACAAACAATTTTTTCGCGAAAATCCGAAAACATTTTTTTAAATAACTTAATAAACATTTATTATTATGAAATTAAAACAATTAAGTTACGTCAAAGTTTTGTTTAATTCAGCCACTACCTGAGAGCGCCCTGTGTACGGGATTTCGATTTTTTCATGAAATAGTATAAACGAAAACCTCTCTGCATGGGATTTTGATTTCTATTGGCAAAAACGCGATATCACAATTTTTGATATCTACCAAAAATTTGTGAAATTGCAAAACAATTGAAATAACTCGAAAACAAGCTTACATTACAATTCGATCGAAAAAGTAAAAATGCAATTATATAAGGTATGTTCAATTCAAGAGTCAGCTCAAGATACTCTGTAATTAACGTATACAATTGTTTCCCATATCTTGTATAATAACAGTAATATTAAGCTGTACCGTAGAAATGCATCATCCTGTATATACGTAAACAGATAAAAACTGAAACTAACCCCGGATATGGGTCCTAGGGAGCCTAGTTCGCGGTCATGTGAAAACATATTTTTAAAATTCAAAAGTCACGATCTCCTCATCAGCGAATTTATTATATATAATACGAATATTTGTAAAAAAATATAGACAATTAAACCATAGTCCCTTTAACCAAAACGACTGCTAAAGCATCAGAGAAAGGGTCTATTTAAAATGAATTTTCTTGAAAAATTTTGTCAAATTAAGGACAATGGTAGTTGAAGCTGAAACTTAAGGAGTTCCTCAAGGACTTCTTGCAACATTTTCTATACATAGCCCGTATTCGCTTTTAGGTTCACTGCTTAAAAGCTGCCAATTTTGACGTTTCAAATCTCGACTTTGACGTTTTAAGAGGAAAAGTTATCAAATTTTCAAAGTGATTTTTCTTGCATTTATTGACCTCTTGCGCCAAAAAAACTTAGCCTTTCTCTGTAAAATACAACTGATTTTTTTATCCACATAACATATTTTGCTTCTGTGCGTTTACCTTGTCATCAGTTGCACCCAAATTTTTTTCTTAACTGCATATAACTTTTTTTTCTTTCAAGCTATAGATCAATTTTGACGCATAGTTTACTTTTTGTAACGTACACATGCGCGCTAAATTTGGTTGCCCTAATTTTGTTATTTCTGGAAACAAATATTTTAAGAAAGAAAACAAAATTTTCCGTGAAAAACTGGGAGGATTTGCTTGGCTAACGAACTTATCCATGCCATGTACCAATCGATCGAAATTGGGAAATTATTTTTTAAGTTATTGGTATGATATCTATACAGTGTGCCCACTTAAAATGGAAACATCTTTTGTATTTATAATTCGATTTTGATGAACAAAAGATTAGAAGATATAAGATGGAAATGTCTATAAATGATGTGAAAATTGTTCTCTGCATCACCTGACCAAGGCCTATTAACGCAGTTTTTCTATGTCAAAAAGTAGCAAAAAGGGTTAGGGCCGTCTATAGGAGGAAAATGAGTACGGCAGTAAATTCGGCATCTCTCTCTCTCTCTCTCTCTCTCTCTCTCTATATATATATATATATATATATATATATATATATATATATATATATATATATATATATATATATATATACGATTTGCGTCCAGAGATTTTTTTTAAGAAACGCTGAAACACGTCAATTTTAGTATTGAGGATGACATGTTGACAACTTTGTCACATCAACCTCTTAAGGGTGGTGATAACAATACTTATATTTTAAATAGGGAACATGGGTCGAATGTTACATCATTTGAAAGCTCTTTTTTTTCTGAATTCAGAACACATATTTTTTGGAAGGGTTATCAACTCGTTTAAAAATTATTCACAGTTGAAAATGTAAAAACGCATTTCACTCATTGCGATAATAAATGTGCTGATAGGCAATGTTTTGTTGGTTTGTAAACAAAAAATTGACTATGAGAACATTTCTTATCGCAATGAGAAAAATGCGGTTTATTATTTCAGTTTATCGGTCGGTTTGATACTTGATAGTACTACCGAAAATTAATTTCACAATCGTGTATTCTGTATAAGAAAGAGTTGAAATAATTACTCTTTTTTTTTTAAATGATGACTGTGCCAACCGTACCGCAAACTTGTATAATGACCGACATCCGAACAGACAGGACAACAGAAAATACATTTTGGAGTTAGTTGCAAAGTTTTGACAAAGTGGTTCAGTAGCCAACAAAAAACGGGATTCTGCACGTGAATTTCCGTTTAGAAATGAGACTACTAAGATTGAAGTTTTAGGATAAATTGCTGCATACCCAACTTTGAGCAGGAGAAAATTGGCCACTGTTTCAAACATCAAAAGAAGAACTTTTCAGCGAATATTGAAGCATCATAAATTTCACCCGTATAAAATTCATCTTGTACAACAACTGAATGAAGATGATTTTGATCGGCGGCTGGAGTTTTGTGAAGTTATGACTGCACGAATAGCTGATAACGGGAACTTTCTGTTCAATATCTGTTTTTCAGACGAATTTACGTTTTTATTAAACTCTACAGGCAATCGTGATAATTGTCGTTATTGGGCAGATAATAATCCAAGAAATTTTCACGAAGTCCACACTCAAACTCCACAGAAATTGAATGTCTGGACTGGCATTTTTGGAGACCGTTTAATTGGACCAATTTTTCTTGATGGGAATTTGAGTGGCGAAACGTATTTGGAGTTACTAGAAGATATCGTTTACCCTCTACTAATTGACATTGTTGAAAATGATGATCGCTATCAAGAAAATCAATTATGGAGCTCCTCCGCAATTTTCACAACGTGTTAGGGAGTTTTTGAACAGAAAGTTTCCAGAGCAATGGATTGGACGTAGAGGTGTTATTGAGTGCCCCCCTAGATTACCGGATTTAACTTCTTTAGACTTCTTTCTATGGGTCTGTTTAAAGAGTAGAATTTTCGCAACAAAAAAGGAGTCTCTGGAAGAATTATGACGACGCATTGTTGAAGAATGCCGTCTAATAACTCCACAAATGCTTCAGAATGTCAGAGCTCGTTTTGAATAAAATTTGTACTTTTGTATGGAAGCTGGTGGTCAACAATTTGAACACTTACATAACTGAATAAACATTTTTGAACGTTTTGTTTTGTTTTTTAGTTTTTTTCAACGAAAATTTGACTGCTTAGTGCAGTTTTTATTACAATGAATGAAATACGTTCTTGCAACTCCAACTGTGAATAATTTTTAAACGAGTTGATAAAAAAAGAAAAATTAGTCTGCTGAATTCAGAAAAGAAAGTGCTTTCAAATGATGTAACACTTGATCCATGTTTCTTATTTAAAATATAAGGGTTGTTATCACTACCCTTAAGCGGTTGATCTAACAAAGTTAGGTTTTATGTCAAAACATGTCCCCCTCAATATTAAAATTGACGTGTCTCAGCGTTTCTTAAAACAAAATTTTTCTGGACGCAAATCGGTCTGTTTCGTTTTCAATGCGCCACCCTGTATATATATATATATATATATATATATATATATATATATATATATATATATATATATATATATATATGTGTGTGTGTGTGTGTGTATGTATGTATGTATATGTATATGTCACAACGATACCTCAAAATAAATGGGCTGGCTTTAATGAAAGTTGGTAGGTACTCTTCTTTGGTAAAGGGAACCAGTTTTTTAGGGAACGTTTTGGGTTTTCTTTCGGAACAGTTTTGTATCTTTAATAGTAATTGAAAACTGTTCTATTAGTTTAATCTATGTATATCTGCTTAAGTAAATAAGATAATGTTTTTGAATTGGCTGATGGCTAGATCTTGATAAAACCTAACTATTATAATAAGGAAGCTGAACAACTCACCCGGTATCGCCCACTTTATTCATCTTACATATTATAGGGGAACATAACAGGACGCGTAGCATAATAAATCTGACAAAAGTGACAATATGAACGTAAATTAGGTAAACTCTTATAATGAAAGATATCTAAAATTAGGATTATGTTGCTCAACAATACGACCCACAAAAATTTACCCACCCATCTAACCTCCATATCGTCAATGCGTGTGGAAGTGACACCGGCGACAAAAATTTCAAATTTTTTATTTGCTTGAACGTCTTAAAAAGTGCAAAATAGAAAACATGATTTGGGAACGATTTTTTTGTCTGTCAGTATGTATGTCTGTCTGTTTTGTAGCCACTATAACTTTTGAACGAATCGAGATTACCGCTTCAAATTTGGTGTACAATTAGCACCCGACAAACGAACGGTTCGAATTGTTTTTGGGTAATATCGCTTTAGGGAAAATGGGAATTAATGGGTGTGATTTGCTGAAAATTAGCATTACGTATGGTATTATGTGCTGAATTCTATTAGGAGTTGAATGTGTGGGGATGGAATATCGGTGACGGAAATTTCGAACTATGTTTGCTAAAACGGCTTAAAAAGTTTGAAAACATATGGAAAACTTGATGCTGGAACGTAAAGATTTTGTCTGTCAGTCTGTCTGTCTGCCGGTCTGTCGGTCTGTCTATCTGTACGCCTGTCTGTTGTAGGCGCAATAACTTTCGAACGAATTGAGATGTCATCTTCAAATTTGGTATCCAGTTGGCTCCCGACAAAGCAATGCTTTGAATTGTTTTGGGGGGTAAGATCGTTTCAGGAGGTAGGGAATGGTGGTTGGATGAAAATTGACTTTTTTGTGTGTTAAAACTCAAGTAATATAACGTTTCAGAAGTTTATGGGTACAGGAATAGGAATATTTTCTTTGTGGTCAAGTCAGATTCATTTCATGAAAATGTCTTTCTGAGGAAAGTAGATTATCACAGCTTTGTGAAAGTTATAATTAAATTTGGTGCACTATTTTCTACGTTATGGCAAAAAAGCAATATACTCTTGAGACGCCTGAGTGGGTGTAACTTCAACCCTAAAAACGTAAAAGGCAATAACTCGCGATTAGTAATTTTAAAAGACACTAAGTTTTGTTTCTCACAATAACCAGTTGTGTAAATTTGGATTCGTTGTCAAAAAATTAGGTTGCACACATTGATATTTAATAATTTGAGACCAAATGCGTTAAGAAATTTAATGCCAAAGTATCCACCATCCACCACTATCCAATGAAGAGTTTGTTGCAGTTTTTGCTATCGTTGTGAAGTATTTCTGGGCACTTATTGTTATATTGTTGTATTCTTTTACGAAATAAAGTTAACTAATATATTTTTGACTTGAGGTGACTCAAGTGTTAAGGAAACAAATCTAATTACAGCCAAAAATCTAAGCTGGTAGTAAATGAAAGATGGAGGGGGCAACAGCTAAAAAGAAATGCTATTGAAGTCTAAGGAACACTGCAAAAATTTGAGTTTATAGTAAAGAGAGAATTTAGGTTTTCAAGGCACATTACCATCTAACACAGAAAATCAAAATATTTTGGAAAAAAGGTAGCTTAATACGCTGCCTCAAGTGGCATAATAACCTGTTCCCTGCTAACGGGCCAACGAAATATATTCATGGATCACTTGTTAATTTATATCTTTTTGCTATGGACGCCTTATACTTTCTAACGAAAAATTGCATGTGCTTTCAAGTTTTAGTATGAAACATATACTATTCTATTTAACAATTTTTAAGTTACCTTCACTTCTGGCGAAAGCAGAGGCTGCAGAGAAGAAGTTCTAATGTCATTTGAGCGAGCATATTTAGTTGCATCTTTTTACAAAATTCTGATACCCTGTGTTTGCTGCTTATTAAACGATTCCATGTAGAAGGATAAGCGGAAGTATGTATACATATACATGGCATGAAGGTCTGGATGCAGCAAGTGCGTTATGGTAGTGAATTTTCATAGAAATGATCTGGCACCAAATATTTTTTATAACTTTTTTTGTTGTAACATAGAAATCTCAATGTTGGTGAACAGTTTACTTTTTACATCGTAAACCTACCTACCTACCAAATTCGGTTATCATAACTTTTCTATTTTTTGAGCTAGAAATTTTGTTGAAAGAAAACTCAAAATTTTCCCAGAAAACCTGGTCCGATTTCCCTGGCTTACGAAACGTATCGAAGCCACTTACAAAAGGAAGGTTATATATATATATATATATATATATATATATATATATATATATATATATATATATATATATATATATATATATATATATATATATATATAAACAAATAAAAATTGAAACTGACCCCGGATATGGGTTCTAGGGGTCCTAGTTCATGCTCATTTGTAAATATATATTCAAAATTCAAAAGTCGGGATCTCCCCATTAGTGAATTTTTTCTACAAAAATGCACTAAAAATGTAAATGGACTTATAGTGAGGATTATATGAGTTGGAATTTTATTTTTTTTGTGTAATAACCTACTTTCCTGAATGAGAGATAATAGCACAGCAAAATAAAAACTAATTTGCATTTATCTACTGGCTTTCAGTCAGTTTTATTAATGTATAATATCTTGGTCTAAATAAGTGTGTGATTCATTGTGTTATATTATTCTCTGCATATATAAAATCCATACAAAATCATACTCCATAAAATAAGTTATGTACCCCACACAATATAGCACCATTCACAAGTCAGTGACTTTATATTATTAGATACAACCGAACACACACGCTAACCTGAAATGCATTTTTTACAACAGAGATAAAAGGTAAATTAAGTTTTTAGAGCATCTTTATAAATGAATAAAAATAAATTGAAACTTAACGTTGCATCAATTTTCTCGTGCATGGCATTGAAATGTCCTAACTAGGTCCAGAAATGTAAAACTGTATGCTGAATACTTTACGATAATCCTATTTATCTACATTTATTGAACCTTTTTTATTACAGCCTTAGTCTAAAGGCGATATTGCCTTGTCAAAAAACCATACCTTTAGCCAGGCGTTCTTTTTATTTCATTTAGGTTTTCTATACGTTTTTTTTTTGTCCTTTCGTCTTCCCTTTTCCAACTATGTGCCCTCCAAATAATTTTGCCAAAAATTTATTATCTCCCAGAATATGGTCAATAAATTCAGCTTTCCTCCTTTCAGTTTATTTTAGCAAGCATCTTTCTTCTCTTACTTTTTGCAGCAGCAATTTATTTGTCTTTATATCGATGTGTCTTATCTTCGCCATTGTGCTTATGTACATTTCAAAAGCTTTTATTCTCTTTGTGCTCAGCTTTGTCCAAGACCAATTTTATGCACACAAATTATAACACTCTATACTCATGACTTGATGAACATCTTCGTAGATTGTTTGTATATTTTTTAACGAGTCGTATAGGTCTTTGGCCCCTGAGTGCATGATTATTTTTCCCAATAGTTGCCCAAAACGTTCAGACTTTTTATCTAGAGCTATTTTTACCTATTTCCTGCGGTGTTAATATAGACCCCCCCAAGGTAAGTCAGCCCTTTGCAGAACTGGGCCATGCAGTCGCATAGCAAGTGATCTGTTGTTTCTACTGCTTCAGTGCAGTATCTACAGTTTACACTGTCCGATTTTTTTTTGGATACAGGAGGGGATAATGCTCATGCAGACCCCATTCACGGCCCCGTAGTGCCGTGGGATATCGTGATACTGTGAGACTGTACTCACCAAAACCCCCTCCCTGGGAGTACCTCCATACTTCCGTGGGAAGGATTTCACACAATGCTTTTTTGGGTATGAATGTTTCCATTCTGTTTTTGCCGCGGGGGCGTTAGCGGGTAAGTATAAGCTTTGGACGCTTATGCTTATGTGGAAGTTGCTCATCGTAGTCGGTGGCACTACGGAGAGGAGCATTTGGGTGAGAAGCGGCTTTTGCGAACTGAGTTGTGGATAGTTGAGTTATGAACTCAAGTATCGAAGGCATCTCCAGATGAGAGTGAATTTGACTGTTTCAGACAAACTATGGCGCTCCGGTAACCATTCTCAGAATTTTGTTCTGGATGATTTAAAGGGTAGGGTCTTGATGTACATGAGCAACTTGTTGTTCATGGACAGTTTGGAATTTCTATTTAGAAGTGGAAACAGCTTCGAGATGAACATCGAGCCTTTTTTTCGAGCGTAATCGACATGGGGGCGCCATGTTAAGTGTTTGTCGAGGAAAACCCCGATGCATTTGGCGGAATCTTGCCAGGGAATTAGACGGTTGTCTAATGATACGTGTTCGTGAGGTGTGTGTCTCCTCTTGGAAAATACAGCTGAACATTTATCTGGGTGGGGTTTATGGCTAGAAGGGATTTCCTATACCATGCTTGCAGCTCGACTACGCCGGTCTGAAGTCGTTCGGTTATTATCCTCGGTTGAGTGGAGCTGCTGAGGATGGTAGTGTCGTCTGAGTACAGTGCGTATGTCACGTTTAGGGGGACTGTCGGAATGTCTGCGACAAATATATTGTACAGCAGAGGGGAGATAGCAGAACCCTGCGGGAGACCAGCCATGGCTGGGTACGTTCTAAACCTGGCTCCCAGATGTTTGACCTGGTACTTCCTCTGTTGCAGGTATGACCTGATTATCAGAATCAGAGGGAGAGGATAATTAAATGATAGAAGTTTGTTTAGGAGGCCCGAATGCCAAACCCTATCGAAGGCTTGAGCAATGTCAAGAAATATTGCACCAGTTGACTTGTTTTATTAAATCCTTCGGTGATGTTTTCCACCACACGAAGGACTTGATCTGTGGAGGAGTGCTGGTGTCTGAAACCGAATTGCTCATCCGGGAGGATATGATTTTCTGAGGTGAATGAAGCTAGCCTTTTCTGAATCAGTTTTTCGACGATTTTGCCGATGACTGGTAGTAGGCTAATGGGCCTGTAGTTCTGAGGGAACAGCGGATCTTTGTTGGGTTTCGGGATGTTGATAATGTCGGCCAGTTTCTACATGAAGTCGCAGTATGGCATTCATAATCGTAACTAGGAATACCACGGCTTTGCGGGGGAGGTTTTTCAGGGCTACGTTGGAGATTCCATCGTATCCCGGAGCTTTCCTATTTTTTAATGATTTGATTATTTGGGAAACTTCTTCGAAAGTTGTGGGCTCGATAGTTGTGTCTGGGGTGGCGCGAAGCGCACTCCTGACGTAGCGGTGCGTTCTCGCTACGTGCGACAACTCAACGTTGCTATAATTCGGGCTGAGTTTCAACTCCAGATGAGCTGCGAATGCAGTAGCTTTCTCCGCATCCGTGTATACGATACCGTTACGGCCGTGAAGTGGGGATATCGAAGTTTTTGGGAGCGAAGGGCTTTAGCCATTTGCCAGATGAAATTGTCTTGGGTAGACAGGGTTTGCAGGCGCTCCTACCAACAATTGTTGCGGAGTTTTTGTAGAACGGATCGTACTTGTTTGATGAGTCTGTTTGCGTCTCGTTTGTCGGTGGGGTTTCCGGTGCGTTGAGCTAGTCTACGCACGCGGTTTTTTTCGAGTATCATTTCTCTGATACTGGACGGAAATGACTGTCCGCCTTACCCATCTTCATACGGTGACACCTTACTGGGGCGTGTCCTGTGAAATTTGTCAAGTCGTTCTGTTCAATCCTAGAAACAGTTCAGATCTCTGTGTTTATATGGTGATGAGCCGTTTTGGCTGCCTAAAGCCTGGCGTTTTCTACAATATGACATCATTTGGTTCCTTTTCCAAGTATCAATTTCATTTCTTACGTGGCCTTTTGTTACTCCACAATAGGGCTCTTTACCAAAGAATGGTGCTGCCCCCCTTTTTGCAAGACTACCAGCTTCCAAATTTGTTCAATGCTTTGATGACCTGCAGTTTACTACTCTGCCTGCTAGGCATTCGACTTTAACCACTAAGTCGTTTCAAAGCATGTCTTTCAGATTTTATTTTTAATCTGGAAAAGACTCCAAAATTTGTAAACCAAATTACTGAAAATTCACAAAATACGTTTATTTACATCATTTCTAACTACGCGAAAGATCTAATTCCAGTTACTCTAATTCTTTCACAACTATAGCGTTTTCAAAAATATTTGTGTATATTTTTCGGCGATAAAATGCAAGTTATAGCTGATTTACTAACTTGTCCGAGATCCTAATAGAATGAAGATATGTGCCAAGTTTCGTTCAAATCAGTTGAGGATTTTTTTTAGTTATCGCACACACACACACACACACACACACACACACACACACACACACACACACACACACACACACACACACAACACACACACACAAACACAAACACACAAATAAATATATATATATATATATATATATATATATATATATATATATATATATATATATATATATATATATATATATATATATATATATATATATATATATATAAATTCAAACGGACATTGGATATGGGTACTGGGTGCCTTATTTCGCGTTTACATGAAAATAAATTCCGAAAGTCTCACCATCGTTACCTGTTTGGCAATTTATATGTGGGTATATTTGATGCATGGTTATAAGCCAGGCTTCTTATTTGTTTATTTGTTAGGGCTTAATGAAGCGATGCACATCTTCTTATGAAACGGGGCAAAGTTTTCTCTTCAGAAATTGAAAAAACTTGGTTCATGTTTGCTGTGAAATTTTCTTTCCTTTTCATTATCAGTGAATATTCCTGCATCGAATGAGTTCAAATATACATCATGCTTGCCTTTCTTCTTCACTGCCTCATTTCTCGACATAAGTGTATCCCTTTTGATATTGTAAGACGGTGCAGCCTACCGAATAAATATCTTTTTTCGAAAACAATATTTCAAAGCCATTTTCAGCCTCATTTCTCGACATAAGTGTATCTGTATTGTAAGACGGTGCAGCCTCCAGAATAGATATATTTTTCGAAAACAATATTTCAAAGCCGTTTTGAGTGTGTTTTCATCAACTGCTATCCTAGTCTTTCTTACCTACAGTCTGGGCATCAATAAGAATGTTATTCGGATCGGAATACATAACAATAAAGTAATTGGAGTGAATAGGGTAGATGCAACCGGTGGTTTGGTTGAATGTGCGTAGAACCATAAAACTAATATAAATAGATAAACTACAAACATGTGATGGTTTAACGTTATGTGGTTTGCATGATTACTACCACAAAACTACACAAATTGAAGAGGTAGCAACAAATTTCATATCCTAAGGAACGCTAAGAAATAAATCTCAAATAGAAAACAATGAAATCTTACTTTTGGATTCACGACTACACACTTTTTTTCCACAAAGATGCGCAGTCCTCAGTTCGGAGCACCAAAGTTCACACGCAACAAAGAAGAACTAAATAATCAAATAAAAAGTGAAAATGAGCGGCAAACTTGAAATTGGTGAGAGTTAACGGCACTTGGATGTTTCTTCCCCGTGGCTGTATCATCCCCAGTTTCCCGTAGATATTGCGTTCTTCTGTGGGCTGAGTACTTTTCAATACCTCTTTGTATTCTATTAGCAATATATAATTCTATAAGAAAGAATCTCCAACCATATAAATGTAGATATTTTACAAAAATGTTTCTTAAGATGACTCAATTGAGTATAAACTAACAAACAAATTTCTGAATGAAAAAAAAAAAACGAAGTACAGATGAATTCCAAATTACCAAATTAAAACTCAAAATTTAAATATGATGTTGTTATGTTGTTATACTGTCTCGTTATTCAATAAAATTTGCAAAACCTTGAAATAAGGTTATCTCTTTTGACTTCATTTAGTTACACGCATAACCTAATAGATTTAAAATTGACATTTTCCATTGTCCTTTTACATTATTTCCTATTATATTATTATTAACACGAAGCACATAGTACCACATGTTTCCATATAAAAACCATCACGTGAATGGTTTAAGGAATTTTATCAATAAACATTGCATAATATATCAATATTCATAACAGCTTTGTTACCGTTCTCTGACATTATACTTTCTCTTCAGCGTTTCAATGACTTTAATCATATCTCGTTTCTTTGTTTGCAATAAGACTTAACCGTACATGAGAAAATCGCTTCATAAGAAGTAGTAAACCTCTTTAAAATTCAGCAGTCAACATCGCTGTTATATGGCCAGATGGACGGCTAATTGAGTGCTATGCATGAAATAAACCCATATCGTTTAACACAGTTATCGTATTAACCTCATTTGATGACAATTGCTTATTCAGTTCTACATAGCAGTATATTTAGGCATCGTAGGTGCAGCTTGCGATGCGATTTTTACAGAGCATGTCTGAATATTTTTTAGAAATAACCCAAGTCAGCAAAAACTATAGGATGTCTCTGATTCCACGTAAAATTAAACATACTGCGAACTTTTTGGTAAAACCAATTCTCCATTATACAGGTTGCGCATAAGTAACGTAACAAGGCCTTAACTTATAAACCGAGGAAGCCATCGGACTCAAAATGAGTAGAATGCATAAAAGATTGTAAACGATTATTTCGTGGCATTATCGACATTTTTTGAAGCATCCTATTTTTGGAGGGTGCCAACTCTTTAATTTCTTAAATAGCAACATGGATCATGCAACACAATTTTTGAAAGTGTATTCCGCGTACTTTTTGATGGTATTAATTTTTTTTAAAGTTACGTTTGGCAAGAACGAAAACAATCGGGTTTTCATGAAAATAAATGAAGTAGAACAAAACCAATTCTCTCCAAAAAAAGCTAAAATACACGCCATTGTCGGACATGGGATTCATTTAAGCGATAACACAGGCTACACTTAACAATTTCACCCAGAAAATCAGTTTTGTCAAAATAATTAGACTGATCTTCCACAGTCGCAAGTATTTTCGTGTGTGAATCAAAACTTCAGTGGTTTTAGTGAATTTTCGCATATACAGGGTCAGTTTGAAGTTATATATATATATATATATATATATATATATATATATATATATATATATATATATATATATATATATGTACGTATCGCAACGATAACTAAAAAAAAAAAATAATGGGCCGATTTTAATCAAATTTAGTGTATACCTTCCTTTTGCAAATGGTTTAGATAAGTGCGTTAGGCGCGAATATCGGCTCAGTTTTTCCCGGAAAGTTTTGTGTCTCCTCTCAAAAATTTTGTATATTTCCGGGAATAACAAAGTTAGGGTAAATTTGGTAGGTGGGTTTACAATATAAAAAGTACACTACGTACCAGAGTTTAGATATATATGTTGAAAGACAAAAAAATACTAGGCATTTAAAGAAAAACATTTTGCGTGCCACATAAACGCACAAAAGCGAAATATTTTGCATGTAAAATAAAATCTAATAAGTACACTTGGATAACCCAAATCACTACAACACATATTACGATCGTTTCGTTGACTATGTCAACGTCTTCAGAGGAAGAAAAAATCTAAAATTAAACTACAAGCTACAGTGTATTTATATCGCGTCTAGGTAAACGAACTAGTCCGAAGTAAAATTGTCGTCGAAGACCCATCGTTTGTTTATTGTGTAGTGAAACTACGAGGTCGAAGACCTGCTTTAATTTTCTGGTTGGCAAATTTATGAGCCCTTATCTAATGTAAGGATAATAGGCTTTAAAGGAAAGGTACCGAGTTATTTAATGAATCTGCACGTTCCTTTTGATCTAGAAATTTACTATGTGGATATTGGAGCAAGCCGACAAGCACATCTGGCGAACCAAACACCATAACCTCCGCTCATCTTTTTTATAAAAAAACTCACCCGGGAGTTTGGCTCACAATGTTAACTCTAACAAAGGGTAAATAATTCAACTAAAATACTACATAAAAAGTATTTTTATTTGATTTTAATTCTTCGCAAAAACAGTATTTATATTGACTTCTTAGATACAAAGAAAACAAAGGGTCTTTATGTCGAGACAAGCGTAAAGATTAGTATATGTATAGACCGACCGAGTTATTGACAGTAATTTATTATTCTACCAGACGAATTAGGAGTGTTTAAGTGGTCAAATGCAAAGTAAAAAAGAGGGGCTTGAAATTAAAGGTGCCGCACGATTCAATGAAGTTTTGAATCGACCTTGGTATAAAAATACTTTCTAATGAATCAAGCATAGTTTGATGTATAACATTTTTGACAAGTTTCAAATTTTCTTTGTCAATGTGGTGATTATTATCCCATATATGTTTTGCCACACATGATTTATCCGCCGTACCATATCGTGAATATGCGATGTTCACGAAATCTGGTGGATATGTTTCTCCTAGTTTGACCCACGTATTTAAGATTGCAATCTTTGCAACTAATCTCATAGATACCAGATATTTCAGTGACTTTGTCTTTGTCTTTCGTATTACCCAACAAATTTTTTAAATTACTTATCAGCGAAAAAGTCAAATGTAAATCGGCTTTCTTAAAAATACTTTCTAAACCCTTTGGGATTCGTGGTTCATAAGGTAAACACACAAATTTTTTGACTATTTTACGTTTCTTAAATATCGTACATTCAGATATCGTTTTCTTTGTTCTATGTTTGTTAACCAATTTGTCTATTAAACCATCCGAATAACCGTTATATCTCGTCATGTTTTTTATGTATTTTAATTATGTATTAAATCTATTTTTACTTAACGGAAATTGTACCAATCAGTTTACTAGGAAATGTAAACTAGCCGTTTTTGTGCAAACGTATGATGTGAGTCCTTAGGAATATAACTAATAGTCGCCGTTTCCTTCCTGTAGACATCGGATTCAAGAGAACCATTATTTTTATTTTTAATAACTAGTACATCTATAAACGAAAGTTTATTGTTTATTTCTATTTCGTGGGGAAATTTTATTGAATCAAATTGACTATTTAGTTTTTCAGTAAATTCTTGAGCCTTACATATATTTGTGTCAAACACTGCAAAAATATCGTCGACATAACGAAACCAAACTCTAGTGAAATGCCCATTTTTATTTTTTAAATCCGTCTCAAATCTACTCATAAACAGGTCTGCAATAAAAGGAGATAATGGATTGCCCATTGCTGTGCCTTTGTTAGAGTTAACATTGTGAGCCAAACTCCCGGGTTAGTTTTTTTTATAGAAAAAAGAAAAAAAAAAGAAAAAAAAAAGGAAAAAAAAAGAATAAAAAAACATGAGCGGAGGTTATGGTGCTTGTTTCGCCAGATGTGCTTGTCGGCTTGCTCCAATATCCACATAGTAAATTTCTAGATCAAAAGGAACGTGCAAATTCCTTAAATAACTCGAAACCTTCCTTTTAAGCCTATTATCCTTACATTAGATAAGGGCTCATAAATTTGCTAACCAGAAGATTAAATCAGGTCTTCGACCTCGTAGTTTCACTACACAATAAACAAACGATGGGTCTTCGACGACAATTTTACTTCGGACTAGTTCGTTTACCTAGACGTTGAAGAATTTTTCTTCCTCTGAAGACGTGGACATTGTCAACGAAACGATTGTAAGGTATCTGAAATATGTGTTGTGGTGATTTGGGTTCTCCAAGTGTACTTATTAGTGCTCACCACAGGTTCCAGTTTTCACATAATGTTGTACTTTACATAGAGTAAGCTTTTTGGCACAGAAAGGTTAAGAAGTGCCAGAAATATTACTATGAAAATTTGATAACTTTTCTTCTTAAAACGCCAGTGTCGCTGTTGGAAACTTTAAAATTGACAATTTTTAGGTAATGAGCCTAATGGGAATACGGGCTATGTAGAGAAAATGTCGCAAGAAGTGTGTATTTACAGGTCCTTAAGTTTCAGCTTTAACCGTCATTGTCTTTCATTTTACTAAAATATTTTCAGAAAATTCATTTCAGATGGACCTTTTCCCTGATGCTTTAGCAGTAGTTTTAGTTATAGAGTTTATGGGTCAATTGTCTATATTTTTTTTGCAAATTTGCGTAGAAGACGTTCGCTCATGAGGAGACCGCGACTTCTGAATTTTAAAAAGATTTTTTCAAATGAGCGCGAACTAGGTCCCCTATCCGGGATTATTTTCAGTTTTTATCTGTTTACATATATACAGGGTGACGAATTTCTACGGTAAAGTTCAATATTAATATTATTATACAAGATATGAGAAACAATTATATATGTAGTATATAGAGCATCTTGAGCTGCATCTTATAAAAATTATTTCAACACTCACAGGTGGCCCATAAGTCGTTAGCGATACAATTTTTTTCAAATCAAACACCCCTTAAATTATTGAATTTGTCATCGAATTGTAATGCATGTTTGTTTTCGAGTGGTTTCGATTTTTTTGAGACTTTTCACATTTTTGGCATATCAAAAATTGTGATAACGGAATTTTTACCAATATAAATTGGAGTCCCATGCAAATGACGCAATCAGAAAGGTTTTCCTTTATATTATTTTATGAAAAAATTGAGATGCAGTGTACAGGGCGCTCTAACTTAAAAAATCAAACTGTGTTAACTCAGTTGTTTAAAATAGAACAGCCTGTATTTTATGTTTCAGAAGTGAAGAGCATAACAATAAATGCTTAATAATGAAATTAAAAAATTGTTTGTGAATTTTCATGCACATAACTTTTTCTGAGTTTTGTCAAAAAGCTTATTTGATGAAATATGGTACATTATTTCTACTGTATATGCTATACTGGTAACAAAATTTGATGCCTGCTGTCATTTAAAAAAAGACATATTTATTGTTAAAAATATTTTTATGAAAATATACTACCATAACGCACTTGCTGCGTCCAGACTGTTGTTAATGTAGTTTATTTACTTTTTTTAAATTTATTTACTTTTTTTGTGATATGGTTCACCAAAGTGAGCAAGAACCTATCGAAGTTTTAATGATGATCGGTCATGGTGATCGTAAAAGAACCTATGACGAAGTTTGTAATTTATTCAATGAGGTTCACTCTGGCCCCCACATCTTAACAGGTATTCGGTATGCAGATCTCACCACAAATGTACTGAAACAGGGGGCGTAAAAGATCCGGCCGTCCTGTCTCTGCTACTTTGCAAGAAAAGACTCTGGATATATTACTTGCTGTTAAAATTTGCGAATGGTCCGATGACCGCAGCCATAAAATAGGATAACACACACACACATACACACACGTACATTATTACTTTCTAAACAAGAAACCACCAAAACAACTGCATTGCTAGAACGATCGAGATCTGTAGACGTTCTGTACAGCGGATTTTGCACCGGGAAGAGTATTTTCCCTATAAGGTATATAGCAGTAACTTTTTGCAGAGGGTTTTGATAGATGGATCGAACTTTGTGAACTAATTATTAAGATTATTCAACAAAATGGAGATTTTAAAAACTATTTTCTGAATAAATCTGCCTTTTGCTTTAACGGTAGTGGAACAGACTCAATTGTCGATATTGGTCTGACAGTAACCCACCATTGGATGGAATAAATTGATACCCAATATCCTCAAAAATAAACGTATGGGCCGGAATTCTTAGTCATCATGTAACTAGACCCTTCTTTGAAGGGACTTTAACAGGTTAACGCTGTCTAAGAATATTACATGAAGATATTGTGCCCCGTATTAGATAATTCTTGCAAAATAGTTTCCCCAATGTCTACTTCCAACAAAATGGTGCCCCACCTCATCTAAGTCAAGAGGTAAAGGAATATCTTAATGTGACAATTCCTAACCAATAAATAGGCAAAAGGGGACTCATTGAGTGGCCAGCTAGGTCATCACATTTGACTCCCCTCGATTTTTTCACTGGCATCATTTAAAGAGCGTTGTTTACAACGATCGGCCTGAAAATTCGTAACAGTTGCTAGACGGAATTGTGATGACCTTTCAACAAGTGCCCAACGAATCACTGCAAAACTCGATTCATCAGTTTCACAAGATGCTTTACTATTATCAAGATGTTCAAGGGGTTAACTTAAGCATCTCCTTCAATAAAGTAAGATGCTATCATTTTCCCAAATAAATTTAATGGAAAGCCAATTGTTTTTGTTCCTGCCAACTGTAAATTTAAAATAGTAAATAATGCCATCGAAAAGTACGCTGAATACGCTTTACAAAAATTTCACTTTCCCAAAAGGGGGTGCTTCAAAAAATGTCGATAATGTCACCAAATAGTCGCAAATAATCTGTTATGCGGGCTTACATATTTTGAGTCCGATTCCTTCATTGGTTTAAAAGTTGTGGCCTTGTGGCCTTACTTATGCGCAATGCTGTATATTGTTTCTGACTTGCAAAAATTTAGATTATGGCCTATAGAACCTAAACTTCATGTATGTATCCATGCGATAACTTGGAATATAATTAACCGATTTTGATTAAATCTGAAAGTTATCTTTTGTAGATCACTTGGACAGATTCGTATTGTAGCGAATTTTTGTAAAAATGTTAAAAAATTTGGAAAATAACAAAATAATAAATTTTGGAAATACAAATTGGTTTTGAAAAATAATTTCTTCTTTGCGAATAACCAGGTTGATTGGGTTGGTTAACGAACTTATTCAAGAGGTTAATGAAGCATAAATTATAAACTTTCCAGGTATCTTCCTTTTCAGAAGATTTTCGTAGAAAAAATGCACTAATTAAGGAGATCGGTATGTATACCTATATATATATATATATATATATATATATATATATATATATATATATATATATATATATATATATATATATATATATATATATATATATATATACAGTGGCCCATTTAAGATGGAAACATCCCTGTAACTTTTGTCTTAATATTTCGATTTTGATGAGCGAAAGATCAAAAGGTATAAGAGGAAAAACTCTATAAATGCTGTAAAAATTGTTATCTATGTCACCTGACCAAGGCCTACTAATGCAGTTTTTCGATGTCAAAAAATTGGGGAAAGGGTTAGGGCCGGTTTAAGGAATAAAATAAGTACGCTATTGCATTCGGCATCCCTAGAAGTAGATATATACCAAATTTTATCAACAAAGAATTATTAACCCTTTCAGAAAAGTTTATTTGTGTGGCCCTTCTAATATAGACACCCCTGTAAGTCTCGTATTTATAACGCGATGTTTTAATCATTCTCAGAAGATATATGAAGTCTATAGATCTTATAAAAATTGTTTCCTGTCATTCGGTCAAAATTAAAAAGGGGTTTAAGGTTATTTTTAGGAAAAAAATTAGTACGCCACTGGGGATTCGCCATTCTTCAAAACTCTTACCCACCAAATTTCATAAAAAGTAACTATTATGACGAACTATGAAAATCTACATCTCAAAAGTTGAAGAAAAAAGTTTATAAATACGGTGAGAAATGTTATATTTGTCTCCTGACCAAGGCCTACTAATATAATTTTTCTATGTAAAAAATTGAAAAAAATTAAACTGGCAACCTTGATAACACTTCAGTCGTAAGTCGTTTGAGGGATGCCGAATGCAGTGGCGTATTTATTTTTTTCCTAAAAATGGCCGTAGCCCCTTTTCCAATTTTTTTGTCATAGAAAAACTGCATTAGGAGGCCTTGGTCAGGCCAGGCCAAGTAAGATCAGGTCAACAACAGGTGAACAAAATCCCAAAAGAAATAAGATAAAAATTTCTATAAGTGTTCTGAAAATTGTTCTGTATGTCACCTGATCAAGGCCTGCTAATGCAGTTTTGCTATGTCTAAAAATGGGAAAAAGGTTAGGGGTTGTTTTTAGGAAAAAATAACGTACACCACTGCATTCCGCATCTCTCAAAATAGATATATACCAAATTTAACAAAAAATTAATAACCATTTCAGAGAAGTTTGTTTGTGTGGACCTTTTAATACGGAAACGCCACTGTAACTTTTGCATTTATAACGCGATTTTCTTAACGATATCTTAAGAGATCGAAAACGAAGAAGTCTGTAGATCCTGTGAAAACTTTTTGCTATGCCATTTGATCACAGCCTTTCAAAAGTAATCATTTAATGCAAAAACGAAGGCCATGGTAACTATGATATTAAGTTCAATTAAAATAAATTAAATGGCAAACATTAAACAAAATCGGCATTTTCTCGTCGAATAGACGTTATCTACTACTAAACGGACTATTTCAACTTTACGCGGTAAATTCAAATGAGGTTCGATAACTATTATTGTAGGTAGATACTTTTAAATGCAACAATGAATGCAATACTGACTTTCATAGCCATACAAAAAGAACTTTCTAATTACATACGACTCCTAGGAAAATACTGAATTTGCTTGACGTTTGTCATTCAATTTATTTTGATTGAACTTGTTATAGTCACCTTGGCTTTCTTTCTTTTTTGCATTACATGATATTCATAATAGCACAGGCAATAAAGGAGCCCATTACTCTTGTCCATAATGCACTAAACTACAGGAGTTATTTTTTTTAAATATTTTGGTTCAGAATGACGTACTGAATGTAAAAACACAAAATGCTTACAAATTAGGAGGGCGGAAGTGCCGCCATTTTGAGAAAAACCGTTTCGGCCTATATCTGCGTAACCGTGCACTTTAGGCCAAAAATGGCAATGACCTTTATTATAGATAATTGGATTTCTCATCTTTTTTGTTAAACGATCTTTTTTATATCACTCACACAACTTATACGACTATTAGGATTCATTTATTGACTTTTTTACCTATATCTTTGTTAATAATTGTTTAAACAATAAAATGCTTATAAAATAACTTTTCAATCGACCTACAACTTTTACTTAAAACTTTTTTTCTCAAATTAATATTTCCAAAGTTATAACGCGTTAATTTCAAAAATCCTGTGCCTAGACGGTTGACGCCAGTCTGGGCTTGAAAACTGAATCATCCAACATCTGGCCATATATATATATATATATATATATATATATATATATATATATATATATATATATATATATATATATATATATATATATATATATATTGGCGTCAACCGTCTAGGCACAGGATTTTTGAAATTAACGCGTTATAACTTTGAAAATAATAATTTGAGAAAAAAAAGTTTTAAGTAGGAGTTGTAGGAAATTTGTCGATTTAAAAGTGAGGTTATAAGCGTTTTATTGTTTAAACAATCATTAGCTAAGACATAGGTAAAAAAGTCAATAAATGAATGCTAATAGTCGTATAAGTTGTAAACGGTGACTGATACAAAAAAAAATTAACAAAAAAGTTGAAAAATACAATCATCTACAATAAAGGTGATTACCATTTTTAGCCTAAAGTGCACGGTAAGGATTTTGTGTTTTTACATTCAGTACGTCATTCTGAACCTATGTATCAAAAAAAATAACTCCTGTAGTTTAGTGTAGAAATAAATTCTCTATTGCCTGTATTATAACATAAGTTACACTTCTGCGAAATAGTTATAACCATTAATTTATATATATATATATATATATATATATATATATATATATATATATATATATATATATATATATCCAACTGATAACTCAAAAATTTATTAACCGATTTGATGAAACTTGGCAAGAATATTTCTTTTATTAATCGCTCGGATGAGTTCGTTAGCCAGCCCTATTGGACCAGTTAAAAAAAAGATTTTTACGAAAAAAAAACATTTGTATCTCAAATAATAACAAACATGTTTTATTGAAATTTGGTTGATAAGTTCCCCTCGTAGGTACCTTACTGCATACCAAAATTCAACTTTCTAGGTTTATAAAAAATTGAGTTCTTCAAATTTGAAACGTTTAATGAAAATTCGCTACCATAGCGCTCTTGCTGCTTCCCGAAATTTTTTATCAATTTTGACATATGAAAACAATTTTTGTAGACCGTGTTCGAACGGAATAGGAAACAATTTACACAGGATCTATAGAATTCTTCATTTTCCATCTCGTTAAAATATGTTGCGTAAATACAAAAGCTACGGGGTGTTTCCATATGAGAAGGGTCACGCACATAAACTTCTCTGACATGGTTAATAATTCTTCTTTTTTGATGAAATTTGATATACCTATCTATTTTAAGAGATGCGCAATGCAGTGGCGTATTTATTTTCTCCCTAAAAACGGCCCTAAACTCTTTTCTCGTTTTTGACATAGAAAAACTGCACTAGTAGGCTCTCGTCAGGTGACAGAGAGACCAATTTTCACAGCGCTTATAAATAGTTTTTCATCTTATATCTTTTGATCTGTTCTTCATCAAAATCGAATTTGAAATACAAAAGCTACAGGGGTCTTTCCATTTTAAATAGGCCACACTATATATATATATATATATATATATATATATATATATATATATATATATATATATATATATATATATATATATATATTCACTAAGTGAAGATTGGAACCTGTGATGAGCACTGATAAGTACACTTGGAGAGCCCCAAATCACCACAACACATTTTAAAAAAATCTGAGAATGTTTCATCCTCTGATGACGCTAACTTGGTGAGTGAAACGATCGTCAGGTTTTTTTAAAATGTGTTGTGGTGATTTGGGGCTCTCCAAGTGTACTTATATATATATATATATATATATATATATATATATATATATATATATATATATATATATATATATATATATATAGTTATATAGTCTAATAGTGACGTCGGGTGTGGGTTGCAGAGAGCCTAGTTAGTGCTCATTACAATTTTTTTTTACAAAACTCAAATGCATCTTCTCAATAGCGATTTTTTTTAATTCGCTAAAATGGTGAACTTGTTGATTTCAATTGATGTTAATTCTCAGAGCCTCGGTGGTTCAGTGCTAAGAAAGTGTGTCTTTGAACCGAAGGGTACAGGGTTCGAACATAGGGTTCTCCTTTCACTTTTTCAGTGCATACTGTAACATTAACATCAGCTGAGGTTATGGCATTGTATTTTAGCAAGTTGGATGTATGCACTTTCCGCCTTTGGGAGCGGGAGTAAAACCGACGTCCCATGTTCATGTGATGTTGGGGACGTTAAAGATCCCTACCCTCCTTACATAAAGGCAGAGGTTCGGCAAGATTTTCAGGATAGTAAGGTGAAACTGCTCCCTCGCGTCGGTGATTGGCAATAGTCGCAGAAATAGTTCGACGTTAAAGAAACAAAAACACACACATACACGATGTTATTCTCTACAAATTTTAGGTTTTCCTAAGATTAATTGCAAGAATGATTACATATCTTATTTAAAATTTAAATTATGAACCTTAGCCATACAGATAGCAATTATAAATAATTATTATAAGGCACCTGACACTACTAAATCCTTTAGCAATTATCAACGCAATTATGTTTTTTAAATATTCATCAACTTATTTATCAACATATATAAATAGCAACAACAAGCATAGCTCAGATTGCTGACCATGACTCATGAAAACCTGTATATCCAACATTTTATTGACATGGTTGTCATTATAATTGTTACACCCACTGCACGCGCATAAGTATTTACATTGTTGTAACAAACAAATAGTAAGACTATTAGTATCAAGTAAGGAAGCAATCAAACCTTACTGTTACCGTATCCTCTTATTCATGTCAGTGCTTTTATCCCACGTTCATACTTTTATTTACACACAAAACAGTTATGTTTCCTCTTCCTGGATTTAGTGCAACTAAAAGACATGCGAGGATATTAAGTACAAGCAGATGTGCTCACTCTTCTAATGTCTCAGACAAACTATTAAATATTATCTATGGTCTAAAAAGTATACCGTTTCTATTGTAATGGTGCTGTTAGCATAATATCTTGATTGTTATGTGCTAGTCACTGGCTGTCACAATTTCCATCAAACCGTTGGCTGTACATGTTAAGCAAAGTAATTTTTTTCAAAGAACTTTAGGTTTACGTTTATTCCTCTATTAAACACATATTTAGAAAACTTACGGTTTCACAGTCTTAAGGTAATACCGCGATCTCGTCGAAATGTGTACCACCATAGATTTTAGTCTATGATTGTCATTCATTGTAAAACAATCAAAAAGACAGTGTGGCCATAGGTCTTTCGCAGCCATCTTTCGTCCAGATTTCTACACGCCTTGTGGAGGATACAGACAAATCAATCATTTCTGTGTTAATCGATACATCTGGAAGAAGAAAGTTGGTAGGCTTCACAAGTAATTATTGTGAAGAAATGACCCTTGTAATATTTCATAGTCAATTTGTCTTTTTAAATTATAAAATGCAAATTAAACTCTCATTAGTCATACTAGTTTAAAATAAAAATATGTTTGTTTTTTCTCGTGGTCGTATGTTTCAATAAATTTGAATAAAAAAATATTTTTTTAAATTGAGTTTTGTATATTTGAATCAGTTTTGATTTATAAACACCACCTGCATGATAAGTTTATACAAGGGAGCCCCTCACTTTTAGGCTTGTATTTATCCCTACAGATTCTTTTCTAAACTGCATGTGTTTCGACAGGAAGTTGATAAAACTATTATTTTAAATACATTCCTAGTGAATTTTCTTTAAAAAATTCACTAATGAGGAGATTGCGACTTTTGAAAAAAATCCTTTATTTGAGCGCTAATTTGGTCTCCTTGAACACATATGTTTCTTTTCTATGTGTTTATATATATATATATATATATATATATATATATATATATATATATATATATATATATATATATATATATATATATATACATATATATACATACATACAGGATGGCGCATTGAAAACGAAACAGACCGATTTGCGCCCAGATAATTTTTTTTAAGAAACGCTGAAACACGTCAATTTTAATATTGAGGGGGGACATATTTTGACATAAAACTCAACTTTGTCACATCAACCCCTTAACGGTGGTGATAACAACCGTTATATTTTAAATAGGGAACATGAGTCGAGTGCTACATCATTTGAAAGCTCTTTCTTTTCTGAATTCAGTACACTTTTTTTTTTTTGAAGTTCTGTCAACTCGGTTAAAAATTATTTACAGTTGGTGTTGCAAGAAAGTATTTCATTCATTGTGGTAAGAAATGCACTAATTAGTCAATTTATCGTAAAAAAAAAAAGAAAAACAAAACCAAACGTTTAAAAATGTTTATTCAGTTAAGTAAGTGTTCAAATTGTTGACTACCAGCTTCCATACACAAGTACAAATTTTGTTCAAAACGAGCTCTGACTTTCTGGAGCATTTGTGGAGTTATTAGACGGAATTCTTCAACAATGTGTCTTCGTAATTCTTCCAGAGACTCCGGTTCTGTTGCGTAAATTTTACTCTTTAAATGGCCCTATAGAAATAAGTCTAAAGAAGTTAAATCCGGTGATCTAGGGGGCCACTCAATAGCACCTCTACGCCCAATCCATTGTCTTGGAAACTCTCTGTTAAAAAACTCCCTAACACGTTGTGAAAAATGCGGAGGAGCTCCATCTTGTTGAAGCACTAATTGATTTTCTTGATAGCGATCATCATTTTCAACAATGTCAATTAGTAGAGGGTAAACGATATCTTCTAGTAACGCCAAATACGTTTCGTCACTCAAATTGCCGTCAAGAAAAATTGGTCCGATTAAATGGTCTCCAAAAATGCCAGTCCAGACATTCAATTTCTGTGGAGTTTGAGTGTGCACTTCGTGTAAATTTCTTGGATTATTATCTGCCCAATAACGACAATTATGACGATTGACTGTAGAGCTTAATAAAAACGTACACTCGTCTGAAAAACAGACATTGAACATAAAGTTCCTGTTATCAGCTATTCGTGCAGTCATAACTTCACAAAACTCCAGCCGCCGATCAAAATCAGCTTTATTCAGTTGTTGTGCAAGGTGAATTTTATACGGGTGAAATTTATGATGCTTCAATATTCGCTGAATAGTTCTTCTTTTGGCATTTGAAACAGTGGCGAATTTTCTCGTGCTCAAAGTTGGGTCTGCAGCAATTTATCCTCAAACTTCAATCTCAGTAGTCTCATTTCTAACCGGAAATTCACGTTCAGGATCCCGTTTTTTGTTGGCTACTGAACCACTTTGTTTAAACTTTGCAACTAACTACAAAATGTATTTTCTGTTAACATGTCTGTTTGGATGTCGTTCATTAAACAAATTTGCCCTACGGTTGGCACAGTCATCGTTTCTGAAAAAAAAAGAGTAATTATTTCAACTTTTTCTTCTACAGAATACACTATTCTGAAATTAATTTTCGGTAGTACTATAAGGTATCAAACCGACCGATAAACTGAAATAATAAACCGCATTTCTCTCATTCCGATAAGAAATGTTCTGGTAGTCAATTTTTTGTTTACAAACCAACAAAACATTGACTATCAGCACATGTCTTATCGGAATGAGTGGAATGCGTTTTTGCATCTTCAACTGTGAATAATTTTTAAACGAGTTAATAAAACTTCCAAAAAAATTTATGTGCTGGATTCAGAAAAGAAAGAGCTTCCAAATGATGTAACACTCGACCCATGTTCCCTATTTAAAATATAAGGGTGACAAAGTTGAGTTTTATGTCAAAACATGTCCCCCCAATATTAAAATTGACGCATTTCAGCGTTTCTTAAAAAAAATTTATCTGGACGCAAATCGGTCTGTTTCGTTTTCAATGTGCCACTCTATATATAAACCCACGTGTTTCCGCTCTTTTGCGTCATCTTCAGGGGTTAAAGACTATTCCTGTTTTTTTATTACAGAAAATGTGCTGTATGGAATGTTTCCAAAGTTGTCAATAAGTGCGCAGACTCCATTTTGCTGCTTTAATAAAATAAAAAATACGTGTTGTCTATATTCATCCTATAGCTGCTTGAAGTCTGGAGATGCTTCTATTCTCTTATTCAATGTCATTTTCGTCTGGAAATCTAAAGAAAATAGATAAAGAACTAAAACTTTGACAACATTCCATACAGCACATTTTCTGTAATCACAAAACAGCAATAGCCTTTAACCCCTGAAGATGGCTCAAAGGAGCCGAAACGCGCAGGGTTAACAATTAAGTGCATTGTCTGGTAGAAAAAAAACTTTTAATTCCAAATTTCTTTTAATCATTTCAAACACAGACCTATTGACGTTTAGAAATAATAACATATATTTAACAGTTAAGTTCCACTTTACCTGTAGTTAAAAAATTTTCATATGTTAGGTCAAAAATTTACGATGCGCATGATGTAGAATGTAGAAACATAAAAGTAGTCCTAGTAACTTTTAAAATCCCAAATCCCAGAGAGGGTCTTTGCCATACGTCGGTTGGCACGAATTTGCAGTGGTTTTAGTGAATTTTCTTTAAAAAAATTCACTAATTAGGAGATCCCGACTTTTGAATTTTGAAAACATTTCTTCAAATGAGCGCTAATTAGGCCCCCTAGAACACATATCCGGGGTCAGTTTCAATTTTTATATGTTTATATATATATATATATATATATATATATATATATATATATATATATATATATATATATATATATATATATATATATATATATATATATATATATATATATTATAAAATTTTTGGGACGGTAATAGTGTTATTTATGATAGGCCAAGCTTTCGGAAAAATTTATTCATTTCTTAAGGCTACAACATGGAAAGGAAAAAAGTTTACAATTTACTTGGAAAAAATATAAAAGTTTAAAATACATAACGTGAGTTCTACTAAACTAATGATGTAATAACAAACATGAAAAGAAAACCTTTTTATGAATTTGAGTGAAGTCGAAAAGTGCCAAACTGACATATAAAGCTAAATATTGTCTAAAAACAAAAAAACAAATTCAATTAGACAATATTTAGCTTTATATGTCAGTTTGCCACTTTTCGACTTCACTCAAATTCATGATAAGGTTTTCTTTTCATGTTTGTTATTACATAATTAGTTTAGTAGAACTTATGTTATATGTAAGTATTTTAAACTTTTATATTTTTTCCAAGTAAATTGTAAACTTTCTTTCTTTCCATGTTGTAGCCTTGAGAAAGGAATACATTTTTCCGAAAGCACGAGTTTTATTATATATATATATATATATATATATATATATATATATATATATATATATATATATATATATATATATATATATATATATATATATATATATATATATATATATATATATATATATATATATATATATATGTGTATGTATCACACCGATAACTCAAAAAATAATAGGCCGATTTATATTAAATTTGGTAAGTGCCTTCCTTTTGCAAATGGCTTGGACACGTTCGTTAGCCAAAAAAATCGCACCAGGTTTTCCCGGAAAATTTTGTGTTTTATTTCGAAAAAAATTTAAATCTCCGAAAGTAACAAAGTAAGGGCAACCAAATTTGGTGGCCGGGTTTATATTCTTATATGTAAGCCACCTACCACAATTTAGCTGTGTAGGTCAAAAGACAAAAAAATTATAGGTATTTAAAGAAAAATAAATTATGGTTTTCCTCAAAACGTCAAAGTTGTGATTTAAAACGTCAAAATTGGCAAAATTTAAGCAAAGAACTTGAATCTAATACGGGATATGGAAATAAAATGTCTCAAGAAGAATGTTTTACAAGCCCTGAAGTCTTAGTTTCAACCGTCATTGTCCTTCATCTTACTAAAATGTTTCCAGAAAATTCATTTCAAATAGACCCTTTCTCTGATGCTTGGCAGTAGCCTTAGCTATAGAGTTTATCGTTTAATGGTATATAATTTTTGTCGAATTTTCGTAAAAAAATCAATAATGCTCAATATATCCGTTATTATACAAGATATGAAAAAAAAATTGTATACATTAATTATAGGGTGTCTTGAGTTACATCTTAAAAAATTATTTCTACAATGACAGGCTGGCCTATAAGTCGTTGCTGATTTTCTTTTTTTTTTAATCAAACACGCCTTATGTTATTGGATTTTTTCATTTTCCATCGAAATATAATACATGTTTGTAAAAAAAAAGAAATTTGGACGCAGCAAGTGCGTTATGGTAGCGAATTTTGATCAAATGCTTCATATTAGAATCGCTCAATTTGCTATCAACCTATAAGGTTGACCAAGAAACGAGTTTTTTCGGGAACACTTTAAATTTACTTTCGGAAATTTTTGTACATTTTCAAACAATAAAGTTATTTTTATGAAACATGGCACATTGTTTTTACTATATAGGTTATACTGGTAACAAAATTTGATGCATGCTTTCTTAAAAATAAAAAAAAATCCTATTAAAACATTTTAATGAAAATTCACTACCATAACGCACTTGCTGCGTCCAGACTTTTATTAAGTTTTGTTTCCGTAAAAACAACACATTCTGTGTAATCACAAATAAACTTTACGATTACTTAATACGTTTACTAAAGAAATACCGAAGTACTGACATAGCATAAGAAGACTGTTGATTATGCTGTGGTACTGACTTCATTACGAGAGTGTAAAACCACGAACAGAAACTACTGGTTTATGGCTTATAACTTAAGCCTCAGACCGGATGCAGTAAAACTTGTTGCTCTGCTTATATCTTGTTTAATACTACCTACATGTTGGTCTTAAACAGACAATTTATTACTTGCTATTCTGAAAAACTAGCTTGGATTGTAATAAATGTGCAATTTTGTAATTGAATACATAATTAATGTTAAAAGTTCTCGTAAAATATTGCTTAGATAAAAACGGAGATGGTAGCATTAGAGGAAATATTTCTTTAGTGTTGCTTCATGTAGGTATGGTTGCAGTAGATCTGTGTGCTCAGGTATTACCAGAACATTTTTATTTTTGAATCTTCAATACTAATTTATTAAGAAAAATATATTAAGCAAGGATGATGTAACAACAATGCAAATGTTGGCCTGGCAAAAGTTCAGGTGAATCTGTTTTTTAAGTTAACCGAAGGAAAGTTAACAATACAGAAATAAGAAAATAACCAAAAGTTATTATTAAAGACCAATGCGGTAACAAATATGTGACCAAGAATTATTAAAATAGCCCAAGACAATTCAGTCTATATTTATAGAAGCAGTCTTATATGGTACAATTCTGGACGTAGCAAGTGCGTTATGGTGACGAATATTCATATAAATGTTTCTAATACCAACATATCTAATATGTCTTTTTTTTTTAAATGAAAGCTGGCATCAAATTTGGTTATCAGTTAAACTTGTAGTAAAAACAATGTACCACATTTCATCAAAATAACCTCGTTGTTTGAAAAAGTACAAAAATTAACACACCCTTTCATGGTATCCGCTATCTATTGGTACAAACGCCGTATCATAATTTTTAATATGGGCCATAAATATGAAAAGTTGCAAAACAATGATTGAAATAGCTCCAAAACGATGAACACTATTTTTTTTCCTTACCAACATGCATTATAATTCGATGGAAAATAAAAAATGCGATAAAATAAGGAGTGTTTGATAATAAAAAAAACAAAATTTGTAGCACCAACGACTAATGGGCAACCATTTGATTATTAAAATAATTCTGCAAGATGCAATTCAAGACACCCTATAATAATTAACGTATACAATTTTTTCCAGTATCTGGTATAATAACGGATGAATTTAGCTTTACCGTGAAAATGCGTTACCCTGTATATGTGGGTTCTAGGGACCAAGTAAGCGCTCATTTAATGAAATCTTTTCATAATTCAAAAGTCGCGGTCTCCACAGAGCAATTACACAGACTATTGAAAGCAAGATTTGGTGAGGTGTCACATTTTGAAATATTGTTGACATTTTCCCCTCCTCCTCATTTTGAAGAGCCGGTGTCACGTTATATATGTCAAGTGGAATTGTGTTTTTTCTTTCTTCAAAAATTCGATTTTCTGTGAAGAACTCTGCATGTACGAAGAAAACTGTTACATTTGCTCTACTTATGAATTTTCCAATAAATAAAATAAGAGTAAGAACTAGCATGAAATACCTTAAGTTTAACGACGCTTGTCTTATAAAAAGTGTCCAAAATGTCCTCCATTTAGTTCCAAACGTTTGAAAATTCTTCTCTGGCAAGAGTGGCACATTATTCAACATTTCGGGGGTTACTAACGTACATGCTTTTATATTTCGGTCTCGCATATGCTCTGGCGTGGTTGGTATTATAGCCGTAACTTTCTAGTTTATAAATCCCTAAAAGAAAGATCTAAAGGCGTGAGATGCGGAGACCTGACCTGACCTGACCAGTTTACTGAGCCACCTCGGACAATCCGTTTATCTCCCAACATGTTCTTTAGAGTGTTTCTGACTTGGCGCGTAAAGTGTAGTAGAGCTCCGTCGTGCTGAAACCACACATCTCCTAGTTGATCTTCTACGTTGTTCAGAAATTGAAGTAAATTGTGCCTTAAGAATCATTTTATATCCATTTAGATGGGCTTCAAAAATGTGTCTAAATTTCATTTATTGGAAAATTCATAAGCATAGAACCAGTAGATCAGTTGCAACCATGTTCTACGTCCATGCGAAGTTCTTCACGGAGAATTGAATTTTTAAAGAAAAAAACACCATTCCATTTGACATTTAAAATGGGAAGGAAAGGTAAATGTCAAAAATATTTTAAAATGTGCCCCCATTCTACTTATCACCTCACCAAATTTTGTGGAAAATATTTCGAGTAGTTTTTTTTTTTAGATATCAGATTGTAACACTTTAAAATTCTCACACTGTATAACTAAAACTACTGCCACAGTATCAGAGAAAGGGTCTATTTGAACTGATTTTTCTGCAAACATTTTAGTAAAATGAAGACCAATGACGGTTGAAGCTGAAACTTTAGGCTTTGCAAAACACGCTTCTTGGTTCTTTGTCTAAATGTTGTCAATTCTGACGTTTTAAATCGTGAAGACGTTTTAGGAAGAAAAACTATAAAATTTTCATAGTAATTTTTCTGACATTTCTTGACCTTTTTGCGCCAAGAAACTTAAACTTGGTTTGTAATATGCCATAAGTTTTGTTATCCGCACAGAATATTTTGGTTTTATGCGTTTTTATGGTCATCAGTGGGACCCAAAGTGTTTTTCTTCAAGTTACTGTAACTTTTTTTCTTGTAACCTAAAGATCTAGATTTTGGTGTATAGCTTATAAAGAGGTCATGATGAAAAGCTTTTGAAAAAATTTCTTCAGATGAGCGCGAATTTGGGTGTCTAGAACCCAAAACCAAGGTCCGTTAAAATTTATATATATATATATATATATATATATATATATATATATATATATATATATATATATATATATATATATATATATATATATATATCTGTATATGTATGTATGTATCCGAGCGATAACTCAAAAAATACTCAACTGATCTGAACAAAACTTGGCACATAATTTCATTGTATTAAGATCGCGGACCAGTTCGTATATCAGCTACAACGAAAATTTTTTTCCCGCAAAAATATACAAAAATATTTTTGAAAACGCTATATTTTTGTAAGTATTAGAGTTACCAGAATGAGACTTTATATGTGGCTAGAAATGGTGTAAGTAAACCTATGTTGTAAATTTTAAGTAATTTGGTACACAATATTTAGAGTCTTTTCCAAATTAAAAATAAAGCCTGAAAGACATGCGTTGAAACGACTTAGTGGTTAAAGTCTAATGTCTGACAGACAGAGTAGTTAACTCTCACGCGTAGATTGATTTATACGACAGGTATAAACCATATATCAACGGTAACGAAACAAAATAAATAACAGGCATAAAGCATACTACCCCAACCAATAATAGTGAAATCTCGGCCACAAATATCGCAAATGACAGACGACATGAAATTACCAATGAAATACCTAATTGTTATTTAATTGGGGAATTCAATCACTTTTTAAAACACACTATATTTGTAGCTTGATAAACGGATGAAGACAATTTTAGACTGAAAGTGTAGCGTAATATAGTGGGAATGTAAACAGAAGCAAGTCAAGTCTATAAAAAGCTTTTAAAATAGTTTATTTTTTATTTTTAAAGTTAAACATAATACGTCATATAAGATAGAAACAGTCATTGAATGTGTTTGAATGACAATTCTACTCATTCTGTAATTAATTGTTACCTATACTTTTAATAATAATACATCCTGGGCATGAAGCTCGTGCCCAGTATCATGTAAACAAAACGTTAGTTAACTTATGCTTGGATAGCTAAGTGGTATCTGGTTTGTTTTCTACGCATAAGGTAGCGTGATTGATTGCGCCTAGATGAATTTATGGTTTTTCTTTTGTTTTATTCTGACATCTTGAGGGGTAATAATGTACAGATTTCATTGGTTTGAACAAGATCTCATTTTTGTTGATGACGCCTGGATAAGTTTGTTACCTTTGAGTCTGAAATTGTCAGCAGACATTTTGTTATTGTTGATATTTAAAAAACCGGTTTGATTAGGTTGACTAAAACTAAATCATTCAGGCTATTAGATAGGAAAAATAACTGCTACGTTTATAATTTGCATATACTTTTCTAAATATGAATAAAGTTTCCTTTTGGAAAGCTTTTGCAACTTTAATGAGATTTGTAATATGAGTTTCTTTTAAAGAAATTCACACTATCTATAGATTTAACAAAATTCAATTTTTAGCTTCATAGAAAATTGAGTTTTGGGCATTTTTCTCAAAGGGAGTTAGAACACAAGATATATTTTTTTAATAATAGAGAGATATCGATGGTAACATTTTGAAAAGAATTCTTCAAATCTGGGCATACTAGGACCTCTAAAATCGAACAGGTCTGTGTAAGTTTAAAGTATTAATTTTAGTAACATGCCGTATAATAATAGTGTACAATTGTTATGAAAATTCACTACTGTAACGCACTTGCTGCGTCCCGAAATTTTTATAATATTAATTTGCGAACTAAATTTGGTTGTTATAGGTTTGCTATTTTCGGAGATACAATTTTTTTCCGCAAAAAACTCAAAATTTTCCAGGAAAAACTGGTGCAATTTTCCTGGGTAACGAAGTAATATAAGCCACTGGCAGGAGAACGCACACATTCTGTGCTGAAATTAAATTAAGGGTTGAATGTGCAGGGGTATAATATGGGTGACAGAACTTTCGATTGTTTTTTGCTAGAACGGTGTAAAAGGTCTCAAAACATATAGAAAACTTGATTCTGGAACGAGAATTTTTTTATCTGTCACTAGATTGGTCTGTCGGCCTGTACGTCTGTCTGTTAGTAGGCGCAATAGCTTTCCAACGAATCCAGATATTAACTTCAAATTTGGTATCCAGTTAGCACCCGACAAAGTAACGCTTCAAATTGTTTTTGGGTAAGATCGCTTCATGGGGTAGGGGATAAATGAGAGTAGATTTCGTAAAAATTGGCATTTTATCGTTAAAACTCGATCAATATAACGTTTCAGACGTTTATAAATATTTTCTTTGCGGTCCAGTCATGAATCCTAAACTTAATTTATGAGAACGTTTTTCTGGGAGAGTAGATCATCACAGCTATGTGGAAGTTATGATTCAATTGACAGCATTATTTTTATCATATCAGACAGTCACGGCCTAGTTACTATTTCGTTTATTTTCGTTTTTTTCCATGTTAAGAAAAATAAAATGTCGTTACTAATATTAATCCTTGACTGTCGTGGTTCATAAACGTACAAGATTGAATTTTTGTAAATTACCATTAAAACCAGAATTATAGATTATAAACCCGCATAAATATTCAGATTTATGGAATACCTACATGGTTTCTTAAATATTTAAGAAGGAAGAAATATCCCGTTTTCGTTTTTTTGTCTACATCCAGCGACCTGTAAACATATTTTTGAATCTTAAAAACTTCTCAAATGTTATGCTAATTGTACCACTTTTGCCTAGTTTATATATATATATATATATATATATATATATATATATATATATATATATATATATATATATATATTTGTGTAATTAATTATTTAATTTGTTGATATTAACTGTAAAATATGGTATACAAAAAAGCTGAGCTTGTGCTTGTATACAATAATACAATTTAGATTATATACTAGTGCAAAGTCCAAATATTTGTAAATGTCAAAATGTCATTTCGTACTACCAAATCCTCAATTTGATTAGAAATTCAATACGCAACTTGTTTTTCTAGTCTTTAAAACATCTATAATGGCGCAGTAGTTACCATTACAGAGGAGTTTATATATATATATATATATATATATATATATATATATATATATATATATATATATATATATATATATATATATATATATATACAGCAGGAGAAACAGAGCGGTTTTGTCTTTCTTATGACTCCTCAATATGCCATACCTGCGCTCCAACCAGTTGGCGTTGAGGAAGGCATTTTTTCCCTCAGGGCTCGTCCGCGACTTCGCCGCCCCGAAAGTACTGTAGCCTTTGGCTTATTGTGCATGCCCTTAGTCTTTTTACTCCACCCATTCCGAAATCACTGTGCCTTAAACTATTCTGCACAGGGATTTGTAGGGTGAAGTTTTATATTGCTATGTCTTCGGTCTAGACTGATCGTAGATCAGTTGTCTTTTGCGGTCCCGAACTTTACACTCGCACAAGATGTGCTCGGCAGATTCATCCCCCTCGCCGCAGAGTGTGCGTGCGAGGTCCCCCTCGAACCGCCCCATTTTATGCAGGTTTTTCTTGACGGCCATGTGTCCCGTCAAGAGGCCTGTTATGTCTCTGAGCTGTCCTCTGCTAAGATTTAGTAGCACCACAGCTCTCTTTGAACTGAGTTGGTCAATTACTGACTTCCCGTGTCTGAGCCCTGGACAGTCTGCCCAGTACACCTTGTGTTTGTTTCTGACCTAGAACTGAATGACTCCCCTGGCCGTGCTGTTTGTCACGCCCAGAACCGGTTCTGGTCTCATAAATGATTCTGCTGACCCCCTATTCGCGAGGCTTTCAGCTTCTTCATTGCCTTTGATCGCCGAGTGACCAGGCACACAGATGAGCAGATGAGGGTGACCTCATTCTGCCCAGCCAAGATGCTCGTCTCGACTCGGCACTCACTCACTAGCTAGGAGTTTACCCGTGGGCTACTTAGGGCCTTAAGGGCTTCCTGGCTGTCTGTGGCTATGAGGATCCGCTTGTTGGTGTAGCCCCTCCTCTTGTTCTCCCGCACACAGTGCAGGATGGCGTACATTTCGGCCTGAAAGACCGTTGCGTGGGCTCCGAGGGAAATACTATGACTTACCCTCGGTCCTCGGACCAAGGCAGGCATTGCATAATATGAAATCAAGAATAGTACAAAACTCTGTATCTGGTGTTGTGACAGTTGTAGGCTTTGACAGTAGGTTTCATGTACACATAGTACAGCAAGAAGGGAGCTGTGGAAAGAAACTATCGAGCGCGAACAACTAGTCCCCTGGCTGATACCATGACGAGCATTGAACTATATCACTGTCTAGCCACCATTAATTCAGTTCTATCGGCACTTGCGGTAAGATGTATAGAAGGAGAGACAGGCCGGTTTCGCTCTTTTTTAAACTCCTCAATATGCCATACCTAAGTTTCAACAAGATGGCCTTGAGGCAGGCATTGCCATAATATGCAATGGAGAATGGTGCAAAACGCCTTCTCTGATGTGACAGTTCTACGCTTCCACAGTAGCTTCCACGTACACATAATACAGCAATAAGGAAGCTGTGGGAAAAAACTAGCGTGCGAAACAACTAGTCCCCTGGCTAGTACCACGACGGACAATGAATTGCATCACTCGCCAGCCACAATCACTTCAGTCTAGCCGGGACTTGCGGTAAGTTTACAGCAGGAGACACAGGCCGGTTTCGTTCTTCTTGAAACTCCTTATATGCCATACCTGTGTTCCAACAAGTCGGTATTAAGACAGGCATTGTCATAATATGCGATGGAGAATAGCGCAAAGCACCATATCTGGTGATGGTGGCTTGCCATTGATGCAATTCAATGCCCATCATGGTATTAGCCTGGGAAGTAGTTGTTTTCGAACGCTAGTTTTTTCCCACAGCTTCCTTCTTTCTGTACTGTGTAAAACTACTGTGGAAGCTTTGAACTTTCACGACACAAGCAAATTCTGGACGCGGTTGAACCCTATTACAAGTATTTCTCAGGCTTATGACCGCGAAAACTGTCCTGAACTACACATACACACACAAATGTATATATATATATATATATATATATATATATATATATATATATATATATATATATATATATATATATATATATATATATATATATATATATATATATATATATATATATATATATATATATATATATATATATATGAACAGCTGCCGGTCGTGCAGATAATAACCTCACAAATTTGCTGTTTCGATTCAAATTTTAAAAATTTAAGAAGCCGGCAGTATACGGATGATTATATATACCTCAGTCAATATAAGTAAATTGATCTAATGACCTTGTAATTTATGTCCGATTATAACAATATTTTCAAAGAAAAAAATTACTAAGGCTTGTGTCTTACTATAATTGGAGAAGCGATCTGCTGTATATAAGAACAAAATATTTACAACAACGGAACCATGTAACCGAACTGGCGACATCAGAATATATCCAACAAATATTACTTAGATTCAACAATTGTTTTTACTCTTACTTTGTGAAACAGTTCCATAATAAACACAGACGTAGAGTCTATTTCTCTGGATTCACTAATATTCTTACGCGCTGGCTACGTCTTTCATTTATAGAGAAGAATATTAGTGAAGCCAGAGAAATAGTCTCCACGTCTGTATTAAGTCTTACTTAGGACTTCGCTAACATAAGTAACATTTGTTTTCAAACAATGTATTTGTTAACAGAATGCTCTCTTACATTATAAATTGACGTAAAACTATTGCTTTTACACCCTTGTAAGGAATACAAAATAAATGACAGCGAGACAGGTGTCTTTCTGTTTAAAAAGTAATTAATATTACACATTGTAAAATTGTTGCAGTATTAGGCGTAAAATTAATCTGTCATGCTTTTGGTGTGGCAACTCATGCAAATAGATATTAAATTACATAGTAATTTGGTTTGTAATTAATTTTGATTTCATTTTATTATTAACTTAAATATCTGTGGTATTTCATGTAAGACGACATTATTTGTCACTCTTTTTTCCCCGACTCTCTAACAGTATGCACAACTTGTTTTCTGAATGCATGTAAAAATAAATCACCCATTCCTATTCAAGCTTCTACGAAACTGGTAAATAAGGATTTTCTTTTGGCAGGTAATACTGAAGATAAGTGGTAAAGATAAATTCTTGTCACTAACGAAGATAAATAAAGATACTGCTATTACTACCACTACTACTACCACCACTACTACCAGTCACGTCCGGAGACACTCGCAGCACAGATAAGGGGATGGCTGGAGGACTATTTAGCCAGCGACCATCAGTATATACAATTCCAAATAGGAAGCAGCACACCCGGTCAAGAGGCTTTCTCCTCCACGTTGAAACGTGGAAAGACTGGTTAGGGATCCCATCGACGCCCTGAGTCACATGGGCAAAGGGGCTCTACAAAAAAATTAAGCGAAGGGAACCAGGAAGAGCCATTGCGGTGATACTGGTGACACCGACGATAGGGCTACTGGCCAGGGAATGTGAGGCCTCCATGCTTAAGAAAAGGGCAATGCGGGACCGCCGCCCTGCCTACTGGTGGAACCAGGAAATCGCTGACCTTAGGAAGAACTGCTTTCGACACAGGAGGATGGCTCAACGAGCTGGACGAGCCTCTACGGACCTCCTGATAAAAGCGGAGCATTACAGGCAAGCAAGAAGAGCTCTAAAAAGAGCACTCTGGAGAATCAAAAGCGCAGAAATGGAAAGAACCATGTGAGGACATTAAAAGTGACTCCTGGGGGCTGGGGTACAAAGTTGTGCTCCAAAAGGTCAGGGGGAGGGACCCCACCTCGAATATGCCCGCAGAGGTCGAATAAAAGATAGTGGAAGAACTTTTCTCCACCCACACCATAGAGGATTGAGCAGCTGTGGAGTTGCCAGCACAAGACATACTTCTCTTCACCAGAGATGAGCTCATGCGCGCCGCGAATTCCATGCGGAATAAAATGGCCCCTGGCCTAGAGAGGATACTGGAAGAAATACTGAAGATAGTAACGCAGTCACAGCCGGAAGTACTGCTGGACATGTACAACGCATGCCTAACAGAAGGCATATTTCCGGCACAATGGAAAGTTGCGAATCTCGCGTTCATCGCGAAAGGGAAAGGTGACCCCAGTATGACATTAACTCATAGGTCATTATGAATGTTTTACGAGAAGATACTGAAGCGCAGAACTCTAGAGCCAGTTGCAGAGGTCGGAGGATTTCCTCCAAGAGACTACGGCTTCACCACGGGAAAATCGACGGTTGACGCGGTGAAAGAGGGGGCAGTGACGCCTGCGAGGGCAGTGTAGATGGGTAACCACCGGTCCAGAGAATTGCATGTATGACCGTGAACCTGGATGTAAAAAATTACTTTAACTCGGCCAGATGGAAGAACATACTAGATGCTCTTAGGAAGTTACTTGTTCCGGAATATCTATACCGGTGGTTGATGTTCGAGACACGAGAGGGAATGAAGAAGAAGATAACTACCTCGGGAGCAGCGCAAGGATCAGTTTTGGCCACGGACCTGTGGAACTTCAACTACGACGGGATCCTGCGCATGGAGATGCCGAGCGGCGACTTCCTGGTAGGGTACGCTTATGACTTGGTCGCGGTGATTACTGCACGCACGGTGGAGCATCTCCAGATGAAGCTGAGACAGATGATTCGCCTCATATTGAAGTGGATGGAGCTCCGGTGCTTGTCTCTGGCTGTCCAGAAGAAGGAGATTGTACTCCTGATGTCCATAGAGAGAGTCATTCTTATTAATGTGGATGGACAGATCATCGAAACGTCCAAAGCAATAAAGTATCTGGGAGTGATGCTCGACGAAAAGCTTTGTTTTTCGGCGCACTTATGTAAAGCGGTGGACAAGGCAGCGGCCGTCGTAAAAAGTTGGGTGGACTGATGGCCAACGTTGGGGGTCCGTCCCCTTCCAAGAGAAAACTGTTGATGAGAACGGCTGACGCTATTGTGCTGTACGGAGCAAAGGTCTGGGCCACGGCGTTGAAGTTCCAGAAATACCGATTGAGGATGGAAGCGGCGCAGGTTGTTGCAGGAGTAGTCTCGATAGACCTGCAGGCTGAGAGACGCCGAGATATCAACCTGCGGAAAAGCGAGAATACAATGCAGACCGTAAAGATGAACGGGAAGAAACCTGACGAAAAGGGCAGGCTAGATGGGACACCTAAACCCGAGGGCGATAGACGGCCTGACTAATAGTCAATGTGAAGGACTGAGTGGAGAAGAAGCACGGTGAGGTAGGCTATTATTTGAGACAGTTTCTCACCGGACATGGGTACTTCCGGTCCTACCTAGTAAAGATCATAAAGTCAAGCTATTCCTAGTGTAAGTAATGCAAAATCGAAGAAGACAATGCGCACGAAACGTTCTTTGTATGTTCTCGATGGAAACACCTCCGAAGCGACCTGGTTAGCGAAGTAGGAGTTTTCACCCCCGAAACTATCATAATTAAAATTTTAACAAAAGGGAGAGCTGAAATGCCATCGCCAACTTTGTCATCACTGTTGCAGTGGTGTTTTTTTGAGGCACCAAAGTGCATTTACTGGACTTCTGAAGAATATTTGAGAACATACATAATAAATTACACAGTGTTAATACCATTATTGACTTATTCATCCTCTTTATTATCCTGTTTCTAATTTTGCTTACCCTTTTCTGCGATGTATTTTCCCATTGGAAAAATTCGACTGCTGTATTCTGGAAAACGCTTACATCCAATTTAGTATCACTGCCCAGTGCATTAGAAGATTTTTTTGTATCTACTTTACATGTTCGAGCTCGCGAAATTGGTTTCCAATTTTACTAATTGTCCTTGGGATAAAGGCGGCAGATCGGGAACATTTTCTTAAAATAGGCAAGGACCTTCGATGTGTGATCGTGTTTTATCTCTGTAATCAATCATCTGTGGAAATCTTATTTTATGAATTTCGGTTAAATAAACTATGTATCTGAATTGCAGTTAACAACTGACAGCTACTGTCATGCAGTTACAATCAGCAGCCTCGCTGGTCTAGGGATAAAAACGTGTGCCTCTGAACCGAAGGGTTCTGGGTTAGAATCCCAGTGTTTCCCTTTCACTTTTTCAATACAAACTGTAATAAATTAGCATAAGTCGAGGTTCTGGCATTGTGTTTCAGCAAGTTGAAAATCTGCACGTTCCGCCCTTCTGAGTGGGCATCAATCCATCAATTAATTTTAGGGTGTTGTAGCGAAGCTAGTGAATGAGATGAACGTGTTTTATTTTTGCTGTTAATTTTTGTAATAAATTTCAAAGCAGTAGCATTTTTGAATAGAGAATAAAGAGGTCTTTCAAATGCGGTGTCACAAGCCCCTACGTCCTATTTAAAAATTTGGGAGTTGTCACCGTCCAGCTAAGAAAGAAATGTAAAATATCTGAATTTTCATGAAACTTCGCTACCGTAACAAACTTGCTGCGCCGGGATTTTTTGTAACACTGTTTAGCGTTGTGGCAAATCATTATGCCAACGATTTAAAATAAATACACTATACAAGTTTAACTAAGAATATGATATCTAGTCACTGTGTTCCACTTTCTTACACAATTATATGACATTAAAACAACACAATCCTAAAGAAAAATAAATTAGAAACTCGCCTCAAAGAAAATAACAAGTAATTTGTTCATTCTTTTATAAAATATTATTAGCGCCCATATAAAAACTGTGCTCTATACTATCTTCCTTTTGTTATATTGGAAGATAGTATAGTTTATACGTTATGATGAGACAGCACTCAATTTAGCATACTTGAGGCCTGGATTACAGGAGTTATCAGTTATCAATGTTATACTATTTAATAAAATAAAATAAATAACAGTATTTTTTCCGTACACAATCAACGTGAACTTGGTAAATTCGACAGGTAAATATGTGGCGTGATCACACAAAATTCTGGATATCCATGATTATGACATTTCTACCAGAATTTTCATACTTCTACAATATATAAAATAATAGAATGATTATCACAATATGCCAATATTTTAGGAACTGGATCCCGAAAATGGCCTGATTTGGGATTTGGTGGTTGCTAGACAATATCTGGCAAAGCAGGAGGTGTTCAAGCAAGTGTACATAAAATGTATAAAGAAGCGTTAGATTTTCAATGCTCATCCCACCAACTAAATCTTGCTGTAAACGAATTTAACAAAATGCCTGACACTCGTAATACCGGGGGCAAAATGAAAGACATAAAATTTTACTCCGAGAATCAGTTTTGAGCCGAATCTTAATTCCAAATATTTCTCGCCTATGCGAGACCATGTGGTCAGAAAATACATTTTTATGGGCAAAGGCTGACAATTTACAAAATTGTTAGTTGGTTGTACACAGGCTTTATTTTATAACATTTTGTGTTATTTGGAGCTATCGTGACAACCTACTACCTGGTTCCGCACCGAGCTGACGACCCTGTCGTAAATCTCACAATGTCTTTCAAGGGGCATGTTGTTACAGAAATACAGGCGTTATAAATGCTTTCCTCTGAAGCCAATGGCTTCCAGTTACATGCAGCCGTACTAAATTGGACTTGGACAGGAAGCCGAGTGCCCCCTCTATATGACAGTATAGAAGTTCTTGTTCTACAGCGGACATAATCAGACAGACACCTGTACTTTGGCAAAGCCAAGCCTGCACTAGAAGATCTGGAACAACTTTTATCCTCAGAAGCATCTCGCCAACATAACCCAGCTTACTTGCTAGTTACGTTAGGCTACGTTATAAAGTGACTGGGCCATCTCTGTCTCTCCACTGTGACGTCAGATATATTTTGGAAGGGCATTTTTGAGAGTAAAAGTTGATCCGGGTTTCCTGGTGCAAGCTTGCTCTTGCCAAAGTGCAGGTACAGTGGCTTTTAGAGGACTATTCGCAGTGGCAATTATTCTTTAACAACTCATCTGTGCTAGAATCACTGGTGGAAGCTTATCAATTCACCAACGTGAACATTGTAAAAGCCTCGCGGCACATTCAGCCACTCATTATTTTACTATGGAGCTATCAAGACGATGCGAGGAAGTCACAGAGGAACTTATGAAGAATGTCCTGTTTCACTCCTGTTGGTACTGTTGGTACTTTCGTACTTGCGATATGAGATAAAACAGGAGGCATAGACTGGTTTCGCCCTTGTTTGTACTCATCTGTTAGTTTTACCTATACTCCAAGGAGTCGGCCTTGAGACAGGTACTGCGATAATCTGTAATATGGAATACCGTGAAGCGCTTCTAGTACTTACCTTTCCACGCAGAGAGCCATCAAAAAACCAGAGATGGCGCCTCGTCCTATTCTTCATTACATATTATGGCAATGCCTGCTTTAACCCAAATAAACCTGAATTGTTGGTCAAGTTTGTGCAGAGAAAACGTGTATCATCAGCTTAATTGGCATTTTTTATAGTATCAATGTTTCATTTGACATACTTTTGTAATTTTTTATTGTTTCTTCGATGTTATTTTAAAGGAACGGTAGGAATTTGTGGTAAGTGACATGGTATATTTTACTACATACATGTTCTACAAAATAATTATTTATGATGATAGCATTCTTTGGGATGGAAAGCAATTTTACACTTTTCGCAAACAAAATAAGAATTTTTGTGGCAAACTCCGCAGCGAGTTTGCTTATTCTGGTAAATTATCAAGTGGTCCAAGCTTTCATATCGCGAGTGGTTGTGTAAATTTTCTATTGTGTGGATGGACCTCTCTTTGTAGTTTTGCTATGATATTCTTTGCAATACTTCTCGTAAACGACAACTGATCAAGTTTATTATCATCCTTCCTGCTAAGTTGCCAAGCATTCTGACCTGTCATGTCGATACTGTGGGCGATTAGTGGGAAGTGCCACTTTTTCCCTCGTATACGGGTTAGACTTATGTTTTGGTCAGACTTATCGACACATCCCATATTGTCGTTGTATAATTGGATCAGTTTTGGTTGATCAAGCAAAATATGTTTTTTCAACTCGTGAATATCGCTCGACTTTATTTAGGGAAAGTACAGCGAGCACACTTGAGAAAACACATGCGACAGATACTATTATATACCCGTTTCCTAATTTATAACACATTTAGCCTCTTGCACGTTTTTATGTCACTTTTGGAGCTGGCATATCATTACATTTATCCTACTGTCCCTTATAGTATCCGTTCCTTTGATACTCATTTTTTCGAACTCCACTAACAATGAAAATAAATTAGAGAAGTTGTCGAAGAATAAGTGAGACGTCTGATTTTGGATTGCCTGAAGAACTGCAGCATATCGCAAAACTACACTTGCTCCTAATACTAAGTGCTTATATTTTTCCTCGATGACTATGGAAGGTCTCTGGTATGGATCAAACCAGGTAATACAACTTGATTTATTTGCGCCTACCCACAGCTTGTATCCCCCAACGTATATACCTGCGATGGATGAACTGTTTACAGCTATGACGCCCATAGTACCATCGCTTCGTCGATGCTGGAACATTCTTCAAAACTCTTTGAATTTCTTATTCAAGGCATTAAAAATTGGTGCATTTTGGCAAATTTGTGATTATTGTCTATGGTCGCAACTGTGTATATTAGACACGATGTACTGGAATCGATCACGCGAAATAGCGTTACACAATAGTTCATTGTGTGTATTTTCTGCATTCTCCCAATACATTTTACGACGAGAAACTCCGCTCAAAAGCCGAATGCCGATGAAGCATAACGTTTCATCCTTCGAAACAATGACGTCAAAATTTTTTTGTAATGCATATATGTTTGTGTAGTTGGCCAAGATTTCCAACACATCGTCATCAAAAAAATATCTGAACAGTTCCACTGGGGACTTGCTGTTTGCTAAGCTACATATGTTTTGCCAATTAGGAAATTTCGTTTGTGGCATATCTTCATCCGCCCACGTAACATTTACGACCTTCCTTCGTTTTGGCACTGGTCTCACTTGATTCCTGTTATTCAGTCTGAAAGTCACTAGAGGCAACTCATCTTTACTTTCCCAGTTCTAATCATGTTTTAGAATATCACTCGCATCGGAAATTTTATTTTTGTTATTTCTATCTATGCCCTCGTCATAGGAAAACTCTGCTTCAGCTCGGAGTTTACCTCCTGGAAAATTATTCAATACAACCTAATCTTCCTCTCCAGAATTTTCATCAGTATCCCATCTACCATTACGAGGTGGCATTATAATAATATTATTTGGTAGTTTTGGCATCAAATCAGGGCTCTCTGCATACTCAAGCAGTTTTTCAAGAGAGACCGGCTGCTTTCTGTATCTGTAAAGAACAAAAAATGCTACATACTTTATTTTCTTATAAAAATAGTGCAAAATCCTACTGTTCCTTTAAAAGAACACTAATATTCACATGATAAAAGCTAGAAAATAGAGTAAGACGAAATCCTAAATCATAGTGTTACAAAGCACTTCAATAGACGTAGGTGCGGTGTTGCCACATTTCCAGAATTTCCCCAACATCTGAGAATTTTTGCACAATCTGGCAACACCGCCTCCCCACCCCCCTGGGGGTGTCTGGGGTGACCCCCCTCAGGCGAAGTCTCAACCCTCTAGGACCAAAAATAACGAAGCTACCAACTTGTACCCCGTCGGAACGGATAACTGAGGTCTGCACATTCCGAACAGCCTGTATATACACCCTGTATACGCAGAGAACCCTTACACCCTGTATACGCAGAGAGATCTTATAGTTCGAGAAACACCTCTTGTGTAACATAGGAGTGGTGACCACATTTGGATCCTCCTGTATATACATCCCCCTGTATACACACGGGACCGATCTGTATTCACAGAACCTTCTAGTAAAAGAAGGTCCTGGAACGTTCTGGAATGGAACGCTCTAGAAAGGAGTGGAAGGTACGGCGAGTATATAAAAGCGAAAGCAAGCCAGCCCGAGTTCAGTTCAGTTAGAGAATGTGAAGTGACTTCAACAAGCAGTAATCAGTGTGAAGTGTTAGACTGTAGTATAGTAACTTGTGTGCAGATTAGTAATTGTAAGGCCAGTAAATTAAGTGTTTTGTGAGAGAGATATTCTAGAAATTTTATTGTATCCATATTTAGAGTGTAAATAAAGTTGTTTTGTTAAAATTTAAAGTCTCACTTATCCAGAACCCGGAGAAAACGTAACAATTTGGTGTCAGAAGTGGGATAAGTGAGTGAAGAAGTGGACAACTAAGCTAGCTGTAAATGGTAAACACTAGATCGACTGACTACGACGAGATGGCTGAAATCAAAGAGTTGATGGACTTACTGAAAAAACAACGCGAAGAAGACAAAGAAGAACTCAAGAAGCAACGCGAAGAAGACGAACAACGACGACAAGAAGAAGAAAGAAGACGGCGCGAAGAAGATGAACGACGACGGCAAGAAGACAAAGAAGAACTCAAGAGGCAACGCGAAGAAGACGAACAACGACGACAAGAAGAAGAAAGAAGACGGCGCGAAGAAGACGAGAGAAGACGACAAGAGGAGGAACAGAGGCGTCTTGAAAATAAAGAAGAACTCAAGAAGCAACGCGAAGAAGACAAAGAAGGCCTCCGAAGTATGTTCCACAATATGAGAGTTTGATGTAAAAGAAGAAATTGAACAGATCAACGAACAAATAGAAAATGTGGACAAGAAAGTAGAAAATGTGGACAAGAAAGTAGAAGATGTGGAAAATACAATAGGAGTGGTAAACAGGAAAGTAGAAAATGTAACAGAGGATTTGAACAAACGATGGGAAGAAGTGGAGGGGTTGAAAGAACAAATGAAGATGATGATGAAAGGCACAGAAGTCAGACATAGAGAACTGACAGAGCAGGTGATGGGCCAGACTGACAGAACTCAACCAAAAGGAGTTACTGGAATGTCCCCAGTTCAAAATCGTCCGGAAGAAGATATGCCAATCGTGCAGCAGCCTCATGGAACTTTGAAGCCGCCGACTTTTGACGGAGAAACATCGTGGCCCATGTACAGGAGGCAGTTTGAGGCGGCAGCTCTCAGCAATGGGTGGAGCGAACAACAGGCAGCAACTGCTCTAATTCTCTCGCTTAGAGGTAAAGCCCTAGAAATCCTCCAGAACATCCCGGAGTCGAAACAGCAAAACTACTTAACAGTGATACAGGCCCTAGATTTGAGATATGGTAACAAGTACATGAGCCAGGTCTACCAGACACAACTAAAGTCAAGGGTCCAGAAGCCAAATGAGACGCTGCAAGAATTTAGTGCCGAAGTGGAGAAACTTGTGCGACTGGCATATCCCCAAGCCCCAGAAGAATTTGTCAACCAGATAACCGTCCAGACCTTCATCTATGGGGTACTTGATAATGAAATGCAACAAGCTTTAAGGCTCGGAAGGTTCAAAACACTTACGGACTGCGTAATTTATGGCTTGGAATTTGAAGCAGCGAAGAATGCATCTCAACCTCGCCGCAACAGGCTGCGCGAAGTGAAGGAGATAGAGCACTTTGCAGACACGACAGCCGAACTAAGACAAGAAATGAAAATGATAAAAGAAGCCATAAGCAAGCTCACTGTACCGGTTGGGGCACGTAGGACGAAAGCAGATTGGTCAGACATAGAATGTTACAAGTGTGGTAGGAAAGGGCACATAAGTAGACAGTGCTCACAAACGCAACAGGTGGCTCGCAGAAGACAAGAATACACCAACAGTGAGCGGCGTCAGGGAAACGACCTGACGCCAGTGTAAGGGGGCGGCAGCTGGCGTGCGAGTCCCAAGGCCCCAAAGTAAAGGTCTCCACTATCCGACGTTACCACGAGAGCCTCGTTATACCTGGCAGCATAGACGGAAGACAATGCAGTTTCACCATCGATACTGGTGCCACTAGATCCGTTGTACGTCCAGACATGTTGCCAAACAAGTCAGCACTCACTACCAACAAACAGCCTGTGTTGGAGACGGCAAAAGGAGATAGAATACCCCCTTTCAGTAGACTTCCAGAATAAGATCTTGAGAATCGGCAACGAAGAGTTGTATTTATCTCCACCAGCAGGCGAAGCTAATCCCAGGGTGAGACTTATTGTCGACGAAGATACACGGATTCCTGGTAACAGTGAGAAGATTGTCAGAGCCAGGCTAGAGAAGAAACTTGATGGTATGTCTGCTCTCATAGCGGAGCCCCTAAAAGATAGACATGATGGTGCCCTCATCGCACGATGCTTAGTAGACCCAAAGAGGACAATACCCATAAGAGTGGCTAATGTACAAACTAACAGGGTCACATTGAAGAAAGGTGAGGTTATAGCCACTTGCGAACCCATTGACCGAGTGACGTTGTCCAAAAACGTGACACCCACTGCATTAGACAGAAGACTGCCAGTAGAATTAGTAGAGCGGTTCAAGAATTCATGGGGCCAATTGAACAATATGGAGATGGAGATGGCAGTGAAGTTCGTATTGGAGGAGGCCGATATTTTCGCTCAAGATAAAATCACAGGTCGTACGAGTCTAGTGCAACACAGAATTAATACTGGCGACGCAAGACCAATTAGACAGCCGCCGAGAAGACTGCCTTTTGCCAAGCAATCAGAAATCAAGACGATGGTTAACGAAATGCTGGAAGATGGTGTGATCGAGGAATCTAATAGTCCTTGGTCGTCCCCAGTAGTTTTGGTCACCAAGAAAGACGGCACTATGAGATTTTGCGTGGACTATAGGAAGCTGAATGATGTCACCAAGAAAGACAGTTATCCCCTGCCCCGGATCGACGACACTTTGAACACTTTGGCCGGATCAAAGTGGTTCTCTACATTAGACCTGAAAAGTGGCTACTGGCAAGTAGAACTCCATAAAGACGATAAGGAGAAGACTGCTTTTTCAACCGGGAATGGGTTGTACCAATTCAAGGTCATGCCGTTCGGCTTATGTAATGCTCCTGCCACCTTCGAGCGACTAATGGAGTTAGTGCTGAGAGGACTGACATGGGAAACATGCCTGGTGTATCTCGATGATGTCATGGTGATTGGAAGGACTTTCGATGAACACCTGTCGAATCTGAAGCAAGTTTTCTCCAAGCTGAGAGGTGCCAATCTGCAACTCAATCCCAAGAAATGCATCCTCTTCCAGAAGAAAGTGAGTTTCCTCGGACATGTCGTTTCTGAGAAAGGGATAGAAACTGATCCAGAGAAAATAAAGGCAGTAAGAGACTGGCCTGTGCCGAAGAACAAACATGAGGTCAGAAATTTTCTGTGACTTTGCAGCTACTACCGACGCTTTGTGAAGTACTTCAGCAGCATTGCGAAACCTCTGCATAGCCTGACTGAAAATAAGGTCGAGTTCATCTGGTCACAAGATTGCCAACAGTCTTTTGGAGAACTCAAACATCGTCTTCTCACTGCTCCTGTACTGGCTTATCCTCAGGACGAAGGACTGTTTATACTGGACACCGATGCTTCCCAGTATGGCATTGGGGCAGTACTCTCACAGCTCCAAGCCGGAGAAGAAGTTGTGATAGGCTACTTCAGCAAAACGTTCGTAAAAGCAGAAAGGAATTACTGTGTAACCCGGAAAGAACTGCTGGCAGTTGTAAGATCCATCGAACATTTCCACAGCTTTCTGTATGGAAGAACATTCCGCGTGAGGTCGGATCACTCTGCTCTGCAATGGCTTCTGAACTTTAGAAATCCCGAAGGACAGATAGCCCGATGGATAGAGAAACTGCAGAGCTACGACTTCCAGATTGAACATCGAAAAGGAAGAAGTCACGCCAATGCAGACAGCCTGTTGAGAAGACCATGTTCAGTGCATGAATGTAAATTTTGCGAGCGACAAGAGAACAAAGAGATCGACAAAGTAACTCATCAGATCAAACAACTGGTGGCAGGACAGGGGAATAACACCGATCTAGACGTAAATCTTGAATACATCAGAGACGCACAGAAGACAGATCCGGACTTGAAAAATATTAGAGAATGGCTACAAAAGGGGAAAAGACCTGAGTGGCACGATGTGTCCCGGTTTGGGGCGGAGGTTAAAGGCTACTGGCTACAATGGGACTCATTGTGTCTATAGAATGACATGATCACTCGAAAATGGGAAACTGCCGATGGTAGAGACTGTATATACCAGACCGTTGTGCCAAGTGAGTGCATAAGCAGTGTTCTTCAAGAGTTACACAATAGTAGAAGTGGAGGCCACTTTGGGGTCAACAGGACTCTTGCCAGAGTGAGAGACCGCTTCTATTGGATAAACTGCCGAAGGAGCGTGGAAGAATGGTGCAAAAGGTGTGAACAATGTGCTTCAAAGAAAGGACCAAAGACCCGATCCAGAGGAAAAATGATGCAGTACATATCAGGTACACCGTGGGAGAGAGTTGCCGTAGACATCGCAGGACCTTTTCCCATCACAGAGTCTGGAAACAGATACATAATGGTGGCGATGGACTACTTCTCGAAATGGCCTGAAGTTGCGCCGATCCCCAACCAAGAGGCAATGACCGTAGCAGAAGCCCTGATGGAAAATGTCATATCACGGCATGGCGTACCCTTGGAGATTCACACCGACCAGGGCCGGAATTTCGAATCAGAGGTCTGGAAGAGCCTAATGGACTTGCTAGGCATAAAGAAAACGAGAACAACGCCACTCCACCCTCAATCAGACGGCATGGTAGAACGGCATAACAGGACCATCAATCAGTATCTTGCTATGTTTGTCGACGAGAATCAGAGAACCTGGGACAAGCTGATACCTCTGTTCCTCCTAGCTTACAGAAGCTCTCAGCATGAATCTACCGGCTACACTCCATCCATGATGTTGACCGGCAGAGAGATGCGGTTACCAATCGACATGACGAGACCACCACCGAACGAGGACATAGCGGACCTAGCTACGTTACCTGAGTATGTCGCCGACCTAGAAGGAAAACTGCGCACTATACACAGATGTGTCAGAGATAGGCTCCTCTTAAGCAGTGACCGGATGAAGATGCGCTTGGATCGCAGAGCAACACCCCATACATTCAAGGAAGGTGATGCAGTGTGGCTGTACCAACCGACAAGGAGAAAGGGCCTCAGTCCCAAACTTCAGAAACCATGGGAAGGGCCATACTTGGTGACTAAGAAAATTAACGACCTAGTCCACAGAATCCAGCTGTCTCCAAGAACTAAACCCAAAGTTGTTCACATAGAGAGGTTGAGTCCCTATCGGGGCAACGCACCCCCAAGTTGGCGGCCGGTAAATACTGTTCGGGACGAACAGTCTTAAGGAGGGGGGCAGTGTTACAAAGCACTTCAATAGACGTAGGTGCGGTGTTGCCACATCTCCAGAATTTCCCCAACATCTGGAAAATTTTGCACAATCTGGCAACACCGCCTCCCCACCCCCTGGGGGTGTCTGGGGTGACCCCCCTCAGGCGAAGTCTCAACCCTCTAGGACCAAAAATAACGAAGTTACCAACTTGTACCCCGTCGGAACGGATAACTGAGGTCTGCACATTCCGAACACCCTGTATATACACCCTGTATACGCAGAGAACCCTTACACCCTGTATACGCAGAGAGATCTTATAGTTCGAGAAACACCTCTTGTGTAACATAGGAGTGGTGACCACATTTGGATCCTCCTGTATATACATCCCCCTGTATACACACGGGACCGATCTGTATTCACAGAACCTTCTAGTAAAAGAAGGTCCTGGAACGTTCTGGAATGGAACGCTCTAGAAAGGAGAGGAAGGTACGGCGAGTATATAAAAGCGAAAGCAAGCCAGCCCGAGTTCAGTTCAGTTAGAGAATGTGAAGTGACTTCAACAAGCAGTAATCAGTGTGAAGTGTTAGACTGTAGTATAGTAACTTGAGTGCAGATTAGTAATTGTAAGGCCAGTAAATTAAGTGTTTTGTGAGAGAGATATTCTAGAAATTTTATTGTATCCATATTTAGAGTGTAAATAAAGTTGTTTTGTTAAAATTTAAAGTCTCACTTATCCAGAACCCGGAGAAAACGTGTCAATATGATATACTAAATACTACACCATCTGTGACAGTTATCTGCTAAAATGCCACGGAAATATAGACAAATATCAATAATACCTACGCCCACATGTTCACTGTTTCGTTGCAATAATACCTGCACAAAATTATTTGTCAACTAAAATTTATCAAAACTTTTTAGGTTATCCATAGACAACTAAACTGCAGCCATAAAGATTATTCTACCTTATCTTATCAGCGCCATCCAGAAATAACGGCTATAAGCTCAACCAGAAAATTATTTTTCAGATGTTCTTCATAAGGAACGGTAGGCTATTTTGGGTTAAGACAAATTTTTTTTAAAGAGTTGAGGAGAAAATGCCTCAGCAACACCTTTTTATGATCCATAGCCCCGATGTGCCTTAAAAAAAGGCCACGTAAGAAATGAACTTTATATTTGGGAGAGGAACCAAATGCTTATATACTGGAGAAAAATGCCAGACTTTAGGCAGGCAAAACGGTTCATCACCATATCAACAGAGAAGTCTGAACTCTTTCTTGAATTGAACAGGAACGACTTGAGAATAATCAGATGACTTTTCACGGGATGCTTCCCAGAAGGTACCACCTTACGAAGATGGGTAATAGCCCAGGTCCAATCCGGGTTGATGGTCAACATATTAGAGACAAGCTGAAATTTGGTACAGTGCTTTGTTTTGAAGTTCTAAACATACCCTGAAATCCCAGAGGTAAAATGTTGAGCCCGTCCCCCCAAAGGGGGTAAAATTAGTCTTTTTTTACTATTTTCTTTATATCTTGAAAACGAAGCTTTGTATGAAAAAATGGCAAGAGAAAAAAGTTGAAGAGCTGAAAATTTTCTAGCGAAAATATCTACTTTAATTTTTTAAAAGTTAGCAGTGGCAGAGCTGTGAATTTTTCAATTGGGAGTATTTTTCTGAATATTCCGAATATGTGCTAAATAATGTATTTTTGGCTAGATTACTTAAATAAAATACATATAAATTAATGTTAAGGTAACATGTAATAATACAGTGCAGTACTATGTGCTTTTTTTGGGGTGTAAATTTCGGGGGGTAATCTGTTGTGGATATAATAACAAAGATTAAATAAACCAAAATACTTTATTACTAGAAGTCTAATTAAAGAAAAGTGAACTGATCTAAATATCTTCTTGTTCATCTATATCCATATTTACAGCCCGGTTTAGACAGGTAATTTCGTTGCATTGGCCACATGCCATAGTGCACTTTAGGCTCATTCGCTTGCACGTACATGCTTTTTTACACCATTATCATGAACAATTGCAATAAATTTTCTCTAGAACCCATGTAGGGGCAATGCTTTGGTCGGAATGAATTGGCTGCAACTCTTGATTTCTTAGACTCCAACCACAGTCTTGTGGTGGTATATGATTATTTAACCACGCATATGAATATGATATAAAGTTTTACTTGCATGATAAACCTGACTTACCTTATAGAAAACTTTATATTCGTGATACTTTGCGCTATTTGAGGTAGGTGGTAATGAAGCAAAGTTAAAATCAGTACTAAGGCTTTGTTTAGCTACGTACTGCTGGTAAAGCGTGTATCTAACACTATCCAAATCTGACTTTGTTGATTTTTTAACATATGCTGTTATGAAAAATTGTGAAGTAACTGCTTCTACATTATCCTTTGAAGCCTGAGGGTTATAAAATTCTTTTAACAGCGTATATAGCGTTTTTTCTGGATAATCTTTACTAAATTCACCTTTCTTTTACTGAACAACGCAGACCTTGTGTCACAACCGGACATTGCGTGCATACTAAGAATAACATCCTTTAGGTCTCCCAATTTTTGTTGTAAGGTCGATATGTCGCTTATTTTATTTGGCTTTGATAATTTTCCCCGACGGATCATAAATAGTCTTTTCTGACAATAATGAATTAATAACACCATGACATCTGTATCATCGCTCACTATTGCAACCGCATCTTCAGAATTTTCGCTGATTGCTACTGCTGTGCTTACAATGAGAGTATCGGCATTACCAACTGAGTATTTTACATTGACTCCATTTTCATGCAACATTTTCCCGAGGGCACATATGAAATTGGTTTTGTTGATGGTATTTGATAAAAAATCTGCTTTTGGTATACCGACAGCAGATAAATCCGAAATAGATACAATGGGTACTATTCTTTTGCCCAATGACCTGCGATTTTGTTCAACAATTTTGGTCTGCATTTCCTCATGCCCGTTAAAAACCACAGTGACATTTTGACCATAATGATATTTTATGTGATTGTAGTACTGAGAAAATATATCTGAAAATATTGCAGCACTTTGCCAGATAACTTTATGAAGTAAGTAGCCTCTATCTATTAGGTAATGTGTTACGGAACACGAATTTTGAAGTAACGGCGGGCATAGTTTGTCAAATATTTTATATAACGCTGATTTAGTAGTTTTTCGTAATGATCCGTTATCAAATAAACTAAGAGAGCATGGTGCTAATTCATTCTTAAAACACAATTTGATTTTTTCAGATGATGCAGAGCAGATTATTCCACTAAAAAGAAGTGCAGGGTTTACAGTTATCTCTCCACCCTTTATTTTTATCGGGGAAGCTTCTGATGAGAGCGGTTTTACTCTGTCACTGCGTTTAAGGTGTAACTTACTGTAGTTGGTACCAATTATTCTACTTACTACTTTTTACCTATTTCCGCAGCTTTATCGCAATTTACGTGTTTTGGCTCCTGTCCTTAATTATCGTAGATGTAACACGTGACGGAAGTGGGAGTAGCAACTGCCGATGGTTACTTAGCAACCACGTCGATCAGAGGCGTCGTGAGTTTTATCTTCGTTACAAACTTCAAGGGAGTAGATAACTATTATTTTTGGAGAGCGGTAAATATTCGTTCGATCTCGCGACGGATTATAGCCAGAAGGGGGAAGGGGAGTTATTTAACCTTGTTATTTTTATCAACAAAGATTTACACAACCCCACAAATCCCCTTTGTGCAACTCTTTATATATATTTTTGATAATATTGATTTATCCATGCTTATTTGGTACTTTAACTACCTCTTACTATAAGATATTTAACTGTTAAAAAAACCTAAATTTAAAAATCCATAACTCCGCCACTGCTAACAAAAAAAATTCGGAGTAGACTTCTTTGACGCAAAATTTTGAGCTCTTCAACTTGTCCCTCTTAGTATTTTTTCCTACATTGCTTCGTTTTCAGGTTAAAAAGGAAAAAGTAAAAAAAGGCGAATTTCACCCCTTTTGGAGGATTGTTTTAGGGGGACGGACTCAACGTATCACCGCTGGGGTTTTAGCATATATTAAGCACTTCAAAACCAAGCACCACACCAAATTTCAGATTGTCTCTAATTTGTTGAGCATCGCCCATATAAAACGATAAATCGAGCTTGGGCTATAAGGTGGACAGTGAAAACTGCAGATACTGCACTGAAGGACCGGAAAAACAGAACACTTGCTTTGCGATTTCATGGTTCCGTTCTGCAAAAGGCATAAATATCTTGGAATGGAGAGTTTACCATGCTAGAAAGTGGGTAAAATAGCTCCCAAACAGATAGTAGACTACATAAAAAGTCTGAACTTATTGGACAAATAAAAAAATAGTCATGCATAAAAGATCCAGTGTGGTCGCAGCGCAGAGGCAGATGTCCTATACAACTCACTGAGCAATTCAAAGTCTACAGTCGTAAAGTTTAAAATTAACGGAATAAATTTGGCTCCAGCATTCGCAGATTATATATATAAACCAATTCCATCAAGTAAATAGCTTTTTAGCAATGAAGCATTAAATCATTTAATCCTAATACATTTTAGCACTTCTACCGCCACCTATCTTTTCATCAACCTTATAGGTATTTAGCGCCACTATAAGCTCACATATTTTTGTAGCCTTAAATATTTTTTTACAATAATGTTTTCACTCATGGATTTGTGGCTTATATCTAAATCTTAGCAATGTAATTGATATATATATATATATATATATATATATATATATATATATATATATATATATATATATATATATATATATATATATAAGATAGTCAATAACATTTCGTTTATTACACTGTTAGTTTAAGGCGCTACTGATTGAACTTGGAATTTTAAAACGATTTCGTTCACAGTGAAACACTGTGCATTCAACAAGAATGGGTTTAACAGATAAAGGAACATTACAGTCACTGCATATTGGTCTATCAGTTCCAACAATTAAGTAGTCGTGGTACAACCTTGTGTATGCACTTCGAAGGCGGGCTAGTAATACCTGGTTGCGCCTGTTTGGTGTACTTCTCGGCCAAGGTTTCACTACATTTTTAATGTTTATTAGTTTTGAAGAGGACCAGGTCCACTCACATTTCCAGGTGTTTAAAACAATATTTTTAGAGAATACCTGGGTATCACTGGACACAGTTATTTCAAATGTTTCCGATTGAGAGGTTGGTTAGCGAGTTGCAACATCTACTTTTTCATTACAGGCAATACCAATATAAGATGGGCACCCCAAAAACACCAAACGCTTTCCAAGTTGATTTAGTGCGCGCAGTTTACTTTTAATATCAACTCACATAGGTTTTGTTGGATACAGCTGTTTTAGACTTTTTATAGCACCGAGGGAGTCTGATATTATGATAATTATTAGTTACACTAGTATTTTTGAGATGTAGAAATGTCTGTAGATATGCTTACAGTTCTCCTGTAAATATATGCTATAACAGGGAGGTTGGAAATAGAGGTCTTATCTGGCGATACCACTGCCCAACCAACACCAAAACAACAAGTTTTGAACGAGTCTGTGCATATTTCTGTGAAGTTTTCATACAAGGCCAACTTTGTGTGAAAACACTTATTGAATACAGATAAGGTTGGAACTTTGGAATAGTGGCACTTTTCCAGTCCGGTGGTATGTTGAAACGATTCTGTTCCACGCGAGGGAAGATGACTTGAAGATCATCCATTAATGCGTTCATAGTAAACTAGCTAAGCTCTTGGTTTGTTTGCAAATATCTTTCAGCATCTATTTGTCAATGTGTTGGCGTATAGTGGGTGGTCGGGGTTAGCGGCAAGTGAGACTGCACGAAATCGGCTTAGCAACTTTTTTATGGAATCTCCTGACGGTTCGCCAGCGAGATAGTATATGCTCTCTATCGGACTGGCCTTGAAAGTTCCCAAGCTGTTTTTAGTGCAGTATTATGGATGATGTCCATGAGCACTGATTTTGTGGCAGATGCATAGGCAATTGAACCGTAATCTAATTTTACGTCTGAGAATCTGCCCTCCAAGAGCTATTCGCCAGGGTTTTTTTTAAAATCAAATTTAGAATTTTTTGGCAACTTGTTTCATAAAAGGGATGGCGAGATTTGTTTTGTATGCCGTTCTAAGTGATAACGTATATACCATATTATGCACATACCTAGTATTTAACAATTTAGTCCTCAGTTTGAGCTAATTTACTTTATTTTGTGTGTCATATATCACATAAACATTATCGCAGGAAGCATTTTGATGAGTAAAGCGTTTTATCAGCAGATTACTGTTACGAAGCAGGTACCTTCTAATCGTCAGTTATATTTATGTTTATGTTTGAGATATTGCGCCATTATATAGTTGCAATGACCTCATTAAAACTTATAAGTTTTCACACGAAGTTACAGCAATAATAACTTTTATTGCTGTTAAATTTACTTATAACCGGTCTGCTAAGTACTTTCTTTATATGGTATTTCGTAGACACTGAATAAAGTAATATTAGGTGGAAGAGTAGAGATGTTAAGGTAGAATGTATGCAGTTACTTCAATTAAACAATTACTCGACTTGTTCTTCTTTGGTTTTAAGAAGAACTGGTGTATAAAAAGTGGTAGAAAGACAAACTTTTATTATACAATAAATAAGCCAATAATAATGCACGTGTGTTATGTTAGCGAATTTTCATTAAATGTTTCAAATTTCAATAACTTAATTTGCTATGGATCTAGAAAGTTGAATTATGGTATATAATAAAGTCTTTAATAGGGCAACATACCTACCAGATTTTATCAAAATAACCTGGTTACCTGGTTATTTTTTGAGATACCAATTTTTTTTTTAGAAACATTTTTTTTTTAAAACTGATCCGATCGGGCTAGCTAACGAATTGATCCAAGCTAGTAAAAGAAAGGTATATATATATATATATATATATATATATATATATATATATATATATATATATATATATATATTATATTATATATATATTGGGTGTCCCAGTTCTCCTGTTCCAACCGGATATCTCGGCTAGTAAGTTCGTAAGTCATATTTTAATATTATAATGGCTTAAGAACCGGTTATTTGAAAATGAACGAATATGTCGGGGTTAGCGGCAAGTGAGACTGCACGAAATCGGCTTAGCAACTTTTTTATGGAATCTCCTGACGGTTCGCCAGCGAGATAGTATATGCTCTCTATCGGACTGGCCTTGAAAGTTCCCAAGCTGTTTTTAGTGCAGTATTATGGATGATGTCCATGAGCACTGATTTTGTGGCAGATGCATAGGCAATTGAATCGTAATCTAATTTTACGTCTGAGAATCTGCCCTCCAAGAGCTATTCGCCAGGGTTTTTTTTTTAAATCAAATTTAGATATTTTTGGCAACTTGTTTCATAAAAGGGATGGCGAGATTTGTTTTGTATGCCGTTCTAAGTGATAACGTATATACCATATTATGCACATACCTAGTATTTAACAATTTAGTCCTCAGTTTGAGCTAATTTACTTTATTTTGTGTGTCATATATCACATAAACATTATCGCAGGAAGCATTTTGATGAGTAAAGCGTTTTATCAGCAGATTACTGTTACGAAGCAGGTACCTTCTAATCGTCAGTTATATTTATGTTTATGTTTGAGATATTGCGCCATTATATAGTTGCAATGACCTCATTAAAACTTATAAGTTTTCACACGAAGTTACAGCAATAATAACTTTTATTGCTGTTAAATTTACTTATAACCGGTCTGCTAAGTACTTTCTTTATATGGTATTTCGTAGACACTGAATAAAGTAATATTAGGTGGAAGAGTAGAGATGTTAAGGTAGAATGTATGCAGTTACTTCAATTAAACAATTACTCGACTTGTTCTTCTTTGGTTTTAAGAACTGGTGTATAAAAAGTGGTAGAAAGACAAACTTTTATTATACAATAAATAAGCCAATAATAATGCACGTGTGTTATGTTAGCGAATTTTCATTAAATGTTTCAAATATCAATAACTTAATTTGCTATGGATCTAGAAAGTTGAATTATGGTATATAATAAAGTCTTTAATAGGGCAACATACCTACCAGATTTTATCAAAATAACCTGGTTACCTGGTTATTTTTTGAGATACCAATTTTTTTTTCAGAAACATTTTTTTTTTAAACTGATCCGATCGGGCTAGCTAACGAATTGATCCAAGCTAGTAAAGGAAAGGTAATATATATATATATATATATATATATATATATATATATATATATATATATATATATATATATATATATATATATATATATATATATATATATATATATATATATATATATATATATATATTGGGTGTCCCAGTTCTCCTGTTCCAACCGGATATCTCGGCTAGTAAGTTCGTAAGTCATATTTTAATATTATAATGGCTTAAGAGCCGGTTATTTGAAAATGAACGAATATGGATTCATTATCTTATTTAAAAACTATTAAGCCATTAAACGTTACATATTTTGATTTGAAAAAAGGTTATTTGCTTTATTCATTTAACATTGACTTTTAGACCATCGTAATGTTACGTTAATTTTTTGGCTTACATGAGAAGCGTTCAAATCATGATATCCCAAGGGTGCCATGACGTCTACTACACATTTCGAAAGACATTTGCTGTAAAATTAAATGTAAGTCGCTTTACGTAATCATAGAGTCGAACAGCACGATTTCGTTGACATTCCCCATAAATTGAAATCATATCGAACTTTCTTCGTCAGTGAAGTCAATTATTTCCATATTTTTGATTTCGCTGAACAATGCTTTGAACAGAACGTTTAATTGTAGCAACTGACGTTTAAATTTTAGAGCAAATGTCTTTCGACAGGCCGAATAGTTGAGTTTGCGATGTGAATAACCTCTCGAATTGGACTAGGCGGTCGCGGGTTTGGGTCCCGTATTCGGAAAGTTGGTCTTTTTCACTCGAATGTGGAAAGGCCGGCTTCTGATGAGTTATGGGTGGTGTCCTTTGTCTATATGTGTATGTAAGCTCCCCGGCACAGATTTCTGGGTGCGGAGTTTGTCTACTGTGGTGTTATTATTATAATAGTAGACGACGTCATGATGCCCTTGTAAAATCATGATTCGAACTGTTTATCATGCAAACCACAAAATAAATATAGCTTTACGATGATATAAAAGTGAATCAAAGAATAAAGCAAGTAGACTTTTTTCAAGTCAATATGTATGTAACGTTTAGGAGCTTAATACTTTTTAAATGAAATTAATCCGTATGTGACTTATGATTCACGATTTTAAAGGGAATGTGGCGTAAATTGCAAATTTTCGAAAAAATATACAGGGTGTTATTAAAAAATTAAAAGTTTTTGGCCGCAAGTTTCACCATTCTATTTAATAGTTGTTTTTTTAAGATCTATAATCATATATGCGATAGCCAAAATTTCAAATCTACAACCCTCAAGCCAGCCGAGATATCCGGTTGGAACAGAAGAACTGGGACCCCTAGTATGTATTATATATATATATATATATATATATATATATATATATATATATATATATATATATATATATATATATATATATATATATATATATATATATATATATATATTCCTCGGCGTCATCTGTGAGTGCATGCAAGCTGCCTGTAGCATAATCGAAAGGTGGTGTGGTGAGCTGGGACTCTCTGTAAACCCGGCGAAGACGGAGATGATCCTATTTACCAAGAAAAGCAAGGTAGAGGGGTTTAGGGCGCCCGTGATGTTTGGAAAACCTTTAGCTTTAGGGCGGGAGGTCAAACATCTGGGGGTGATCTTGGACTCCAAACTAACATGGGGGTCGCAAATAGAACGGGTTGTAACGAAGGGAGTAGCGACCCTCTGGCAGCTGCATCGAGTGATAGGGAGGACCTGGGGAGTTAATCCTCGGATCCTTCACTGGATCTACACTGCGATTGTCAGGCCGAGAATCCTCTATGGGGTGTTGGTCTGGTGGTACGGTGTGAACCAAACTTCCAGCAGGAAGCTGGCCAAACTCCAAAGGCTGGCAATCCTGAGTATCACAGGTGCTATGAGGACGACACCCTCAGCCGCGCTAGAGATCCTGTTGATGCTGCCACCGCTTCCCGTCTGTGTCAGGAGGGAGGCGATGGCGTCGCATCTCAGAATGCGAGACTCGGGAAACTGGTGCGGAAAGGGAGCAGTAAGAGGACATGCAAGATTCGCCATGGAGGTGGAAAAAGAAATTCCGAATTCCGCCACAAAGGTGCGGGATGCTGAGGATGATATTAGGTTGACTAGGCCATACACCCTCAGGATCCCCAGTAAGGATCAGTGGAGGGAAAATGAGGTTGAATTCCAGCCCGCAAGACTGGTATGTTTTACCGACGGATCGCGGCTGGAGGACCAACAATCCTCCGGGGCAGGAATATACATCGAGGGCCTGGGGGTGCGTGAGAGCTATGCCCTTGGTGCATATACCACGGCATTCGAAACAGAGGTGTACGCTATCCTGTCTGTGGCCAACAGACAGGATGTGAAGAGGAGTCCCGAAAAATGTGTGTTCATTTGCTCGGACAGCCAGGCAGTCCTCCGGGCAGTCTGCGCGGCCAAAATTAGGTCTACACTGGTTCAGGAGTGCGCTGACGCCCTCAGAGGGTTAGCCAGGACAAAGGAGGTACAACTAGTGTGGGTTCCGGGACACTGTAGCGTGGCGGGAATGAGGTCGCGAATAATCTTGTAAGGCTTGGTTCCCGGCGGCCGTTCTGTGGCCCGGAGCCGGCCATAGGTATAAGTAGGAAGTCGGTCTCCGTTGCCTTAGACAGGTGGACCTAGGAAGCAATGAAGAGGCGCTGGGGGTCGGTTGGTGGCTGCAGGCAGGCGAGTCACTTCGTGGAGGGGCCGGACAGATATAAAGCTGTCTGGCTACTCGGAAGGAGTCGACCTACGCTTCGCCGCATCCTTGGGGTGCTCACAGGCCACTGGGCCCTTAGAAGACACCTTACATTGATAGGCGTAGAGAGGGATCCCATTTGCCAGGAATGCGGCGACGATGAGGAAATGTCCTACCACTACCTGTGCGAATGCGAGCCTTTTGAGAGTCTTTGAGCAGAATTGTTCGGATCAAGGACTCTGCAGAGGAATCAGGTAAGTACCGTCCAATTGAAGACCGTCACGGCCTTCATCTCGAGGTCGAGGCGGTTTGGCGGCGGAACCGAGGAGGAGTAGAGCATGGTTGCTGGGGTTGGCAAAAAGGGCCAATATATATATATATATATATATATATATATATATATATATATATATATATATATATATATATATATATATATATATATATATATATATATATATATATATATATATGAAATTTCGGCACGATGCAATGATAATCAAAAGACGTTGAAAACGTATAGACACCATGCATATAAAGTTGATTTGTACCAAGCTTTATATGCCAAAGATTGTTCACGAAGGCTAGCATTCCGTAGGCGGTTTCATAATTAGATTTATCTTGCCGGTGATTTCATCAAGAATTTCTCTGGATAGATGATACCTGCTCTACTAAGAATGATGTACTCAACCATAATAACTTCCACTATTATTTATATACGAATCCACGACTCCTTAGAAAAGCTTTCCTTTTGCTGCGTAATACTCTGCTAACATCAATTTTTTTTAAGATAGCTTGACTGGTGAACGTTACCTTCAGTTATAGCCGAATGATTTACAATTTTTTTATAGGAAAAACCTCTAAGTGTGTTACGAAATATTGTTTTTTTTACAACAAGGCTGTGCACCGGCTCATAATGCACGAATTGTGATAAATCTTCTTAATAGTGTTTTTGACAACAACTGGATTGGTACTAGTGTCAAGCATCGTTGAAACTAGTCATGATATCGACTTCTTGCTTAACGCAACATTGATTTTTTTTGTTTAAAGTCGCTCTATTTCAGCGACTATGAGCAATCAACGACGCCGGGAAGCAGTTTCACCTCACTATTCTTGAAAGTTTGCCGAACTCCTGACTTTCTGTAAGCAGGGTAGGGATCTTTAACGTTCCCAACATCACATGAACACGGGACCGACGGATTTACACCCCCTACGATGGGCGGAACATGCATACATTCAATTTGCTCAAATATACTGCCACAATCTTGGTTAACGTTAATGTTACAGTATTTACTGAAAAAGTGAAAGCAAAACCCTGAGATGGAACCCAGTATCCCTCGGTTTACAGGCACACGTTGTTACCACTGAACCACGGAGGCTCTAATTTAGAAGCAACTATGGAGATTTTGAAAGCATTATTAAAAATGAAAGACTGAAGCTGTTAAAAAATAATATTGTAAAGTATTATTCTAAGAAAATATTTTGTTTTTAAGGATTTAACACTAAGCAACGTGTAATAAGTTTATAAATTATTAAATCTTTTAGGGACAAAAAAGTTTGGATAACAACCGTTTTCAAGACATTTTGTACAAGCCTACAGAGGTTATAAGGGGTAGCCAATTAAACAAATATTGGTAAAGCTTGATAAGGTCGAAAGGGTGCATCACGGGTAACCTAATGTATTAAAAAGTTCTTAAAATGTGTGTTTCATCTGTGTTGCGCCAGATCACCAAAGAAATCAATTTCATGCCCGTGGTTTTTTAATGGGACTAGGAATCTGGAGAATAATGTAGTGTAAAAAATTCATACGGCAAAATCTAGGTTGGTTTCAATCTTTCTTGTCCAGTATACCTAGCTATGCTAAAAGTAGTCATTTAGGGGCATTATTTGTAAACGAGCTTATTTTAAACTAAGTGTTAAAGATTCGATTAAACTAAATTTCACAAGCAAGTTTTGAACAGAAATGAAAGGGTATCTTTTCGTCATTTTTGTATGATATACAAGAGCTATTGTGTGGTAAAAAGGCTCCCATAATTTAAATAAATACGTTGTAATTATTAAATAAGGAAGTTAGGTAATAATTGCCTAAAATAGAACTGTAATTTCGACTAGATGACGTCATCTTTTGATATTCAACTTTATGATCAGCTAAATATTCTTAAGTTAAATAATATTGAAAAACTAGACGATTATTATTGTTTTTTCTATTGTTTCTAACTGATGTAAATATAGTGATGTAATAGTTTGATTAAATATGTTTTAAATTTATACCTTATCTGTTATGAAGTATTTGTGGTATCAGATGACATACGTTTAGCATATCCAAAACAAAGGTCAGGAATATATACAAAATGCATATACATTTTAATTGCAATATTTAATTTGATTGATGTTTGGTAAAAAAAAGCGTGTGCTGTAAAAACAAAAATGTTAACCTAGTTAGCAGCTGTCAGTTGTAACCGTTAAGCTTTTTAGTGAATTTTTATTTAAAAAAATTAACTAATAGAGAGGTATCGATGGTAAGACTTTGCAAAATTTTTTTTCAAATGAGCACGAACTAGCACCTCTAGAACCCATATCCGGGGTCAGTTTCAATTTTTAAATGTTTATATATATATATATATATATATATATATATATATATATATATATATATATATATATATATATATATATATATATATATATATATATATATATATATATCTGTGTGTGTGTGTGTGTGTGTGTGTGTGTGTGTGTGTGTGTGTGTGTGTGTGTGTGTGTGTGTGTGTGTGTGTGTGTGTGTGTGTGTGTGTGTGTGTGTGTGTGTGTGTGTGTGTGTGTGTGTGTGTGTGTGTGTGTGTGTGTGTGTGTGTGTGTGTGTGTGTGTGTGTGTGTGTGTGTGTGTGTGTGTGTGTGTGTGTGTGTGTGTGTGTGTGTGTGTGTGTGTGTGTGTGTGTGTGTGTGTGTGTGTGTGTGTGTGTGTGTGTGTGTGTGTGTGTGTGTGTGTGTGTGTGTGTGTGTGTGTGTGTGTGTGTGTGTGTGTGTGTGTGTGTGTGTGTGTGTGTGTGTGTGTGTGTGTGTGTGTGTGTGTGTGTGTGTGTGTGTGTGTGTGTGTGTGTGTGTGTGTGTGTGTGTGTGTGTGTGTGTGTGTGTGTGTGTGTGTGTGTGTGTGTGTGTGTGTGTGTGTGTGTGTGTGTGTGTGTGTGTGTGTGTGTGTGTGTGTGTGTGTGTGTGTGTGTGTGTGTGTGTGTGTGTGTGTGTGTGTGTGTGTGTGTGTGTGTGTGTGTGTGTGTGTGTGTGTGTGTGTGTGTGTGTGTGTGTGTGTGTGTGTGTGTGTGTGTGTGTGTGTGTGTGTGTGTGTGTGTGTGTGTGTGTGTGTGTGTGTGTGTGTGTGTGTGTGTGTGTGTGTGTGTGTGTGTGTGTGTGTGTGTGTGTGTGTGTGTGTGTGTGTGTGTGTGTGTGTGTGTGTGTGTGTGTGTGTGTGTGTGTGTGTGTGTGTGTGTGTGTGTGTGTGTGTGTGTGTGTGTGTGTGTGTGTGTGTGTGTGTGTGTGTGTGTGTGTGTGTGTGTGTGTGTGTGTGTGTGTGTGTGTGTGTGTGTGTGTGTGTGTGTGTGTGTGTGTGTGTGTGTGTGTGTGTGTGTGTGTGTGTGTGTGTGTGTGTGTGTGTGTGTGTGTGTGTGTGTGTGTGTGTGTGTGTGTGTGTGTGTGTGTGTGTGTGTGTGTGTGTGTGTGTGTGTGTGTGTGTGTGTGTGTGTGTGTGTGTGTGTGTGTGTGTGTGTGTGTGTGTGTGTGTGTGTGTGTGTGTGTGTGTGTGTGTGTGTGTGTGTGTGTGTGTGTGTGTGTGTGTGTGTGTGTGTGTGTGTGTGTGTGTGTGTGTGTGTGTGTGTGTGTGTGTGTGTGTGTGTGTGTGTGTGTGTGTGTGTGTGTGTGTGTGTGTGTGTGTGTGTGTGTGTGTGTGTGTGTGTGTGTGTGTGTGTGTGTGTGTGTGTGTGTGTGTGTGTGTGTGTGTGTGTGTGTGTGTGTGTGTGTGTGTGTGTGTGTGTGTGTGTGTGTGTGTGTGTGTGTGTGTGTGTGTGTGTGTGTGTGTGTGTGTGTGTGTGTGTGTGTGTGTGTGTGTGTGTGTGTGTGTGTGTGTGTGTGTGTGTGTGTGTGTGTGTGTGTGTGTGTGTGTGTGTGTGTGTGTGTGTGTGTGTGTGTGTGTGTGTGTGTGTGTGTGTGTGTGTGTGTGTGTGTGTGTGTGTGTGTGTGTGTGTGTGTGTGTGTGTGTGTGTGTGTGTGTGTGTGTGTGTGTGTGTGTGTGTGTGTGTGTGTGTGTGTGTGTGTGTGTGTGTGTGTGTGTGTGTGTGTGTGTGTGTGTGTGTGTGTGTGTGTGTGTGTGTGTGTGTGTGTGTGTGTGTGTGTGTGTGTGTGTGTGTGTGTGTGTGTGTGTGTGTGTGTGTGTGTGTGTGTGTGTGTGTGTGTGTGTGTGTGTGTGTGTGTGTGTGTGTAGGTATCCAACCGATAACTCAAAAAATAATTAACCGATTTTGATGAAACTCTATAAGTACCTTTGTTTTTTTAATGGCTTGGATGAGTTCGTTAATCAGGATAATCGGACAAGGCTTTCCGGGAAACTTTTAAGTTTTCTTTCGAAAAAAAAAAATTTTTCTCCGAAAATTACAAAGCAATTTAGTGAAATTTGGTGAATATGTTGCTTTGAGAAAGACCTTACTACATACCAAAATTCAACTTTCTAAGCTTATAGAAAATTGAGTGTTTCAAATTTTGAATTTTCTTTCGAACAAAATTTTTTTTCCGAAAATTACAAAGTTATTTTAATGACATTTGGCGGATATGTTGCCTGGGGAAAGGTTTTACTACATACCAAAATTCAACTTTCTAAATTTATCGAAAATTGAGTTTGAAGCATTTAAAAAAAATTCACTACCATAACGCACTTGCTGCGTCCTGAACTTTTATAGTATCATACTGTTTCAAAAAAGTAGAAAGCACAAATAATGTGTTAGTCTCTGGACAGAAAAGTCGAAATAGAAATATTAGTTGGTACGGAACACGTACTTTTCGTGAAATAGATAATTAGCTTACTCGACGATATTCAGAAGGCAATATACAGTATGTAACAGTGGCCAATTGAATAGATTTTAGCCGAAAATGGAACAGTTGACAGGCATAACAACCAGCGTCGAAATTGAGAGCCTAGATCAAACCAAACCCGAAAAGTTATGTGGTCGCATTATAGAAGCATGTAAGGGTATAAGTAGACAGCAGTTAAGAAGTGTAATAAGTAATAATCGAAATAACTCTTATTAAACCCCTTATTAATTCCCTCTTTAGCGAATTCTTATTTTAAAAAATCGCTAATAGAGAGGTATCGATGGTAAGACTTTGCAAAAATGTTTTCAAATGAGCGTGAATTTCGACCTCTAGAACCCAAAACCAAGGTCCGTTTAAATGTATATATATATATATATATATATATATATATATATATATATATATATATATATATATATATATATATATATATATATATATATATATATATATATATATATATATATATATATTTATATATATATATAAACATTTAAAAAATTCTATAAACCTCGTAAATGGGTCCCAAAAGCACTAATTGGCGCTTATTTATGGATATCCAACCGATAACTCAAAAAACACCGATTTTAATGAAATTTGCCAAATATGTTTCTATTGTAGAGTCCTTGCCATTGACTGGGGTTCAACTTTCTGGGTTTGTAGAAAATTCAGTTATTTGAATTTGAAGCATTTAATGAAACTTCGCTACCTTAACCCACTTACTGCGTACCGAATTATTTTATTATGTTCTGTTTTTTCATTTTGTATAAAATTGTGAATCTTAAATAAATATAGTTTGTATTAATAATAAATTATTTCATGATTAGAAAAAGATATTCATAAGGAAACTATTTTAGGTATAGGCAGGTTCTAAGCGATTTTAAATAAGAACCTGTCGGCGTTTTTTTTGCTACACAAAATCACCACTAGGTATTTAAATAAATTATTTCGTAATGTTTCTGAGAAATATATTTTTTCCCTCGAAGACCCTATGGTTTAGAACAATAAAAATTTGTACAGGCAGATAATAAGGGATTATGAATAAGAATCGGGCGTCAGCTTTTTCCTGAAAAAAATCTTTAAAGCAATTTTTGAAAAAAAAATCGTAATTTTTTCCTCAAAAACCTCGTTGTTTAGAACAATGAAAATCGATACAGGCCAGTTTACAGCGATTGGAAGTAAAAAATTTCCACGTTTTCGTTTCTAAAAAAAGCGTTGATAGTAATTTTTGTCTAAACAGTTTCATGGTTTTCAAAATATTTTATACACAGTGCGGAACAGCCAAATGGAAAAAGCCTGGACGTAGTAAGTGCGTTATGATAGTGAATTTTCATAAAATTGTTTTAAATAGCAAATGTGTTTTTTTTAAGAAAGCAGACATCAAATATGGTTACCACTATAACATATATAGTAGAAACAATGTACTATATTTCATCAAAATAACTTTATTGTTTAAAACTGTACAAAAAATTTTCGAAAATAAACTAAAATTTTCCCAAAAAAAACTAGTTTCCTGGCCAATGAACCTTATAGGTTAATAGCAAATTGAGCTATTCAAATTTGAGGCATTCAATAAAAATGCACTACTATAACGCACTTGCTGAGTCCCGAATATATTTTCTTACAAACATGCATTATAATTTCGTGGTATAAATTCCATACATTTAAGGTCAGTCCCGAACTGGCCAAGGGAATCCGTCTGTCTAATTAAAACAAATCATTGTTTAATCTATTTCAGCTTAGCAGATTTTCCTGGCTAACGAACTTATCCAAGCCACTTGCAAAAGGAAAGTATTCACCAAATTTGATCAAAGTCGGCCCATTATTTTTGAGTTACCGGTGTGATAAAATATATATATATATATATATATATATATATATATATATATATATATATATATATATATATATATATATATATATATATATATATATATATATATATATATATATATATATATATATATATATATATATATATATATATATAAACATATAAAAATTGAAACTGACCCCGGATATGTGTTCTCCGGGGCCTAATTAGTGCTCATTTGAAGGAATTTTTTCAAAATTCAAAAGTCGGGTTCTCCTCATTAGTGAATTTTTTTTAAAGAAAATTCACTAAAAATGCAGAATCTCAATTATTGTGCATATTTGTAAAAACTAAAACACGTGAATTTTAGTTTTAAAAATGATACCCTGCAAGGTGGAAACTCCACCCCTGCATTCCATACTCTTCGAGTGACAGCTGTGGCCCCCAAATTATTAAATACGAAGTAGGGGCTTGTCACATCTCATTTAAAATAGCTCTTAATTCTCAATTTCATCCTCTGATGAAGCCAACTTTGTTAGGGAAACCATCATAAGTTCCAAATAAAAACAGGATTTTACTTAAGTGGGTTTTACCTTGTGTCCCCACTACAGTGACTGTGTAAAGACAGTGTCCCTGTAAACTCAAACTATATACTTAGCTTAAATAACACACACACACACACATGTATATATATATATATATATATATATATATATATATATATATATATATATATATATATATATATATATATATATATAAAGTAATGGCTAGATTTTACTAATATAGGTTTAAGTCTATATAAAAAAGAATGTATCGATGTACAGAATATAAATCCTAATGTCTCTCCTTTTGTAAACCCAATATTTCCGTGGCCCAAATAAGTACGTTCATGAGACTTGGTAGGTCCTTAGGGGAATATGTGTCCCAGTCAATCCTAAAACTTAGAGAAAAAAATATGTATAAAAAACACCTCTAAAAAAAAATTAATAAAAAATATAATTTATATGTGTATATAAGTATATAAGTGTATATGTTTATATGTGTTACATATATACAGTAGGTGTATTCTATATGTGGGAATCATATATAGGTATATATGATAAGTAGGTATGTATAGATTACACGAATGTAATAATTGTGTTTACGTTAGAGAGAAGTTATATGTATTCACTTGTCTTATTGAAAGTATCTACGAATTGAAACGAAATCGTAGGATAAAAGTCTGTGGTTGATAATTTACAAAATAAAACCATCCCAGTATGCAACACACACACACACACACACACACACACACACACACAGTGTGCTCATACGTTCCTCAAAGTTTTGATTGATCAACCATCACGTGCGATCAGCAACGCCATGTTTCATTTTTTTTTTCCAGAGCCTTATGGGAAAAACAGGGAAATCGAACCATTTATCTCTTAATCGATGCATCTGTGAGAAAAACTGGACAGGGGCCACAAGTAATGGTGAAGAAATGACTCGTGTGATCTTTCATCGTCAGAGTGTCTTTTTGAATTAGATAATGCAAATTAAAATCCCATTCTCGATCACCACAAAATTTCAAATCAACTCTAATGTCAATTGTCATATCAGTTTGAGAGTTTACATCACCTAAAAAGTAAGCAGTAACAGAAATCCTGTCAGAATTCTTACAAATTAAGTGGATAAATGTATTCAATTGTGAATATTTCACAAAATGTTGACGAGTACATTGTTTGAAGTTTTGTTGTGATGGTCTTTGGGCTTAGAATTGTTCATAAATATCTACAATAACGCTGATACTAAATGTATTTCATTGGGCTGTTCCACATTGTATATAGATTTTAGGATCACTAATGAGTTAAACTAAAGCATTTAAAGAAAATTTGCTAAAAAATATACTTAAATGAGATTTTCTAGACTGTGTTTTTTGTCGAAACTAAAATTTTCATTTATTCTGGAAAACAAAATTCCAGTACAAATTAAAGATTTTACTGAATTTTCTTAAAAAACTTCACTAATGAGGAGATACTGAATTTTGAATTTTGAAAAAATTTCTTGAAATGGGCGCTAATTAGGCCCCCCAAAACACATATCTGGAGTCAGTTTCAATTTTTATATGTTTATATATATATATATATATATATATATATATATATATATATATATATATATATATATATATATATATATATATATATATATATATGTATATATATATATATATATATATATATATATATATATATATATATATATATATATATATATATATATATATATATATATGTATCACACCGATAACTCAAAAAATAATGGGCCGATTTTAATTAAATTTGGTGAATACATTGCTTTTGCAAATAGATTGGATAAGTTCGTTATCCAAGAAAATCGGCACAGGTTTTCCCGGAAAATTTTGTGCAACCAAATTCGGTGCGCTAGTTTATATCCTTATTGGTAAGTTGCCTACCAAAATTTAGCGCTGTAGGTCAAGAGATAAAAAAGTTATAGGTATTTAAAGAAACATAAATTGGGGGTTTCCTCAAAACGTCGAAGTTGCGTTTTAAACGTCAAAATGGCTAACATTTAGGCAAAGAACTTTAATATTATACGGGCTATGGAAATAAAATGCCTCAAGAAGAATGTTTTACAAACCCTGAAGTCTTAGTTTCAACCGTCATTGTCCTTAATTTTACTAAAATATTTCCACCAAATTCATTTCAAATAGACCCTTTCTCTGATGCTTGGCAGTAGTCTATAGAGTTTATCGTTTAATGGTATATCATTTTTGTCGAATTTTAGTAAAAAATCAATAAAGCTCAATATATATCCGTTATTATACAAGATATGAAAAAAAAAGTATATATTAATTTTAGGGTGTTTTGAGCTACATCTTAAAAAATATTTCTACAATCACAGCGTGGCCCATAAGTCGTTGGTGATACAATTTTTTTTTTTAGTCTAACACGCCTTATGTTATTGCATTTTTGCATTCTCCATCGAAAGATAATGCATGTTTGTACAAAAGAAATTCGGGACGCAGCAAGTGCGTTATGGTAGCGAATTTTGATTAAATGCTTCATATTTGAAAGGCTCAATTTGCTATTAACCTATAAGGTGGACCAAGAAACGGTTTTTTTCGGGGAACACTTTAAGTTTACTTTCGGAAATTTTTGTACGCTTAAAAACAATAAAGTTATTTTGATGAAACATGGCACATTGTTTCTACTATACCTATAGGTTATACTGGTAACCAAATTTGATCCCTGCTTTCTTTAAAAAAAACACACATATTTGCTATTAAAAACATTTTTATGAAAATTTACTACCATAACGCACTTGCTGCGTCCCGGGTTTTTTATTATTGCCGAAATCAACAATTGGTTATTTGTGACCAGATATGATTACTATTTGCGCTATTATGGCTATTATGGCCATTACGCTTACCATGACTATAATGGCTATTATGGCCATTACGCCTATTATGACTATAATGGCTATTATGGCTATTGTTATGTTTGGAGCTGTAGACAAAACTGACAAAAGTAAATAAAACTATAATCACAAAATAATGACAGTTACACAGGAAGAACTTGATATCAAATTTAACAAAGTAATTTTCGTTCTCGTTCAGAACAGATAATAAAAGCATTCATAAACCATAACAGGTAAACAGGCTTCTCAATAGCGATTTCGCACACTTCGTTAAATCATCTTATTAATTGTTGGATACTTTTTCTTTTTGCATTGTTTTCATCTTGCAACAAATGATTATATAAAAATTTCAGTATGACGAATAATTTTTTGACTCATCTAGAGCTAAAGTCTGCTGTCATGTTTTTATTTTATTTCAACACTGTGAGCTTCGCTTCGCTTGGTCTACATTTTACAAATGATAGGCGAAAAGAGGTGTACGAAATTATAATTAGTTTTTTTTAAATTGATGTGAAATAAAATTAAATAATGTTTAAAACGAGTGAAATTTAATTGTCTTGGCTACTCCAGGTAATTTTCGTAAATATTTTCTGCATGATTTAAGAGTTAGTGACCGAATAATTTTATGATGTTTCATTGTCATCAGACGCAGTTGTAATGTTAGGTCAATTGTTTTATTACGTTACTTTATTATGTAACCGTACCTAGTCACCTGTCTTTAACTAATAGACAACGCAAAATGTGTTGATGTCAGAAAAATAGTTTCCACGTCTGTATTTAGTATTATACCGAATTTTTATAAAAATATGGCTTTCATCTTTAAAATAGCATTACTGTCTCAATAAAAAGTAATAAAAGATAAATAAAAAAGTCTGAACCCAGCAAGTACGTCATGGTAGTGAATTTTCATAAAATGTATTTAACAGCAAATATATCTTTTTTAATAAAAGAATGCATCAAATTTGGTTACCAGTATAACCTATATATATATATATATATATATATATATATATATATATATATATATATATATATATATATATATATATATATATATATATATATATATATATATATATATATATATATATATATATATATATATATATATATATATATATATATATATATATATATATATAGATACTTAGTAGATACAATGTGCCTCATTCATAAAATTGACTTTATTGTTTGAAAATGTACAGAAATTTTCCGACAATAAACTTAAAATGGTCCCGAAAAACTGGTCCAGTTTTCTTGGCCAACGAACCTCTTCAAGCTCTTTACCCAACTGTCAAGATGTAATTACCTATTAACAAAAAGCTTTTCGATACAACTTTAGAAAAATCACAAAAATCCGAAAATTTTTTTTACAATAACTTATTAACAAATTTATTATTGATTACCAAATTTTCCAAAAACCTTACAAAAGATGATTTCTACGCAAACACAAAAATTCTGTACAAACCGAATAAATATTTTTTACAGAAAAATTATCTAAAAGTATACATACAATTCGAATTATGTACCTAATCTGTAATTCAAATTGCAAAAAAGAAAACGTAAACATTTTTTTTTCACTTTTCAAGCAAATTTGAACCAGTGGAAATTATTACTAAAGTCTTAAGTCTGTCACTTTAAAGTTCCATTTGACATTCATTAATGAAAACAATTTATCAACTACTTATATATTATGAAAACATAGAGAATCCTATCAAATTAATTATTTCTTACCTTTTTCGCATCAAAGTTAAATCAAACATTTAAACATATTTCTTCGATAGTTCGCTAAATAATCACCTAATGTAATCGGTGATTAGATTTGAATATAAAACTGAAAAAATTAAAACTGATCCCTACATGAATCATGCTATACGATTATAAATGTAATTATTTCCAAAACTAGAGTCCGTATGTATAGGGAGTATTATATAAAACTTGAAGCAGGGGGCATGCCTTTCGCAACACAAAACAGGCTGTTCCATTTAAAAAAATTGCGTTACAGCAATTTGATTGTGTTTACATTCAGCCACTATTAGCGCGTGTATAGTGCATCTCAATTTTTTCGACGAATAATATAAACGAAAACCTCCCTGAATTCGTAATTTTAATGGTCATTTTTACCAATAGATAGCGGAGAATATCATAATTTTTGATATGTGAAAAGTTGCAATACAATTGAGATAACTCAAAAGCGATCAACGCTGGGATTTTTTTTTCACACAAACATGCATTATAATTCGATGGAAAAATGCAATGATATAAGAGATGCCCGATTAAAAAAAAATTGTATCATAAACAAATTATGGGCCACCCTGTAATGCTTGAAATAATTTTATAAGATGCAGCTCAAGATACCCTATAATTATCGTATACAATTTTTCTCGTATCTTATATAATAAGGGATATATTGAGCACCACCGTAGAAAAACGTCACCCTGTATATATGTCAACAGATAAAAACTGAAACTTACCCCGACTATGTGTTTGCACTGATTTGAAAAAATTAAATACTCGCGGTCTCCTTAATTGCGATTTTTCCACAAAAATGGGTTAATGGGGGGGGGGGGGGTGTCTGTTTACATCACGTTCATCTTTGTCCACCTGGACTATAGCGGTAAACATAACATTTTATTTTCGTATGGTTACAGGGATAGGATTTTTCTAACGATTTAGAATGTCCCAAAAAACGCTACTTTCTGTATTGTTCTTCAACGGGCGGTAGTAGTAGTAGTAGTAGTTAGTATATTATTATTATTATTATTATTATTATTATTATTATTATTATTATTATTATTATTATTATTATTATTATTCTTATTATTATTCTTATTATTATTACTATTATTATTATTATTATTATTATTATTATTATTATTATTATTATGTTCTCTTCTTTCTACTCGTGGCGCACTCGGTCCCTCACGGAACCAGAGATTTGCATCAATTTCATATTTGTCCACGCGGACTATAGCGGTAAACATAACAGTTTATTTTCTATGGTTACAGGGATAGGACTTTCCTAACGATTTAGAATCTCCCAAGAATCGCTGCTTTCTGCATTGTATTTCAACGAGCGGTAGTATTAGTAGTAGTAGTAGTAGTTATCATTATCATTATTATTATTATTATTATTATTATTATTATTATTATTGTTATTATTATTATTATTATTATTATTATTATTATTATTATTATTATTATTATTATTATTATTTTGTTCTCTTCTTTCTACTCGTGGCGCACTCGATCCCTCACGGAAAAATAAATTTGCATCACGTTCATGTTTGTCCACCCGGAGACTATAGCGGTAAACGTAACCTTTTATTTTTGTATGGTTAAAGGGCAGGACTTTCCTGACGATGTAGGATGTCCCAAGAATCGGTACATTCTGCACTGTTCTTAAATGAGCAGTAGTTAGTGGGAGAACAGTGGCAAGTTTCTTCCAGTCTGGTGTTACAAGCCCATTTGTTGATATTACCACTGGGATTATTTGCACCTCTCTCAGCTTGTACAAGTCGACCAACTCGCAAGTGGGAGGTCCCGCAGCATCCTGACCTGACCCTTTTGAACTACACCTTCAGGCTTGCATTTATGGTAGGGGGCTTCCGAGTCGATAAGGCCGTAATGTTTTGCCAACGCCTCATGGACGACCTTGGTCACGTTGTCATGGCGTTTCTTGTAATATGACTGGACCAGGGAATCACCTGCGCCCGTCACATGCTGAATAGTTTCCGGCTTTTTTTGACAGAGTTTACATAGGTTGTTGACATTCAGCTTCATGATGTGCCGCTGGTACGCGTGCGGGCCAATAACCTGATCTTGTATGGCGCATATAAATCGCTCTGTTTCAGCAAACAAGCATGCTCTCCTTAACCATTCCGATGACGCGTGAAGGCCAACGTGAGGTGACGTTAGACATGTAGCGAAGCGTCCATGCAGCTCCATCTCTCCCCAGGCGCGTCGCTCATCCACACTCGAAATAACAGTAGGGACGTGATCTTGATCGAGTTGCTTGAGGCCCAAAGAGTCTAACCGTATCTTCTGTCTCTGCACACACTGCACCAGCGGTTGCTTTTTCTCCCAGAAGTATTTTCTAAGCCGCCTGCCTTCTTTGTCACACATCACTTCCACCGAGCGGAATCAAGCGGTGCAAGGAACTCCTAGGATGCAGCATTAGATGGTTTTTCATAACGGAGCGAATCCTTCTGTGTAACTCCTGAAGATCAGTTGTTGAGCAGTCGAGGATACCACAAGCGTAGGTAGCAACAGGTACTGCCCAAATGTTTATGTCCCTGATTTTATTCCTGCCGGTCAGGTAAGTTTTGCACACATTCCTCACCCTCGGTCGATGTCGAGTGCAACTGGAGTGGCTGTAGCATGCGGGCTTCGGACCATGAGGTGTGTACGCCAATTTTGCATGCATGCTTCCAGGGCTCTTATGAGGGATGCGCCGACCCTGTCGCCAAGAGTGTGGCATGAAATCAAATGCCTTGCGGTAGTCGATCCAACCAATGGAAATATTAGGCTTTTTTTACTTTAGATGTGATAATTTTGTCAGTGACGAGAAGCTGCTTGCATCCCTGTGCGTTTTTTCGGCATCCATTTTGTTCTATCGCGAGAATCTGATTCCGAATGATATGACGGTATTTTTTCCGCCATAATAGAAGTACATATTTTGTATGCCGTAGGGACGTAAGTGATTGGGCGATAATTTTTTGGGTCGGACTGATCCTGGATTTGTACAGCAAGTAGGTGAGGCCCCCTGTCAGGTATAGTGCTTTGGGGGTGCTAATCAACTATATAAAATGCTGTAAGAGCGCCATGTACGTTGCCGTAAAGAACTTCCACCAAAAGTTGAAAATGCCATCCGGTCCAGGGGAACGCCAATTTTTCGTTCTCTTGATCGTTGACTGAACGTCAGAAAGGTAGATGTTAAGCCTAGTCATGGGCAGCACTCATCGTATTCACTCCGAAGTCCCTCGAGGAAGCTCGCGGCCTCGTCGTGACTCACAAGAACCGACCAGATTGATGACCAATATTTCTTGATGGATTCTTTGCTTGGTAACTGTTGTGTTGTGTGATGTGGGTCGCATAGCGTTAGTTTTCGATACATGACTCGCTGATTAACTGAGAATAAGTATTCTGGTTTCGGCGTTCGGCTGCTTCACGGTATCGTCTTATACGAGCTCCGAGAGCCGCCAAACGACCCCCGAGGTACTCTTCATGCCCTCGCAGTCGTGGCTCTGGATCTTTAATTTTAGTGGCGCCTATCCCTCGAGTTTTGGGCGCTGTGGTGGACTCTTTTTCCGACTGCATGCTTTTCTTTGAACCACTTCTGCAGGTGGAAAATATCCTTACGGATGATGTTGATATGGTTCCCAATGCGCTTCATCCAGTAGGGTTTAGGTGTGGTACCCTCACGGCGGTGTGACTTTCTCCGCTCACTGATTCTAAATCCCATGGCTTCGCAAACCCCTTACGCTCTACAATGCACGGCGTGGAGTAGATGTTCGTACGTGCGCTCCTGACTAAGATCGGTATCCAAAATATAATTTAAAAAATTCCAACAGTTTAGTAAGTTTTGGGTTTTGTGGTAGCTTTGATATTTTAGGCAGTATTTCGGTGGGTAGACCGTCATAAATCATCATGTACCGGTTATAACTGTCCTCTGGTAAGGTGTGTGATGGGACTGAATTCAATTGAGCAGTTATTTCATCTACTGCTGCAGGTGCAACTATAGGTAATATGGGTAGACTGTTGCTGAGTATTTGATTAGTGGTATCAGACGCCACTGGACTGGTTGGTTGTGTCAAGTCCACCAACTGCTGCTCGGCTGAGGAGACCTCCTCAAGCCAGCATAGTTCTTGTGCTTGCTGTTTGATGACGTACAACTCCGGATTTGACAGTTGTTGACTTTTTGAATAAATCGCATTTGTAAACGTTTCTCCACTTCTGCATTAATTTTCTCCTGTAACCTTCAAACTATGTCTCCAAGTTTGTAGCGATGTAGTAAACGCGCATTAATTCAGTGTTAAGCTCTTTGGTCAATTTCATGCACTGGTGAACTCTCCCGGCTAGCATGGACAGGACAAACTCTAGGCTTTGTCAAACGTGTTGCTTTGGGCGACTCTTGGGCCGCACGTTCTTCTCGGTAGCCTTACAGTCCGTGACGCCGCATCTCCCAGGTAAGCTGGAAACTCCATCACAGAGGACGGGTAACTCATTTCTCACCGATGGCCCGTCACGACTACCATCAGCGCTGATTTGCAAAACCAGGTCGCATACTCGATTTCTCCTTGTATTGTCACCCATTTTTGCTCTTGGATAGAAACCCGTACAAGGAACGAGCCGGGTCAGCTCATCGCAGGGGAATACCTTAGCGAGAGATACCGTCTACTCGAAGGTGTAAGCCCTACGTTGCCAATAGAAACGGCCGCCCCTTAAATGGCGTACAGACGCCGCCAAGGGTGCCGCTCTTTAAGATTAGTTTTGTTCCACCCCGGATATTTTATTTCCTTGGTGCCCGGCATATCTGGTGGGGTTTTCTTGATTCGGACAAGAAGGCGCTCGATACAGGACTAGCAACTTCCACGGAGTTTTTATCATTATTTTTTCCTAAAATATGTTGGGCAATCTCCCGAGGCTCCGACACATTCGGCTGTTCACCCAACGTCATTACGCCCATGTCCACGCCCCGCCTCAGCGGTGGTAAGAGAGCCCGGACCTGGAAATAATTAATCCAGGTTAAGAGAACGGAGGAGACGTAAAGACCCAAGGACGACAGATTTCTGCATCCTGCAAGCTAGTGAATATGCAGCGACGTAGCATGCGGGAATTAGCTCGAGTTCCTGCAGCAGTGTATTGGGTAAACGCCTCAGACCGCCAATGGTCAGAACGACGAGTCATATATTGTGTCCTGGATAAAGCTGCCTAAACTCAAACATAAGGTCTTTATACTTGGTTCCTTTTTCCTCCTTCTTTATTCTAAGGTTAACCTCAACTGGAGCCGAGAACAAACAGGATTGTATTTTGTTTGTCGAGGAGGATAATGTCAGGCCTATTAGCGGCTACTGGCCTGACGGTGGAGACGAAGAAATTCCAGTATATAGGGCATCACTCGTTCTCCACCACGGGCTCAATATCACCCGGTTGGTAAGGCAGCACTGGTGTTTGGTCTATCCCATACGAATGTCGAAGATGGTAGTACAACACTCGAAGGGTCGCTCGAATATGGTAGTACAACACTCGAAGGGCCGCATTATGTCGATACACCTAATTGCAGACGCCATCACCGGACATGCACTCAAGAGAAGCATAAGAGTCTCCGGCGATGGATAACAGATTCTACAGCTGTCATCTGCCACGTCCACACGCATCACGCGCTTGCGGTAGACCAAGGTATTTATAATGCACAATAAGCCAAAGGCTGCGGTGCTATCGGGGCGGCGAAGACGCGGACGAGACCCGAAGGAGAAAAAAAGAAAGGTATTCATAACACCATCTTGGCAGGTCACGATAAACCCTTCGGTCTCCGATCGGGGCCCCGCTGATTTAAAAAAAGAAAATTTCAGCTTTGTTGACAAGCCGTGTTCTTCTATATGGCGGAAGAACATCCCATGCAGAGGCTTCTCAACATTTTGCCCCAATAGGTGTTTTTGTAGGGCAGCTTTTAAGGTCGGAATGTCAAGCTCAGTCACCAAAGGGCGATCATCCTGCCTTCTTCCCGACCTGTGATCGAAGAATAGTCCGAGCTTATCTGCTGATCTGCCTGCTGCCTTGAACAGGAATGCTCCTGTTCCTGCGAGTTCGTACATTTGGACAATTCACAGAAGGGGATCCTAGCTTTTAAGGATCCTGCAGCTCATCTCAAGGACCTATTTTCTGTGTACCCACTCCATGTTTATTATTATTATTATTATTATTATTATTATTATTATATTATTATTTTTGTCTTTGTTTTTTTCTTTACATGTACATATTTGCCGGGGTTTTTGATTACCCAAGACAAAGAGTACTTGTACACACTGCGAAAAGAGCACGTGTTATGAGGAAGCCGGAACACTCCAATAACCTGGGTAGGAGTCGCACACTATCAGAGATATCCCATGACCACCGTCCATGACCAAACGTTTATTTATGACATCGGATTCCGTTGCAACCATTGGGGGGTGACTTTTAGTCGAGGCCCAAAAATTTGCGAATAATGTTAGCAGTGCCCAGCAAAGCAGCCTTCTGCATTGTACGCATATGTTTTTCGTGAAGTTGTAACCTCTTCTCAGCATCTTGCTATTATTTTGGAACCATTTCATCGGTCCATTTTCGGATTATTATTATAAATTTTTTATTATTATTGTAATTATATTGTACATTTATATAAAACTGAAAGCTAAACAAATGTGTTTTATGTAAAATGCCACATAAGTACCTTTGGAGAACCCAAATTACCACAACACATATTTTAAAAAGACCTTACCATCGTTTCACTGACCACGTCAGCATTATCAGAGGATGACAAACTCAGAATTTTTCATCCTCTGATGATGCTGACGTGCTCAGCGAAACGATCGTAAGGTCTTTTTAAAATATGATGTGGTGATTTAGGTTTTCCAAGCGTACTTATCAGTGTTCATCACAGGTTCCAGTTTTCACATAGGAAAATCCCACAATTGTGTAATGTTCCATTATTACAAGGCTGCTTGTCTGGTATTTTCGAAACTAAATTAGAAAAATATGTGGCTAATATACTTTACTACATACAGACTTGGAGACTACTTCTCTGGCTTCACTGTTGGTTTTTGTAGGTGAATGACGTAGCCAGCGCGTGAGCTAACTGGAGCAAGTGGCCCTTCGAATTCTGGAAGCTCTAGGATGTTCTTCAATACTTCTGTGACTATAATTTCGCTGCTTGACAGCATTTTCAAACAGATTAAAATTGAATTAGTACAAAATCATGACAACTACAAATAAATATCTGTTGCTATGTTATGAAATGATGTTTTGATCAAAAAATTTTATCAAATTGAAAATAAAATGAAACACAGATGACAGATGAGGTTTTCAAAATGTCTATGTGATGTATGTCAATATTTAACATAAAAACTAGAACTAGCCTATAATAACTATGATAACAGTTACAACAATAAAATAACTAAACAATAACAGTATAAAAGTAGTCCCTATACTCTCATAACTCATTATTTTATTACAACTTTTTTGAAATAATAGTTAAATTTATTTTGTTTGACATATTTAATTAGAAAGAAGAATATCCAAGAAAGGGGAATTCATTAAATCAGTTTGCTCGTTTAAAACAAGGTAGTTATTGTCGTGTGTGTGCCTTTTGACTTCTAAAGCTTCGAATAAATCTAGTTTACGTTTGTCATTATAAAAATGTTGTGGTTGTATGCGGTTATTTATTGTAGGTCTATGTTCGGTATCAATAATATGTTTTGCAAATGTAGATTTGTCAGCGTGGTTATTTCTAAATGCAGAAATATGTTCTTTGTATCGGGTGTTAAAATTTCTAGAAGTTTGACCTATGTAGATTGCGTTACAATGTGTAAAAGCTAATTTATAAACTCCAGCTTTTGTCAGGAAACAAGATTTTTCTTTCGCGTTAAATAACAAATCACGCGTCGTGTTGTAACATTTAAAAGCTACCTTTGTATTTGTACAGGTGTTTAAAATTTTTGAAATGTTTTCTGAAATGGTTCCAAAATAAGTTATCGAAACATATCTGTTGTCTTCTTTGTCTTTAATATTTGGACAAATTAAATTAATCGCTAATTTGTATTCTTTTCTCTCTATCATTTTATCTATTATTTTAACAGAGTAGCCATTATTAAATGTTGTTTGCTTAATTATTGAAATTTGTTTTTCAAAATTGTTTTGTGACATAGGTATTGAAAATGCACGATGTATCATAGAATGGTAGGCTGACAGCTTTTGTGAAAAAGGGTGACATGAATCGTATGGTATGGTTGTGTCAGTGTAAGTTAGTTTCCTATATATTGAAAAGTCAAATGAATTATTTTCTAACTTTCTAATTGTTAAGTCTAAAAAATTTATACAACTGTTAGCTTCTTCTTCTAAAGTAAACTTAATATTTGTGTGAAAGTTATTAATAAAATTTAAAAATTCATTTAATTCTGTATGACCGCCTTGAAAACATGCTAAAATATCATCTACGTATCTGTACCAAAACACAATATTATGTGAAAGTTCTGATGTTAAAATTTGGTTTTCTAAGTTTTCCATAAATATGTTGGCTAATAAAGGTGACAACGGACTACCCATAGGCAGACCTTCATTTTGCATATAAATCTTATTATTAAATTTAAAATAGTTTTGTTTTATACATTCATTAAAAATATTCATTATTTCTTGTCTTTTTATGACATTTACGTTCTTTTCTATTAAAACGTTTTTTAATAGAGGTAAACATTCTTTAGGGGGTATCTTAGAATACATGCTACAAACATCAAACGAGACTAATTTACTATTTGTGGGAATAATTAAGTTATTTATTTTTTGTGTAAGTTCATAAGAATTCTTAACTGAATAATTTGGAAAGGAATTGTATTCTTTAATAAGTGAAACTAGTTTGCTCGCTATCTTATGATTAGGTGTATTAACATAGCTAACTACTGGTCTCACCGGTATATTTGGCTTATGAATTTTCAGGTGGCTATATAATTTTGGTGGTTGCGGGCTTTTATATAAAAGATATTTATTTTCTTGTTGACTAAACAGAGACACATTTTTAAGTTCATTTTTTAGTTTTGTCTGAAATGGGTTTGTTGGGTCTCTCCTAATTTCTGTTAAATTTTCTGTAGTAATAAAATCATTAATTTTAATGTTATATGCGTCCCTACTTATAACTACAGTTGTATTTCCTGTATCAGCTTTAGTAAAAACTAGATCATTGTCTAATATTTTATGCTGAACAGATTTTAAAATTTGAGTTTCGTTAATTTGACGTTTGTCATATTTTGAAGTTAAATGTCTTAAAAATTCACATATTTTTAATTTTTCATATTGTCTTATAGATCTGGAAGCAATTTCGGATTCAGAAGCTAATATATCTTTAATTTTGTTTGTAAATTTAAATTTTGGGCAGTATTTATATCCTTTATTTAGAAAAGAAATTTCTTCAGTTGTAAAAATTGTATCGCTTAGGTTTTCAAACCTTTTGTAAAACTTATGTGTTTTTGGGGGAGATCTTTCTCGATTATGTAAATGTTGTGTGCTTTCTAGGTTTCTAATTTTGTTTGTCTGTATTAAGCGTTTTTTAAATTTCAATTCACTAGCTAAAATATGTGTTTGGTCATCTAATATATCAAATTCTACTGGATGTAATTTATAAGCAAGTTCTGAATGGATTACCTTGATATAAAAAAGCAAACTATCACGAATTGAAAACCATTTCTTGGATTCTTCTTTCAGCCAGATGAAACTGGCTTTTCTAATAGCAATTTTTGATTGATTTGATGTTACAGTAGTTGTTATGATTACGTACTTCGGGATGACCTTCTTTCTTATGCATTCTTGGTTTAACCATGCATTCTTGGAAGCGTTCATCTGCTTGATTTTCAATTTTCTATACAAATGGGCAAGCTCTTCGATAGAAGACCTCTTCAATTCATTGATTGTTGTTGCCCTTACTTGGTGAAACTTGTCCATACTACATACAGACTTGGAGACTACTTCTCTGGCTTCACTGTTGGTTTTTGTAGGTGAAGGACGTATCCAGCGTGTGAGCTAGCTGGAGCAAGTGGCCCTTCGAATTCTGGAAGTGCTAGGATGTTCTCCAATGTGACTATAGTTTCGCTGCTTGACAGCATTTTCAGACAGAATTCGAAGGGTCACTTGCTCCAGTTAGCTCACGCGCTGGCTATTCCTTCACCTACAAAAACCAACAGTAAAGCCAGAGAAGTAGTCTCCAAGTCTGTATGTAGTATGGACAAGTTTTTCACCAAGTGAGGGCAACAACAATCAATGAATTTAATATACTTTAGTTTCCAAAGTCATCTAAACCATATTAAACAACCAATTAATACATACACAGACAAAAGTCATAAATGTATATGTGTTACCTAATAAAACACACTGCTTGGTATATCTCCTATGCAATAGCAGCTAGAAATGGCCGAAGTGTAACTTTTTATCACCGCAAGAAAATGGTTTTCTTGAAGTTAAGATATATCTGCCTTACAAAACTAAATTAAGACATTAATAATAACTTAGCAAAAACAACTTAAATGCAGGAAAACAAACATAAGGCAAATAGAAAGTAAGATACGTTGTGCATGCATGCTGCAGATAAACTAGCATGGCAAAACGTTCCCACATTCCATAGACCATTTTCTCTTATTTCTTATAGCAGAACTAGTACTGCGAGATACATTTTTAATATACATACTAGCAAATAACAAAATAACAGCGACCGCCTTGAACTTAACAAAGGACAGTGTAACATTTGCTCGCTTGAAAGGATAATTGTTCTATAATATGTGTATCATTGTAAACGACAGTACCTTACTTGTGTATAAAGTAACGTTCACATTAATTATTTTACGAGGTAATGCATGAAAACCAAGGTCTACCTATCTGGAAAAGATTACCAACTTGATTAGGAACCACAAACGGGTGTTGAATCTTTCTTCTTAAATATCTGGAGAGAACATTTTATGCACGCCAGGAGGGGAGTCCAAAGAATAATAATTAGCGCTCATTTGAAGAAATTTGTTCAAAATGCAAATGTCGGGATCTCCTCATTAGTGAATTTTTTTTAACAAAGTTCACTAAAAGCTCGACGAGAGAAGTAGAATTCGTAACGAAATGTTTGGCATGTGGGTAATTTGACACTAAAGGTGTGTAATTTTTAGGATATCGGGTTTCTCAATTAATGGTCAAGAGCAAGGTAGCAATGTCTGACAAGCAGTGTCGACGATAGTACCCATAGAAAAATAGAGATGTCTAGACTTTCTTACGTAATCGAGATAGTGACAGTAACAGATTAATCTCGTACACATTTTTGCTCCGAATCTAAAATAAATACAGTGGTCTTTGAACGGAATTTCAGAGTCGTAAACAATATCCCAACTACTTATATCTGTGCGTTAAATAGTGTGAAAAATTGCTGTTGTGTAACAAACATTTTACCCAAAACAGCGATTCTACATTCTTCACAAATACTAGTAGTGGAGAGGGTGGAAAGCAATCCATGCAATAAAAAATCTAAAAATTTAGGGTGCCTCAGCGTACACACAATTAGATTTCCAAAAATTATACATGACATTCTCAAAAATGTTCTAAACCAGAACTGGTTCAGGCTTCTCCAGAAATTTCATGTTCAGAACATGTCAAGAACCCCCTCCTAGATTCACAAACTCTGAAAGCAATTTCTTGCTAACAACCCCCAAGAATGTTACCGGACCAGTTGGGGGTGCTGGGCGGGGAAAAAGAAAAAGAAAATATGAGCGGAAAGTTCGAAAAAACACCTTAGTCGTACCTCAAAAACCTGCTTTTTTACATTTTCCAGCCATACCTCCTTTAAACCCTATCTATCCCGCACAGTACTCCTATTCCCTCAGGTCCCGTAACTTTGTTGAGGGCTGTTCCCAAGAAATTATTCATGTGGTTTATACATTTAGGGTGGTTGTAAGCATGCAGAAGGGGAAGGAAAACCTCCATGTAGAAGTAGCTGACCTCATCCCCACCCCACCCCCTTAGTCAAAACAAGGATGAGTGTAATCTGAGAAATAGATAATGATAGGTAACTTTTTTTTTAATTTCAACAACACACCACGAGGGCTTACATCCTTAATACTATCGTACCGTGGGTGTTGACAGGGAGAAAATAGGCAACTTGTTAATTCTGGACTTGAAGGTTTGGAGGCTCGGAGGAGAAGGAAACACATGTGCCGGCAAGGAATTCCACAACTTAGAAGTCCTCGTGACAAAAGAGCGGGCATCACAAAAAGTTCTATGTCTGGTGACCTGGACAGTAAAAGGGTGCATTCGCTCTGTTCCCCTGGTAGATCTGTTGGGGGCAGCAGGTGGGGGAACTATGGAGGAAAGCTCCTCTGAGCAGTGCCCGCGCAGATATCTATAAAATAGAGAAGGGTCACCAACGGCACGTCGGTGGGCAAGGGATGGCAGCCTTTGGGTGAGGGTAGGGTCACTGATTAGACGTATAGCTCTCTTTTGAATGGAGTCCAGGATAGCGAGTGTAGATGCGGCTGCTGCACCCCAGATGTGGGAGCAGCATTCGAGGTTTGGCCTTATTTGTGAAGTATATAACGTATAGAGATTAGCTGGTGAAAAGTATTTGCGAGCCCGGAAGAGGAAACCTAATTTCTTAGCAGCCGCTTCTGCAATTGATGTGACATGTTGGTGCCAATTAAGATTTCGATCCACAGAAATGCCAACAAGAGAAAATGACTTATTACTTTGAATAACTTGGTTGTTCATTGTGATGGGTCTAGGGCTGGTGTATCTCCTATGAGAAAGAAAGCAAGACTGAGATTTGGTGGGGTTGAATTGTACAAGATTTCTACTTCCCCAGTCTAATATTTTTTGGAGATCCACGGAGACAGAACTCTCCATGAGTCTGCGATCCTCATCTAATTGGGCTAAAGAGACAGACTTAGAATATTGTATATTTGAGTGGAGGGTGCTGTCGTCCGCGTAACTGTGAAGTGGGTTGGATGTGCTAGAGAGGAGGTCATTGATGTGGAGAAGAAACAAAGTAGGGGCTAAAGCTGAACCTTGAGGAACTCCTGCATTAATTGGATACAGTTTAGAGGAATGGCCATCCACAACAACAGAAATCCTCCTGTTGGAGAGAAAATTTGCTATCCAGGTACAAAGTTTTGGTGGTAGGCCATAGGCCGGAAGTTTATTGAGCAGCGCTGCGTGCCAGACCTGGTCGAATTCTTTGGATATGTCTAGAGCGGCAATCTGGGATTCACCGTGTAGTTCCATAGACTTGTTCCAAGAATGGGTGACAAAAGAAAGGAGGTCGGCAGTCGATCTGCGCTGACGGAATTCATACTGCCTGTTGTGAATTAGACTGTGTTTCTCCAGAAATTTTAGTAATTCGGTGTTTATATACTTTTCCATCACTTTAGAGACGACTGAAAGGAAAGAAATAGGCCTGTAGTTGCTAGGAAGCGCTTTGGATCCTTTCTTGGGGATGGGTTGTACTCGAGCAGTTTTCCAGTTACTAGGGAATATGCCTTTATTGTAAGATATCTGAAATAGACGAGTCAGGACATAAGCAAGTTCTGGTGCAGGGAAGGGGTGTATTTGGAAAGGAATATGTAACATAGCAACCGAACGAATAGAGAAACTGCGGGAAAAAAATAAAAATTTCAACTTAATGCACGAATAAGTTTAAATAACTCGGTAAAGACAAGCAAGCATAAGGTAAAAATATTGTCAACGACTTTACCTGTCATCAGTCAATTGATCTAGAACAGCCCGTGTACTAAACTGCAATTCACCTGAAATAAGTTTTCTTCTCCAAAGCTCTTGTAACTTCAATGAAATTTGTAGTATTTTGTGATACAGTACCTGGATATAACAAACTTTGGTTTTCTACCTTCATAGAAACTTGAGATATAGATGGTAACACCTTCGAAAAAATTCTTCAAATGAGCGTGTATTAGCATATCTAAACCCGATCTTCAAGGTCTGTTTAAATTAAAAATATTAATATTAGTTATATGATGTACTAATAGTGTACAATTCTTATGAAAATTCACTACTATAACGCACTTGCTGCGCCCGAATTTTTTTTTGAATGCCTTTATTTGTGTTTTTTTATAAAATATAACTGGCAGTTTATAGGCGTATGCCTCTGCTGATTATTGATTGTTGTAATATTGATAGCATGTACAATTTGGAGAACCCAATTCATTTTTTTCAGTTTATCCATCCCTTTTGTGACGCTAACTTTGTTAGCGAAACGAACGTATGTTTAAAAACTCTATTGTGATGAATTGGGTTCTTCAGATTGTACTTATCAATGCTCACCGCAGGTTCCAATCTTCACTTATTTAATAATAATAATAATAATAATAATAATAATAATAATAATAATAATAATAATAATAATAATAATAATAATAATAATAATAATAATAATAATAATAATAATAATAATAATAATAATAATAATAATAATAATAATAATAATAATAATAATAATAATAATAATAATAGTCGTAGTAGTAGTAGTAGTAGTAGTAGTAGCAATACGTATGCATTCATGCGTAAACGTATTTCAAATCTATATGAAAGTGTGTATATCTTGAGAAATAGTTATTGTAATATCCAAAACTTGCATACGGATATTACAGATTTATTTGTCACATTATTATCTTATGGTATATCGCAGGTCTAATAATTAGCAACAAACAAATAATTTCGCTGCGATTTCATAAACGTACTTAAGTATAGGTTTTTACACCAAAAGGGAAACTTTCGGGCATTAAAATTACCATTATTAATAAATATATTCAATTAGAAATAATGTGCATATATTAACTCATTGAGGCTAGTGTTTCCGGTTCTCTAAATGACTAGTTAATTTAAAATTAAGAAAAGTATCAATTTAGACATTCCGTGTTGTATATGCAAATGAAAGGAAATTTCTGGTTATTATATTTATTATTTAAAAAGGTAGTGTTACGTGATAAAATGATTATTGCGCATTTTCGTAGAAAATATTCGCTCATGATAAGAACGCAAATTTCGAGTACGTACTAGGATCCCTGAAAGCAATAGTTTCAATTTGTATAGGTTTATAGGAGCGTGATATAAATTTAATTTTTTTAATAAATTTATTGACACAGCAGTTAAGAACATTCGCGAATAGATCTCATTTTTCTAGGTAATCTCCGTTTTTTGAATACATTTCCCCAACGCGTTGGAAGTTTTCTAATACCGTTATCGAAAAATTAATTTGGTCGTGTCTAAACAATTGCGCACAAACGCTTCCACGTCTTGGTCGTCCTGCAAGTTCTTATTCTAGTGGTCCAAACACATGATAGTCACATGGTGACAGATTCGGACGATAGGGCGGATGTTCAAGTGTTTCCAAATGAAAGGTTTCAGTTTTTTTTTTTTTTTTGGGTGAAATCAGCTGTATGGGGCCAAGCGTTGCCGTGGAAAAGAATCGCTACGAATAGGAAAATCTCATCTTTTCGCCCAAAATCCGGCTTTATCAAGGAGCTGATGATAATAAGTAGTGAACCGCGTTCACTGTACGCTTTTCCTATAGGAAATCTATGAGCAGTATGCCTCTGCAACCCAAAAAAGCAGTGGTAAGAACTTTACTTGCAGAAAGAGGAGTTTTGGCTTTTCAAAGTGGGGCTTCTCCAGATTTCTCCACTTCATGCTGGCTCGTTAATATTCTAGAATGTAATGATGCACCACGTCTCGTCGCAGGTGATAATGCGACTTAACAAATTACCCTCCTATGCTCAATATCGTGCCAAAAGCTTTTGCAAACTGAAAAACGGTTTGCTTTCTGATCTTTTGTCAGAAAGCGGGAAATCTATCTTGCTGGCACTTTTTGGTAACCCAGATAATTTAAAACAATCGATTGTACACTTTCGTCTGATATTCTGACTGCTGCAGCAATTAGGGCTGCTGCAAAAGTCCGGTTAATGAGATCACTGACCGTACGATTCTTTGCCTCACTGATGCTTGTCCGGTGTCGATGTGCATTATCCTAGTTTTCCACCGATTCTCGGCCACTTGAAACATGACCGTGGCCAGTAATGTTCTAGGCATTACTGTGAGACCCAACTTTTGTATAAACGCTCTAAGGTAGGAATCAGGTTTCGGGCCTTCTCCGAAAAACTTTGGGTAGAGTATGAAAGGTAGAAGCTAGGGTGCAGACTGTGTCCGTATAATATATAGTGGCGATAAGATAGAAAACCGCGGTGTCACTGTATCCCAATGTATATATATATATATATATATATATATATATATATATATATATATATATATATATATATATATATATATATATATATATATATAGAGAGAGAGAGAGAGAGAGAGAGAGAAAGAGGGAGAGACGAAAATATAGAGGTCGGGAGTCTGGCCTCGTCATAAACATTAGATATGGGTGGTAAGGTAGAAGGCAGACTTGTATGTGCCACAATCTATTCTAAATTAAAATAATTGCTTGTAATAATTACGATATAGAAATTTTGATAAGATGACTTACCCTGTATATGGTTGCTCTAAGGTATATTGCTCTAGTCGGGCATTACTTATCGCTCACTATAGAGCCTCGTGTTGTGAATGCTCTTGTAAAATTTCGGTGACTTGTTTTGACGGAGGTTCAAGCCGAAACAGTTGTCATGACCTGCTTATCTTCAGTTCCCTCTCTGCTGATTAATCTTTACATCATCGTTTTAATGCTGGCGTATTACGTCTCGATCAGAAAATCTTCTTCTGTATACATTTTGACTTGAAACTCGCGTTAAATGACTACGTAGTGGTTCACGTAAACAAACTTAAAAAATAAAACCAACTCCAAAATAGGCACTAAAAAGTGAAAAATAAGTGAATAATTCAAAAGACAAAAATTTATTTTAATGAAATATTGTATGCGCTACCTACTTACCTGTTTTAAGTCTATGCCAAGCTAATTAGGTAGTAGTAGATATGCTAGGTCTACTCCTGCCACATCGCAAGTTTCTCTGCGCACGGGACGCTATGTGTGAGCGTGTGTTGGTATTTGATCATTAACAACATATTAAGGTATTTCATTAGAATTATAAATTAAGCTGTTTAGATCCCTCAATATTATTGTATTTAGTGCTTGGCACCGACCTTAAACAAGTAAGTAGGTAGCGCATATAATAATATTTCATTCAAATTAATCTTTTTTCTGTGAGGCTAGATGTATTCTCACCATAATTAAAACCGCAGGCCAGTTTCGCTCTAATTAGGGCTCATAAGTACGGTATACTAACAACAGCGAGAACACACCTATAAAGTAATACGGCTATGGTAGCCATCTTCCTAGAATACTGTGAGATGTACAACAGGGTCGCCATCTCGGTGCGGAACCAGGTAGTATGTTGTCACGACAGCTCCAAATAACACAAAATGTCATAAAATATAGACTGTGTACAACCAACAAATAATTTTAGTGAATTTTCTTAAAAAAATTAACTAATAAGGAGATCCCGACTTTTGAATTTTGAAAAAATTTCTTCAAATGAGCGCTAATTAGCCTCCCCAGAACACATATCCGGGGTCAGTTTCATTTTTTATATGTTTATATATATATATATATATATATATATATATATATATATATATATATATATATATATATATATATATATATATATATGTATGTATGTATCACACCTATAACTCTAAAAATAATAGGCAGATTTTGATTAAATTTGGTGAATACCTTTCTTTTGCGAATGGCTTGGATAAGTTCGTTAGCCACGAAAATCAGCCCAAGTTAGCTCTGTAGGTCAACAGACAAAAAAGTTATAGGCGTTTAAAGAAAAATAAATTCGGGTTTTCCACAAAACGTCAAAGTTGCGATTTAAACGTGAAAATTGGCAACATTTAGGCAAAGAACTTGAATCTAATACGGGCTATGGAAATAAAATGTCTCAAAAATAATGTTTTACAAACCCTGAAGTCTTAGTTTCAACCGTCATTGCCCTTCATTTTATTAAAATATTTCCAGAAAATTCATTTCAAATAGACTCTTTCTCTGATGCTTGGCAGTGGCCTTAGCTATAGAGTTTATCGTTTAATGGTATATCATTTTTGTAGAATTTTCGTAAAAAATCAATAAAGCTAAATATATGTGTTATTATACAAGATATGAAAAAAAATTGTATATATTAATTATAGGGTGTCTTGAGCTACATCTTAAAAAAATATTTCTACAAACACAGGTGGCCCATAAATCGTTGGTGATACAAATTTTCTTTTTTTTTTTAATTTTTTGCATTTTTCATCGAAATATAATGCATGCTGGTAGGAAAAAATTCTGGACGCAGCAAGTGCGTTATGGTAGCGAATTGTGATCAAATGCTTCATATTTGCATAGCTCAAGTTGCTATTAACCTATAAGGTTGATCAAGAACCGAGTTTTTTCGGGAACACTTTAAGTTTACTTTTGGAAAGTTTTGTACATTTTCAAAGAATAAAGTTATTTTGACGAAACATGGCACATTTATTTTACTATATAGGTTATACTGGTAACCAAATTTGATGCCTGCTTTCTTAAAAAAACACATATATTTGCTTTTAAAAACATTTTTATGAAAATTAACTACCATAACGCACTTGCTGCGTCCAGAGTTTTTTAAATTGTCAGCCCTGGCCCAATTATTCCCTAATATAGGGACAATGTATGTAAGGCTAGATGTATTCATACCATAATTGCGTTCTCGCTGTAATTAGTATACCGTACTGATGAGTTCTAATTAGAGCGAAACCGGTGTGCCGTCTCTCATGGTGAAAGTACATCTCGCCTTACATACATTGTCCCTATATTAGGGAAGAAATGAGCGAGCGCTGACAATGTACAAAATCGTTAGTTGGTTGCACACAGTCTCTATTTTATAACATTTTGTATTATTTGGAGCTATCGTGGCAACATAATACGGTATTAGAAAACTGCTATAATATAATCAAAGTGCCGTATTACAGTGGAACTTTATGTTACATAGATTATAAGAGGATTTTCCTCGATTTCCCTCATATCCCATTGTCAAAAACTTTGACCACTCCAGGAGTATACCCTTTCAAACGAGAAAAGATTTTTTTAAATTGGTCCACAATTGACGAAAATATTGGCGAGCTGACCTAAAAAAGTACATAGAGATAAAAATATAGCCTCCTCCTTTTTTTGAAGTCGTTTAGAAATAGGCCTGTGCTTATCGCGCTATTTTTAGATATGATGTTCATACGGCGTTTGTAGTCACCAAATCTTAAAATGAATTTAGATAATTGTTTTGTTATAATTCGGCGTTTTTATTTTACTTTAATTGATAATTATTGCTGATCACCACGACTCTTACAAAAGCGAAGTTTCCTTTAAAAATATTAACCCCTGCCGAATGATTTTACGACCTGAATTTTGTGATTGTTACAAAAGGCAGGTTCGATCGGTATGACTAATGAACTTACCTAAGCTGTTTACAAACGAAATATACCTTCCAATGTATAATCTTCCCTTTGTTAATCGCTTGGATGTGTTTGCTACCAAACCCAATGAAAACAAATTTGTATGTCGAAAATTGATGATTTTGCCAACTTCCGTGATTTGAAATATTTTTATTACAATTGGCAACCATAAAGCACCTGCTGCGTCCAAACATATTTTAGTTCTTCTATCTTCATAAAGAAACATAACATATAATGTGGAGCGGCCCCCATTTAGAATTTATTTTAATAATTTTAAATATAATTTATTTATGTTTGCTGCTTTGTGAAACCCTGACATACTAAATACAGATGGACATATTGCGTCTCTGCCTTCACAAGTCCCCGTTGCGCCTTTGACGGCATTCCCAGGCAGAAGAAAATTCAATTTATTTATACGCATTTATGATAACTAGGTGTACATAAAAAGTCTGAACGCAGCAAATGCGTTATGTTTCACAAAAAAATCTTTTTAATGGCAAGAGTGTCTTTTTAACGAATGGAATAAAATTTGGTTAACAGTATATCCTTCACCAAAATAACTTATTTTGCGTAAAAAAAGTAAAAAAAATACAAAAAGAAGAGTATCTAAGACTCGATGCATTTTCGCAACAATTAAAATAGTAGACCGGTTTCGCTCTCATTAGAGCTCTTCATAACGGCATACCAATTGCAGCAAAAATGCACCAAAAATAATACGGCTATCGTATAGCCAGTCTTAAAATACTCAGTAAGTGGTGGACGTGCCGCCACCTAGTTGCGGAACCTAGTAGTATGCTGTCACGCCAGCTCCAAATAACACAAAGTGTTTAAAAAATAGAGACTGGATACAGCTAACTAACAATTTAGAAAATTGTCAGCTCTGGCCCATTTCTACCCCAATATAGGGACAAAGTATGTAAGACTCGATGCATTTTCGCAACAATTAGAACCGTAGACCGGTTTTGCTCTCATTAGAGCTCTTCAGTACGGCATACCAATTGCAGCAAAAATGCACCAAAAATAATACGGCTATCGTATAGCCAGTCTTAAAATACTCAGTAAGTGGTGGACGTGCCGCCACCTAGTTGCGGAACCTAGTAGTATGCTGTCACGCCAGATCCAAATAACACAAAGTGTTAAAAAAATAGAGACTTCAGAATGCCGTACTGAAGAGCTCTAATGAGAGCGAAACCGGTCTACGGTTCTAAGTGTTGCGAAAATGCATCGAGTCTTACATACTTTGTCCCTATATTGGGGTAGAAATGGGCCAGGGCTGACAATTTTCTAAATTGTTAGTTAGCTGTATCCAGTCTCTATTTTTTTTAACACTTTGTGTTATTTGGAGCTAGCGTGACAGCATACTACTAGGTTCCGCAACTAGGTGGCGGCACGTCCACCACTTACTGAGTATTATAAGACTGGCTATACGATAGCCTTATTATTTTTGGTGCATTTTTGCTGCAATTGGTATGCCGTACTGAAGAGCTCTAATGAGAGCGAAACCGGTCTACGGTTCTAATTGTTGCGAAAATGCATCGAGTCTTACATACTTTGTCCCTATATTGGGGTAGAAATGGGCCAGGGCTGACAATTTTCTAAATTGTTAGTTAGCTGTATCCAGTCTCTATTTTTTTAACACTTTGTGTTATTTGGAGCTGGCGTGACAACATACTACTTGGTTCCGCAACTAGGTGGCGGCACATCCACCACTTACGGAGAAGAGTATCTGAGAATGAGGAATACATTAAATCAGTTTACTTATCGCGAACAAGGCAATTGTTGTTGTATATGTGTTTCTTTACCTCTAAAGCTTTTAAAAAAGTTAAGGTTTGCACTTCTCATTAACGGGCCCGTTAAAATAAATTTAATTTTCTCATTCGTGACGTAAAAAGCAAAACTAGTTCCAGGAAAGAAAACAAGCACTTTTAAAACCAGAAAAAATTTCTCGACTTTTATATTTAGGTTAAATATTATATAATTAAAAATTTCACTTTGAAACATTTAAGATAACAATAATTATAATCTTAAGTTTTGGTACGTGAATACCTGGTTATTTTCTGGTATCAAGCGTAAACTGTAGAGACTACATTTTCAGACATATACTGAAAGAATAGGCAATTGTTTGATAGCTGTGAGAATGAATACATCTAATTATGTATTACACAAAAAGATAATATCTAATTGCTTTTAACAACGAAATCATATATCTACCATATGGTTGGGGAAAGCTTTGTCTAAATTCATTTGCTTATAAAAAAATAAATTAGGTAGGTACCTATGTATATAGGGCGAGGAAAAAGTATGGAACTTGTATTTCCTGAGATATTCGTTTTTGAGAAAAATTGTTTTACAAATGATTCCGACAATTCTTTTGCTACAAACTGGCGATATTAAATTTTTCCTGGCATAAATAACTTCGTTGCTATGGCAATTGCAACTAAATCTTTTTTTAAATAGCAAGATATGATTTTTTTGCATTCTCAGAATGGAAGTATCCTTCTTGATACGGCGCTGTAAAATTTTAGCCGGGTAGCATATAAAAAAACAGAAAAAATTAGCTGTATTTATAAAAGAAACTTACAAGTCAAAAATAAAATACATTAGCGCTAATAATTAGTAACTAACTAAAAATTAAAATTTTGTCCTGTATTATCAATACACAATTGAATTTGCGTTTCAAATGGAATTTATTACATTAATTAGAAATGTACAAATTGTCTTGTTTTTCTAACAATTGTAGCTTTCAGGTTCTCCAGATTTAATGGCCTGTCTTTGTAGATAATATTTATCAAGTGACTCCAAAAAAATCACATGGCGTCAAATCAGGACAGCGGGAAGCCATTCCAAAAGCTCCAGGTCCACAATAAGCTAGGGAAAGGTCGCGATGAAAAGCTTTTGAAAAAATTCTTAAGATGAGTGCGAATTTGTGTACCTAGAACCCAAGGTCGTACTCAACTGATTTGAACGAAACTTGGCAAATATCTTCACTGTATTAAGACTGCGGACGAGGTCGTTTATCAGTTATAACAGATTTTTTTTTACTTGAAAACGCTATATTTTTAGCGAATTTTTATTTTTTAAAAATTGGCTAATAGAGAGGTATCGATGGTGAGACTTTGCAAACATTTTTTAAATGACGCGAATTTCGGCCCCTAGAACGCGAAACCAAGGTCCCTTTGCGCTTTTATATGTTTAAGTGAAATGAAAACTCTTCAATCCAAAAAGATCCATAGGCCATGCTTTCGCAGTCCCTTTGCGTACTGAACATCTGGATCAAGCCAGCTTTTGTCCTTTTGCTCTACGCAAGGTTTCTGCCCTCGCTGAGATAGCCTTAGGACCCTAGGTTATTCTTTGACAGATGTACCGCTTTGTAGTGATAGGAAGAGCCGACATCGAATAATCAAAAAGCGACGTCGCTATGAACGCTTGGTCACCACAAGCCAGTTTTTTTATGGAGGCGCCATCTAGTGACAACTTTTAAACTAAAAACATTAATTTTATGGAGATATTTAACTTACACACACACACACACACACACACACACAAACACACACACACACACAAACACACACACACACACACACACACACACACACACACACACACACACACACACACACACACACACACACACACACACACACATATATATATATATATATATATATATATATATATATATATATATATATATATATATATATATATATATATATAGAGAGAGAGAGAGAGAGAGAGAGAGAGTTGAATGCAAATTTGAAGCATTAAATGAGAATTCGGTACCATAATGCGCTTGCTGCGTCCAGAATTTTCGTAAGTATCAGGGTAACTGGAGGGAGACTTTACATTTGGCTAGGAATGGTGTAAATAAACCTATATTGTGAATTTTAAGTAATTTGGTACACAATATTTAGAGCTTCTTCCAAATTAAAAATAAAATCCCGAAGACATGCATTGAAACGACTCAGTGGTTAAAGTCCAAGGCCTGACAGACAGAATAGTTAACTGCCACGAGTAGATTGAGTCATACAACAGGTATAAATCATACATACAACAGGTATAAATCATACATCAACGGTAACCCAACAAAATAAATAACAGGCATAAAACATACTACTCAAACCAGCAATCGTGAAACCTCGGCCGAAATATCGAAAATGGCAGACGACATGAAATAAAAAATTGCCAAGTGATTGTTATCTAACTAAGGGATTCAGTAAATTTGTAAATTACACAATATTTGTAGCTTGATGAATGGCCCCAAATACAGTCTTAGCACAGCATAGATATGTTATGGTCTGGTATTAGACTCAAAGTGTAGCATAATATAGTAATGTAGAGAAAATCAAGTCAAGTCTCTCTAAAGATGAGTTTAAAATAGTTTCTTTTATCTTTAAACTTAAACATAAGACGTCATATAAAATCGAAACTGTAATTGAATGTGTTTCAATGGCAATTCTACTAATTCTGTAATTAATTGTTACGTATACTTTAAATATAATGCAGTACGACCTCAAACTCCGTCTTAGTACAGTAGAGATATGTTATGGTGTGGTACTAGATTCAAAGTGTAGCCTAATATAGAAGAACTGTAAACAAAATCTAGTCAAGTCTCTATAAAGATGAGTTTAAAATTCTTTCTTTTATCTTGTGTGTGTGTGTGTGCTTTATTTCTTTAACGTCGGTCTATTTCCGCAACTATGGCCAATCACCAACGCCAGGGAGCAGTTTCACCTCACTATCCTGGAAATTTTCCCGAACCCCTGCCTTTATGTAAGGAGGGGATCTTTAACGTGCCCAACATTGCATGGATATGGGACCGACGACTTTACGCCCCCTCCGAAGGGTGGAACGTGCAGACATTTAACTTGCTTAAATACAATGCCACAACCTTGGTTGGGGTTAATTGTACAGTATGTACTGAAAAAGTGAAAGGAATATCCTGGGATCGAACCCAGTGCCCTTCAGAGGCACACGTTCTTACCACTGAACCACCGAGGCTCTTTCTTTTATCTTTAAACTTAAACATAAGACGTCATATAAGATCAAAACTGTCATTGAATGTGTTTTAATGGCAATCCTACTAGTTCTGTAATTAATTGTTACGTATACTTGTAATATAATATAATATATCCCGCGCATGAAGCCGGTGTCAAGTATCATGTAAACAAAACGTTAGTTAACGTACCCTTAGATAGCTCAGTGCTAGCCTGCTTGCCTTATACAAGGAAGATTGCGTGATCAATTCCAGTTCGATGAATGTGTAGTTTTTTGGTTTATTTTGCACAGATTTCGTACGTTTTAAACAAGATTTCATTTTTGCTTAAAACACCTGAATAACTTTGTCACGTTTGAGCCTGAAATTATAATTTCAACAGACATCTTGTTATTGTTGATATTTTAAAAACCGGTTTGATGAGGTTGACTAAAACACATTCATTCTTTATTAATTAGTAATCATACATCAACGGTAAACAAACAAAATATATAACAGGCATAAAACATACTAACATCGTGAGATCTCGGCCGAAATATCGAAAATGACAGACGACATGAAATAAATAAAAATTGCCAAGTGATTGTTATCTAACTAAGAGATTCAATAAATTTGTAAATTACACAATATGTGTAGCTTGATGAATGGTCCCAAATACAGTCTTAGCACAGCATAGATATGTTCTGCTCTGATTTTAGACTCAAAGTTTAGCATAATATAGTATAAATGTAAAGAAAAGCAAGTCAAGTTTCTATAAAGATGAGTTTAAAATAGTTTCTTTTATCTTTAAACTTAAACATAAGACGTCATATAAGATAGAAACTGTAATTGAATGTGTTTCAATGGCAATTCTACTAATTCTGTAATTAATTGTTACGTATATTTTTAATATAATACAGTACGACCTCAAATTCCATCTTAGCACAGTAGAGATATGTTATGCTGTGGTATTAGACTCAAAGTGTAGCATAATATAGAAGAACTGTAAACAAAATCTAGTCAGGTCTCTATAAAAATGAGTTTAAAATAAATTATTTTATCTTATGTGTGTGTTTTATTTCTTTAACGTCGGCCTATTTCCGCAACTATGACCAATCACCGACGCCAGGGAGCAGTTTCACCTCACTATCCTGGCAACTTTGCCGAACTACTGTCTTTCTGTAAGGAGAGTAGGGATCTTTAACGTGCCCAACATCCCATAGACACGGGACCGACGGCTTTACGCCTCCTCCGAAGGGCGGAACGTGCAGACATTTAACTTGCTCAAATACAATGCCACAACCTCGGTTGATGTTAATTGTACAGTATGTACTGAAAAAGCTAAAGGAATATCCTGTCATCGAACCCGGTATCCTTCGGTTTAGAGGCACACGTTCTTATCACTGAACCACCGAGGCACTTGCTTTTATCTTTAAACTTGAATGTGTTTTAATGGCAATCCTACTAATTATGTAATTAATTGTTACGTCTACTTTTTATATAATATAATATATCCCGCGCATGAAGCCGGTGTCAAGTATCATGTAAACAAAACGTACCCTTAGATAGCTCAGTGCTAGCCTGCTTGACTTACACGTGGAAGATTGCGTGATCGATTCCAGTTCGATGAATGTATAGTTTTTTGGTTTATTTTGCACAGATTTCATACGTTTTGAATAAGATCTCATTTTTGCTTAAAACGCCTGAATAACTTTGTCACGTTCGAGCCTGAAATTAAATTTTCAACAGACATCTTGTTATTGTTGATATTTAAAAAACCGGTTTAATGAGGTTGACTAAAACGCAATCATTCTTTATTAATTAGGTAGGAATTAATAAGGAACAGTAACTGCTACATTTATAATATACAGATACAATATGAATTAAGTTTCCTTGTGGAAATCGTTTGTAACTTTAATGAAATTTGTAATACAAGTTTCTTTTAAAGAGACTTTCACTATCTCTAGATATAGCAAAATTAAATTTTTTGGCTCCATAAAAAATTTAGTTCTGGGCATTTTTCTCAAAAGGAGTTAACACAAGATTTTTTGATCATAGAAAGATATCGATGGTAACGCTTTAGAAAGAATTCTTCAAATGTGCGTGTACTAGGACCTCTAAAATCGATCTTCAAGGTCTGTGTTAAGTTTAAAGTATTTAATAAAAATAGTAGTGTACAATTCCTTAGAAAATTCACCAATTTGCTACGTCCCGAAACTTTATTATTTTAAATAATTTTCAGATGTTAGATCTCTCTAAATAAAGACCGGCTCAATAATCCTGCCGTGTAGTATACCGGTCCATAAATTAATTTTATGTAGTCGCTGGGTTTGAGGCTCCAGGACCACTGTATAATGTCGTCCTTGAAGCATTCTTTAAATGTATCTTATTTTCTTTCTTGTATTTTATATGCCGGTCTTAACAAAAGGTAAGGAAAAACTTGGAAATTACAACATTTCTGACCAAAATTTTAGATTTATTTTCCCATATATTACTGTGTTCAATTGAGGATCTTTTGGTTGAAGAATAAATGGAATAAAAAATGATGTAGTGATGGAAACAATCACTGCTTGATATTAGATAACCTAGTCTTATATTTAAATAAAAGGAAAAACCCTAGGCCTGTTTTTTCATTTCTTCTCTTCTGGAATTTTTCGATAGTGATCCTGTAATTTTATGGCTGAAGTCAAAGCCTCGTTTATGGGCGGAAACTTTGATTAAAAAATTTTGAGTGTAAGCTGTCCGATATAATTCCTTAGGCTTCTGAAAGTCTGGAATTCCATTGATGGGGGTTTGCTAATTGTCAACCTGCACCCTGGAGTTATGTATATGGTAATTTCAGTGATGGTCAAGAGCCTGTGGCAAGACAGATAAGTTTTAAAGTTAATCTAGTAGAGAAAAATGTTCATCTAACTTATACATAATTTATAACGTTTTAATGCTGACTTATCTAACGTCTATAATTAACATTTGTCTAAATTTTTATGTAAGCACGACTGCATGTGCATTTTTGAGAAATATATCATGTCAATATTAAAGTCCAGTTAGAAATAGTTAAGTGAGTAATATATAAACAGTTCATTTGCTTATTTCGGGATCTTAGAATTTTAATGGTTAGATATTATTAGGTTAGTGCTTGACATTCTGTAACAATTTTATAAGTGAGATGCAATAGAGCATGTTTGATAGAGTGTTTCCTAAGTAAAAACTAGGAAACCATAGAGGAAAATATATTTTTATATAGTAAGTTTTTGTTCTCAATCGAAAGAAGGTTTCCCCGCGGCAATATACCATTCGCACAATAGCTATTTAGTAAGTTGGCATATAATTTAATAACACCTCTCTTATTAGACTATATACCACATTCCAAAAGAACTGACACCTGTAAGGTAACGAAATTATGGCAATTCGGTCAGGATTCATTGAATTAGGTCACACCAGTTTCGTTAAATTTAAATAATTTGGAAACAACCTTTCATCAATTTGTGGCCGATTAGAATACACTTCATGAAAAAGCATGCACACTTTTTATCACTACGTTTCCTGTCACCGTAGGCCAACATTATTAATATTTAAATTCTTTGCTTTTCGCTCAAATCTGCCAATGTTGTGTAGGTTCTCAAAATTTCCATGTCAGGCTCTCTAAAGTATTAAAAACTACAAATAACTGAGAACAAACAATGTTTGCAATTAACCGCTACAAATACTATCACATTTTTTCAATAGGTAACTCGATGAGAAATTGATTATTGAAGTCCAGCCGTGGGAGGTGATTTTTAAGGAAGTTAATTTTTTCCTCAATTTTTTTTTTGCGGAATCCGATTAAATTTTTATCGTGCCGTTTTAAGAAAGAGGCATTCTTTCTGAAAATAAAAAATCATATCTTGCCATTAAAACAGATTCAGTTGCCAAAGCAACGAAGTTTTTTACGTTAGGAAAATTGAATATCCCAAGTTTGTAGGAAAAAAATACGCCTAAAAACTTGTGTCAAAACACTTTTTAGTGAATTTTCTTAAAAAAAAATCACTAATGAGGAGATCCCGACTTTTGAATTTTGAAAAAATTTCTTCAAATCAGCGCTAATTAGGCCCCCCAGAACACATATCCGGGGTCGGTTTAAATTTTTATATGTTTATATATATATATATATATATATATATATATTTATATATATATATATATATATATATATATATATATATATATATATATATATATATATATATATATATATATATATGTATCACACCGATAACTCAAAAAATAATGGGCCGATTTTGATTAAATTTGGTGAATAAATTCCTTTTGCAAATGGCTTGGATAAGTTCGTTAACCAGGAAAATCGGTCCAGGTTTTCCCGGAAAATTTTGTGTTTTCTTTCGAAAAAAATTTATATCTCCGGAATTAACAAAGTAAGGGCAACCAAATTTCATATGCGGATTTATATCATTATAGGCAAGTTACCTACCAAAATTTAGCTCCGTAGGTTAAAGGATAAAAAAGTTACAGGCATTCAAAGAAAAATAAATTTGGATTTTCCTCAAAACGTCAAAATTGCGATTTTAAACGTCAAAATTGGTGAGTACATTCCTTTCGCAAGTCGCTTGGATAATTTTGTTAGCCAGGAAAATCCGCCGAGGTTTTCCCGGAAAAATTTGTGTTTTCTTTCGCAAAATATTTATATCTCCAAAATTAACAAAGTAAGGGCAACCAAATTTGGTAAGCTGGTTTATATCGTTATAGGTGTGCCACCTACCAAAATTTAGCTCTGTAGGTCAAAAGACAAAAAAGTTATGGGCATTTAAAGAAAATAAATTGGGGGTTTCCTCAAAACGTCAAAGTGACAATTGAGAACGTCAAAATTCGCAACATTTAGGCAAATAACTTGAATCTAATACGATCTATGGAAAGAAAATGTCTCAAGAAGAATGTTTTACATACACCGAACTCTTAGTTTCAACCGTCATTGTCCTTAATTTTACTAAAATGTTTCCAGAAAATTCATTTCTAATAGACCCTTTCTCTGATGCTTGGCAGTAAGTAGCCTTAGCTATAGAGTTTATTGTTTAATGGTATATAATTTTTGTCGAATTTTCGTAAAAAATCAATAAAGCTCAATATATTCGTTATTATACAAGATATGAAAAAATATTGTATACATTAATTATACGGTGTTTTGAGCTACATCTTAAAAAATTATTGCGACAATCACAGGATGGCCCATAAGTCGTTGGTGATACAAATAATTTTTTTTTGTCGAAAACGCCTTATTTTTTTGCATTTTCCATCGAAATATAATGCATGTTTGTAAGTTAAGAAATTCTGGAGGCAGCAAGTGCGTTGTGGTTGCGAATTTCGATTAAATGCTTCATATTTGAAAAGCTCAATTTGCTATTAACCTATAAGGTTGACCAAGAAACGGATTTTTTCAGTAACACTTTTGGTTTACTTTTGGAAATTTCTGTACGTTTTCAAACAATCAAGTTATTTTGATGAAACATGGCACATTGTTTTTACTATATAGGTTATACTGGTAATCAAATTTGATGCCTGCTTTTTCTATATAGGTTATACTGGTAACCAAAATTGATGTCTGCTTTCTTAAAAAGAAAACACACATATTTACAATAAAAACATTTTTATGAACATTCACTACCATAACGCACTTGCTGCGTCCCGAGATTTTTTTGAATAACGAATATCTCGGGGAAATATAGTTTTTGTTAACCCTCTATAAACAATATTTTCCAATAATATCCAATACACACTACAAGTTATTTATTTTAGTAAGATCTTGATTTATAAAATCATTTACTAGAAGTTTTGATAGCTAATTCGATGTTTAGCATAATGTCACGCAAAATATTGAAATTTTCCAACATAATGTCGATTTACTGAAGCATGTAATTGTGATATAAGACATGAAAGTTTCTATGTCATTCTCTGAAGGTGTGTAACCTAGTCAAGTATCAATAGTCTACTAACAATAACGGTAAAGATGACTGGTTTAACAAATGTCCCGTATAACGTGATTTCCATTTACTCACGTTACGTTCTTGAATCTGAACACATGTATGTCACCTAGGTCTGCCGATTGTCAGTAGTGCCTCGTCATGCTATATTTTTCTAGATACGTTTTATAATAATTATTATAAAGAAGATCTCGAATAATTCGCCATTCACTGATACTCAGCACATTCCTACTACAAATATACAAGTATAACTACTATATTTATACTTACATTTTAGAATTTTACTAGACAAAATACATGACAGATTTCTTAGAGCACTCAGTATAGTGTGCACACTACAAGAGATAAAACAAAATTTCATGTTAGATATCTCGGCAAAGGTATGCAGTTAAAGGTATGTGGTTAAAGGTTAAAGGTGTCTCGCTAAAGGTACAGAGATGCCGCTACCTGTACTGGTTTATTAGTGAATTTTCTTTAAAAAAAATCACTAATTAGGAGATCCCGACTTTTGAATTTTGAAAAAATTTCTTCAAATGAGCGCTAATTAGGCCGCCCAGAACACATATCCGGGGTCAGTTTCAATTTATATATATATATATATATATATATATATATATATATATATATATATATATATATATATATATATATATATATATATGTGTGTGTGTGTGTGTGTGTGTATCACACCGATAACTCAAAAAATATTAGGCCGATTTTGATTACATTTGGTAAATGCCTTCCTTTTGTAAATGGCTTGGATAAGTTCGTTAGCCAGGAAAATTGGCCCAGGTTTTCCCGGAAAATTTTGTGTTTTCTTTCAAAAAAAATTATATCTCCCGAATTAACAAAGTAAGGGCACGGGTTTACATCATTATAGGTAAGTTACTTACCAAAATTTAGCTCTGTAGGTCAAAAGAGTTATAGGCATTTAAATAAAAATAAATTGTGGTTTTCCTCAAAACGTCAAAGTTGCGATTTAAAACGTCAAAATTGGCAACATTTAGGCAAAGAACTTAAATCTAATACGGGCTATGGAAAGAAAATGTCTCAAGAAGAATGTTTTACAAACCCTGAAGTCTTAGTTTCAACCGTCATTATCCTTCATTTTACTAAAATGTTTCCAAAAAATTCATTTCAAATAAACCCTTTCTCTGATGCTTGGCAGTAGTCTTAGCTATAGAGTTTATCGTTTAATGGTATATAATTTTTGTCTAATTTTCGTAAAAAATCAATAAAGCTCAATATATCCGTTATTATACAAGATATGAAAAAATATTGTATACATTCATTATAGGGTGTCTTGAGCTACATCTTAAGAAATATTTCTACAATCACAGGCTGGCCCATAAGTCGTTGCTGATACAAATTATCTTTTTTTTTTAATCAAACACGCCTTATGTTATTGCATTTTTGCATTTTCCATCGAAATAGAATGCATGTTTGTAAGAAAAGAAATTCTGGACGCAGAAAATGCGTTATGGTAGCGAATTTTAATCAAATGCTTCATATTTGAATAGCTCAATTTGCTATTAACCTATAAGGTTTACCAAGAAACGAGTTTTTTCGGGAACACTTTAAGTTTAATTTCGGAAGTTTTTGTACATTTTCGAACAATAAAATAATTTTGAAAAAATTCCTTCAAATGAGCACAAATTAGGCCCACGAGAACACATATCCGGGGTCAGGTTCAATTTTTATATGTTTATATATATATATATATATATATATATATATATATATATATATATATATATATATATATATATATATATATTTGTGTGTGTGTGTGTGTGTGTGTGTGTGTGTGTGTGTGTATGTATGTATATATCACACCGATAACTTAAAAAATAATCGGCCGATTTTGATCAAATTTGGTGAGTATCTTTCTTTTGCCAGTAGCTTGGATAAGTCCGTTAGCCAGGAAAATCTGCTCAGTTAAAATACATTAAACAATGATTTGTTTTAATTAGACAGTCGGATTCACCCGGTCAGTGTCAGTTCTGAGCTGACCTTAAATGTATGGAATTTAGACCACGAAATTGTAATGCATGTTTTGTAAGAAAATAAATTCGGAACTCAGCAAGTGCGTTATGGTAGCGAATTTTTATGGAACGCCTCAAAGATGAATAACTCAATTTGCTATTAACCTATAAGTTTCGTTGGCCAGGAAACTAGTTTTTTATCGGGAATATTTTAAGTTTATTTTGTGTACATTTTCAAACAGTAAATTTATTTTCATGAAATATGGTACATTGTTTCTACTATATATGTTATACTGGTAACCAAATTTGATGTCTGCTTTCTTAAAAAAAAACACAAATTTGCTATTTAAAATATTTTTATGAAAATTCATTATCATAACGCACTTGCTGCGTCCAGACCTTTTTTAATCTATTGTTTTGCAAAATGCAGCAGGTAGTCCCATTTTCATTTTTCAATGTTTTAATTATACAATTTTTAATACAGCAATAACAATTGTAATTATTCTCTCTGCTAATAATAACTAATTTTATTACATATTACATTGATTTGGTTTTGACACTATTAAAATACTAGTAAAAGAATACTTTTATATTCGACGTTCTTTTAATTACTAAACGTATCATGTACATAAATTAATTTGTAAACACTATTACTATTGTCAAAGTTATTCTATTAAAATTTGTGAATTGTTAAATTTACGTCTAAATAAATGTCACAATCTATTAATTTCTACAAGGATTTAAACTTAAAAGACAAAAAGATTTAAAATCTGAAAAATTCTGGATGCAGCAAGTGCGTTATGGTAGTGAATTTTTATAAAAAAATTTAATAGCAAATATGTCTTTTTAATGAAAGCAGCAATTAAATTTGGTTATCAGTATAACCTATGTAGTAGAAACAAGGTACCAAAATTTATAAAAATAACTCTATTGTTTGATAAAGTACAAAAACTTTTCGAAAATAAATTTTAAATGTCACAGAAAAAACTGGTTTGATTCTTCTGGCCAACGAACTTTTTCAAGCTATTTACCCACCTACCGAGGTATAATTATTCACAAAAAGTTTTTCGACAAAACTTTAAAAAAAAATTCTTGAAATGTGGCAAACAATTTTTTCGCAAAAATTTGAAAACATTTTTTTTACAATAACCTATTAGACATTTATTATTAATTACCAAAATTTAACACAAATTTTACAAAAATCATTTCTACGGAAACACAAAAAAATTGTATACGGGACCTCGATTTTTTTCACGAATAATACCAAGAACAATTCGATTTGAAAAGAATGAGTTACGGCCGTGTGAATTTTTTCAAATTCAGTCACTATTTAAGAGCGCGTTTTATGGCATCGAGATTTTTCGACGAATAATATAAACGAAAACCTTTCTGACTACGTCATTTTCATGGGGCTCTGCTATATATTGGTCAAAGCGCCTTATCACAATTTTTGATATGCGCCAAAAATGTGAAAAGTTGCAAGGCAGTTGAAATAGCTCGAAAACGATGAACGCTATAATTTTTTTTTACAAACATGCATTATAATTCTATGGAAAATGCAAAAATGCAATAATATAAGAGGTGTCTGATTTAAAAAAAAGTCTGGACGCAGAAAGTGCGTTATGGAAGTGAATTTTCATAACAATGTTTTAAATAGCATATGCGAGCAGACATCAATCTGATTACCGGTATAACCTATGTCAATGTTGGTTTCCTAACCAACAAAACTTACGCTAATATCAAATTAAGTTATTGAAGTTTGAAGGATTTAATGAAAATTCGCTATCAAAACGCACTTACTGCGTCCATATTTTTTTTCTTACAAACATGCCTCATATTTCGATAAAAAATGCAAAAATGCATTAACGAATTTGTTCTACGAAAATTAGCTAAAAATTATAGACCGTTAAACCATAAACTGCACTAAACCTACAGCAAAAGCAGCAACTTAACTAAACCGACAGACAAAGCATCAGAGAAAGGGTGTATTTGAAATAACTTTTCTGTAAACATTTTAGTAAAATGAAGGGCAATGACGGTTGAATCTAAAACTTAAGGGTTCGCACGACACTCTTCTTGCAACATTTTCTTTTCACAATCCGTATTTGTTTCACGTTCTTTGCCTAAACATTGCCAATTTTAATGTTTCAAATTGCGAGTTTGACGTTTTGAGGAAAACTCCAAAATTTGTTTCTTTGGGTGTCCGTAACTTTTTTGTCTTTAAACTTGAGACCTAAATTTTGGTACAAGGTTCACTCTTTATAATACAAATACGCGTATCAAATTTGGTTGCCGTTACTTTATTATTTCAGGATATATAATTTTTTTAAGAGGAAACAAAAAATTTTCCGGGAAAACTCGGTTGATTTTCCTGGGTAACGAAATTGTTCAAGCGACTTGCAAAAGGAAGGTATCCACCAAATTTGTTCGAGATCGGCCCATTATTTTTTGAGTTATCCGTGTGATATATATATATATATATATATATATATATATATATATATATATATATATATATTATATATTTATTATATAAATATATATAAACATATAAAAATTCAAACTGACGCCGGATATATGTGTTCTAGGGGGCCTAATTAGGGCTCATTTTAAGATTATTTTCTTTTTAATTTAAAAGTCGGGATCTCCTCATTAGTGATTTTTTTTAAAGGAAATTCACTAAAAGATAAGTTGTGTCACCAACGACTTACAAATGCGTAACCCTGTATCTATGTAAACAGATAAAAACTGAAACCAACAGTGCATGTGGGTTCTAGGGAGCCTAGTTCACGTTTATTTTACGAAATCCTTTCAAAATCCAAAAATCGTCTTAAAAGCGAATTTTTTGTACGAAAATTCGCTAAAAGTCATTGAGTATTAAACCATACTAGTGAACCTATGCAGTGGTCGAAATTCGCCCGTGATTCATTAAATTTTTTAGTTTGAACGTTATTGATGTTCTTTTGTCATAGGGCGAGTTCACAGGCGCCAGCGCTGCCAGTAGCTGCAATGTTATGTCAAAAAAATGTTGACAAAATGTTAAAAATTGTCAACATTTTTGACATACCAATGCAGCTGCTGGCAGCTACTGGCGCCTGGTGAACTTGCCCATAATCTCAGTGCGACTTTATTTATGTGTTTGACATTTCACATATTAATTAACGGTCAGCTCAGAACGGGGGAGGTCGACTGTCTCTTTAAAACAAAGCATTATTTAATCTATTTGGAACATATAATATATATATATATATATATATATATATATATATATATATATATATATATATATATATATATATATATATATATATATATACGTTTTCTCTTTCTGTACTCCTTCTCCATATGAACTTTAACTGTCCCAAATCTCATACTCTACTGTGCCCGCAATGTGCTTGAGACAAAATTGGGGGACAAAATATTTTCTTCACTCTATAACTAACTATAACTACTGCCATAGCAGTTCTATTTCAAATGAATTTTCTGGAAATGCTTTGCTAAAGTGAATGACAATGGTAGTTGAAGCTGAAACTTAAGGGTTTGTAAAACACAATTCTTGTGACATTTTCTCTACATAATCGTATTCGTTCCAGGTTCCAGGTTCTTTCCCTTTTAATAGCAAAACTATAAAATGTTCAGACAAATTTTTCTGGTATTTCTTGACCTTTTGAGCCAAAAAACACTTAATCTTTCTCTGTAATATGAAATAGATTTTATTATCCACACATAACATTTTGTTTTTCTGCGTTTTTATGGTCATCAGTGGCACCCCAATTTTTTTTAAAAGTCTATAACTTTTTGTTTTGTTTTGTTTTAACTTACCGATCTAAATTTTGATATATAGTTGACTTCTTATAATGTTAACTCATGTACCAAATTTGATTGCCATAACTTTGTTATTTCCATATATATATATATATATATATATATATATATATATATATATATATATATATATATATATATATATATATATATATATACATATACATATACACATGAAAATTGAGACTGACCCTGGATATGGGTTCTAGAGCGGCCTAGTTCGCGCTCATTTGAAGACATTCTTTCAAAATTCAAAAGTCTCAATCTCCTCATTGGTGAATTTTGTTGGATTTTCATATTAATCTACAATTGTATGTTTTTTCAATCATCCTGTATTATATTGACTTGGACACCAGCTACCTGGAATTCGTTCTGAATATTGTTTGGAAAGGTGTGTACCTGCTTGAGGTACCTGCTCACCTCCACTTACCCTAGGACATAAATATGCTGGTGAAGGAATCATTATTAGTATTATTATTGTGACCATGATGACTAGTGTAGTTTAAGTTTAGTACGCCCTTTGTAATAGTGCAGCATTTTTGTAAATTTATATGTAGAATAAATAGGTTAAGTTTATTCTTGACGCGTTCAATTATTTAAATCACATCAATTCATTGAGTAATTACAAATCACAAGGCCCTTTAAGTAATCACAAATCACAACAAATTTTTGATAATATAATTCACTAAAATATAAGGCGTGCACACTCCTTTTAATTATAGAATGAAATCAAAATAATATCCTATTTACAAGCAAAAAAAAAGTTATATATAACATTTGGTTTTAAGTCCACTGTTCAATTTAAGAGAAAATTCACAAATCTTACGTCGATTTGCTATCTGATTCGCTGTCTTTAACGTGAATAGCTCGGTCACTTTTTAAAAATTGGATTCAAGTTGCCAACCAATTCCCCTGGTTTGAATTGGTCTCCTGGAAACAGTCTTAGGGCACTTATTGCTGCTTCCTTCTTCATGTTTAAGTGTTTTAAAACTTAAAAGTAGTTTTGAAAAGTACTCTAATTTTTTGTAGTTTAAAAAATCCACAAAGGACCATATAATTATCTAAGTTCTAAGTGACTGTTGGTTGAATTAAAAAAATAGTATTGAAAATTGAATCAAAACTTCCACATAGCTGTGATAATGTATTCTCCACAGAAAGACATTCTCATGAAATGAATTTAGGGTCCCTGCTTTGACGACGAAGAAAATCCTCGTATTCCTGTACCCATAAACTTCTGAAACATTATGCTACACGTGCTTTAATGAGAAAATATCAATTCTCACCAAATCATCCCTCATTTATCCCCTACCCCCTGAAGCGATCCTACCCAAAAACAACTCGAAGCGTTTCTTTGTCGGGCGCTAACTGTATACCAAACTTGAAGATGATATCTCAATTCGTTCGAAAATTATTGCGTCTACTAATAGACAGACGTACAGACCGACTGACCGACCGACCGACACACAAAAAAATGGTCGTACCAGATTCAAGTTTTTATATATTTTGAAACTTTTCTAGCAATTTTTTTTTGTGCATATTTCTGTCTCCGATATTTCGCCCTCACACATTCAATTTATTTTTAGCACACAATACCAGATGCTTGATGAAATTGAAAGTTTTCTAGTAAACAAACCCTAAAAACGTTAAATTCCTCGAGTTTTAACGAAAAAAATTCAATTTTCACCAAATCATCCCCCAGTCATCCCCTACCCCTGGAGCAATTTTACCCAAAAACAACCCGAACCGTTCCTTTGTCGGGTGTTAACTGTACACCAAATTTGAAGACGATATCTCAGTTAGTTCTAAAGTTATCGTGGCTACAAACAGACAGATCGACAGACACAAAATTTGCGTTCTCAAATCATGTTTTCTATACGGTTTGACACTTTTTACGACGTTTAAGCGAAAAAAATTATTTGTAAATTTGTGTCGCCGATCCTATACTTTCTTCCACACGTATTGACGATTTGGAAGTAAATAGTGCTGCGAATTGAATCATAACTTCCAGATAACTGTCATAATATATTCCCTTCAGAAAGATGTTCTCATGGAATGAATTTAGGGCCCATGACTTGACCACAAAGAAAATATTTCTATTCCTCTACCCATAAACTTTTCAAACGTTATATTACTCGAGTTTTATTGAAAAATGTCAATTTTCAGTAAATCACTCTAGCCCCTGAAGCCATTTTACCCAAAAACCATTCGAAGCGTTCCTTTGTCCGGTGCTAATTGGGTACCAAATTTGAAGATGATATCTCAATTTGTTCGAAAGTTGTTGCGCCTATTAACAGACAGACGTATATGCCGACAGACTGACAGACTGACAGACCAGCCGACCGACAGAGCCACAAACAAAAAATGTTCTTTGCAGAATCAAGTTTTCTATATGTTTTGAGACTTTCTACACCGTTTTAGCAACAAAAAAAATTCGAAATTTTTGTCAACAATATTCCACTCCCACACATTCAACCACAAAATTTCGGCAAAAAATACCAGATGTTTGATGATATTACAAGTTTTCTAATAAATAAACACTAAAACGTTATATTACTCAACGTTTAACGAAAAACTGTCTATTTTCACCAAATCATCCTACATTGATCCCATACGCACTAAACCGATTGTGCCCAAAAACAATCCGAAACTTTCGTTTGTAGACTGATAATTGTACACTAAATTTAAAGACCATATCTCAATTCGTTCTACAGTTTTCTAAAAACAGACAGACATACAGACCGACAGACAAAAAAATTCCGTTCCCAAATAATGTTTTATATATGTTTTGATAATTTTTACGACGACAAAAAATTTTTGTCAAATTTTCGTCGCCGATGCGATACTCCCACACGTGACGATGTGGAAGTAAAATTGTTCTAAGTGCATATAATTTATATAGTGTTTTTACTGACGCTTGTCACAATTAAAAATGTACCGCCTATGTCAGATCCAGTCTGTTATCTAATGGCTAACTGTAGTTACCAAACACAAGTGTTTAATTCATTCATATTCATGCACATGTCATTTATTAAATATTTTGTAGTACTGATTGTTAATTAGTTGTAACTGTCTTCTATAAGGTGTTACATTGTTGTATACATTTATTGCAATATGCACCTGTTTAGACTTATTTACAATTGTTGTTTGCCCAGATAAACATAACAACTGTAGTTTTACTGCTGGTGTATATTCTAACTCAAATAAAAACATTCACTCAGATTTAGATAATTACTTCCCCATCGTCACTACGTGTGGAAGTATCGCATCGGCGACAAAAAAATTTGTTTCCTTAAACGTGGTAAAAAGTATCAAAACATGATTTGGTAATAAACATTTTTTGGTCTATCGGTCTGTATATCTCTATGTTTGTAGCCGCGATAACTTTGAAACGAATTGGGATATCGTCTTCAAATTTGGTATACAGTTAGCACTCGACAAACTAATGGTTCGGATTGTTTTTGGGCATCGGTAGAGGGCGAATGGCGAGTGATTTTGTGAAAATTGACATTTTTTCGTTAAAAGTCGAGTAATATAACGTTCTAGGGTTTATTTATTAGAAAACTTTTAATTTCATTCAAACACCTGCTATTCTGTGCTGAAATTAAATTAGGAGTTGAATATGTGGGGGTAGAATACTTTTGACAAAGATTTAGAACTTTTTTTTTGCTAAAACGGCGTAAAAAATCTCAAACCATATAGAAAACTTAATTCTGGAACTACATTTTTTTGGTCTGTCGGTCTCTTGGTCTGTCGGCATATACGTTTGTCTGTTTATAGACGCAATAACTTTCGAAAGAATTGAGATATCATCTTATCATCTTCAAATTTTGTATCCAGCTGGCACCCGACATAAGAACGCTTGGAATTTTTTTTTGGGTAAGATCGCTTCAGGGTGTAGGGGATAAGTAAGTGGTGATTTGGTAAAAATTGACATTTTTTCAAAAAAATTCGAGTAACATAACGTTTCAAAAGTTTATGGGTACATGAATACAAATATTTTCTTTGTGCTCATAGGCCCTAAATTCATTCCATGAAGATTTCTGTCTGAAGAGAACAAATTATCACAGCTATGTGAAAGTTTTGATTCAATTTGCAGCACTATTTCTTGTTTGCCACTGAATAATAAGAAGAATGTAAAACTGTTGAAAATTGGTCAACATTTTACAAAAATAGACAGGCTTTACTTTTTTGACAAAAAACCGTGAACAAATAGGAACATTCTTTTAATAACACACTGTCGGTCTGTACGTCTGTCTGTTAGTTTCATACAGCCAGAACCCGAAAAATAAACGGTTTGGGTGGTTTTTGGGTAAAATCGCTTCAGGGTGTAGGGGATGAATGAGGGGGGGGTATTAGGTGAAAATTGACACCTTTTCGTTAAATCTCGAGTAATATAGCCTTTTATGGTTTGTTTATTAAAAAACTTTCAATTTCATCAAACATCTGGTAATCCGTACGAAAATTAAATAAGGGGTAGAATGCATGGAGGTAGATCATCGGTGATTAAAATTTCGAACTTTTTTTGATGTAACGGCGAAAAAAGTCTCAAAACACATAGAAAACTTGATTCTGGTACGAACATTTTTTTGTCTGTCGGTCGGTCTGTCAGTCTGTACATCTGTCTGTTAGTAGGTCCAATAACTTTCGAACGAATTGAGATACGTCCGCATTATTCCTGAGGCAAAAAACTCGTTTAATAACCACACCAAAAACAAAGTCCTCTCAAGCTCCAACGACAGCAAACCCTTCTGGACTCTTGCTAAATATATTGGGAATAATTTCTGCAAGAGCATGTTTCCAGCTCTTGTTTCAGGGGATGAAATCGTTTCTACCGCTCTGGGAAAGGCTTAACTTTTTGCCTCGTTGTTCGCTGGCAATTCTACTCCCAACTCACCTCCAAATGTTCAACCACCAACAGTCCCCAATGTCGCGCATAAAATGATAGATATCATTTTCAAAACTAAAAAGGTAAGAAAGATGCTGTCTTGTCTTAATAGCAGGAAAGCCTCTGGCCTTGACGAGATTCCAGCAATTGTTCCCAAAAAATCACCATAACTCGCTCCTCTCCTTACTCGTCTGTTTTAAATATCTTGTAATAGAGGCATATTCCCTAGTAACTGGAAAACTGCTCGAGTACAACCCGTCTCCAAGAAAGGATCCAAAGCTACAGGTCTATTTCTCTCCTTTCAGTCGTCTCTAAAGTGATGGCAAAGTATATAAACACCAAATTACTAAAATTTCTTAAAAAACACAGTCTTATCCACGACAGGCAGTATGGATTCCGTCAGCGCAGATCAACTGACGACCTCCTTTTTTGTCACCCCTTCTTGGCACAAGTCTATGGAACTACACGGTGAATCCCAGATGGTCGCTCTAGACATATCCAAAGCATTAGACCAGGTCTGGCACGCAGCGCTGCTTAATAAACTTCCAGCCTATGGCCTACCACCAAAACTCTGTACCTAGACAGCAAATTTCATCTACAACCGGGGCATTTCTGTTGTCGTGAATGGCCATTCCTCTAAACTGTATCCAATTAATGCAGGAGTCCCTCAAGGTTCAGTTTTAGCCCCTACTTTGTTTCTCTCCACATCAATGACCTACTCTCCATCCAGTTCACGGTTACGCGAATAACAGCACCCTCCATTCAAATATACAATATTCTAAGCCTGTCTCTTTAGCCCAATTAGATGAAGATCGCAGACTCATGGAGGGTTCTGTCTCTGTGGATCTCCAAAAAATATTAGACTTGGGAAGTAGAAATCTTGTACAATTCAACTTTACCAAATCTCAGTCTTGCTTTCTATCCCATAAGAGATACACCAGCCCTAGACTCATCACAATGAACAACCAAGTTATTCAAAGTAATTAGTCCTTTTCACTTGTTGGCATTTCTGTGGATCGAAATGTCAATTGGCACCAACATGTCACATCAATTGCAGAAGCGGCTGCTAAGAAATTAGGTTTCCTCTGCCGGCCTCAAAAATAATTTACCCCAGCTAATCTCTATACCTTATATACTTCACAAATAAGGCTGAACCTCGGATACTGCTCCCACATCTGGGGTGCCGCTGCCGCTTCTACACTCGGTGACCATAACCTCACCCAAAGGCTGCCATCCCTTGCCCACCGACGTGCCGTTGGTGACCTCTCTCTCTTTTATAGATATCTGCACGGGCACTGCTCAGAGGAGCTTCCTCCTATAGTTCCTCCACCTACTGCTCCCAACAGATCTACCAGGGGAACAGAGCGAATGCACCCTTTTACTGTCCAGGTCACCAGACATACAACATCTTGTTATGCCCGCTCTTTTGCCCCGAGGACTTCCAAGTTGTGGAATTCCTTGCCGGCACATGTTTTTCCTTCTTCTCCGAACCTTCAACCCTCAAATCCAGAATTAACAAGTTGCCTCTTTCGTCCTTGTTGACACCCACAGAACGATAGCATTTAGGCTGTGAGCCCTCGTGGTGTGTTGTTGAAATAAAAAAAATATATGATTTTCAAATTTAGTATACACTTAGCACCTGACAAAGGAACGCATCAAATGGTTTTTGGGTAACATTTCTTTAGTGGGAGTGACCGTTCGAAGTCATCTGTATATCAAGCGCTCATGACAATAAACTGGCTCAACTACTCTGAAAGTTAGAGTTACAGATAAATAATGTCAAGCGCAAGACTCCAGAATTTTTCACTGGCTATCTGAAGTTTACTTTGTATTTGACTTTGTGAGTGACATTAATTATTACAGCTATGTGGAAATTATGATTCAATTTGCAGCACTATTTTTCAAATGCATGGAAAATGTAACAAAAAGTAACTAGATGGGTTTGTACATTTACATTATTTTCTATAAACGTGTACGGTTTTTTATTCTAGAGGCAAAAGTCGCAATTATAGGGATCGCAGTCATTTGCCTAAATTCCCAAGCACTCCACGTGTGCCCAATGCTTGTAATTATTACACTGCACCCATCCTTCTCCTGCGAGAGACTTTTAAAAAGTATCTGAAAAAATAATGCATCACGTAGCTTCCTCTTCCTATTCTGAGTCTTCACTCCCTTTGGAATCTTTCTTAGTATTATTATTGTTTCGTCTACTCTTCGCTATTTTTAGTTCTTTATTGGCTTTTTGATTTTCGGTGGCTAACTTATTTTTCATTTCTAACTTCTTGTTTCCTTCATATATTAACTTTTTTTGTTCGTCGATTAGTTGGTCTTTATACGGCGTATTAGTTAGGACTACCGTGCCTACAGAGTTGTTCGTTCTTGTTAAACATTTCCTAGATAGTTTAGAAAATAGACGTCAGTTGGCACAATACTAATTTTTTTGTAACTGCAGAAGTTGGAGCAAAATCAAAATGGCTAATTGTTACTGTTGTAGTAGATGAACCTGCTACATCTTCCTCTAGCTGAAGCTGGTGTTGTTCCGTGTTATGTTGGTCGTTTTCAGGCAATATCTCGGGTTCATTCTGTTAAGTGACTTCTGCAGCCACAAAGTCTATATCTGATAAAACATCTGGGTTGTACGGAATGTTTCGAAGCTTCTGAAAAGCCCTACTGGCGCTTACTGAAGTACAAAATTTTCATGTAAGATTTATTAAAACATAGTTGCGATCTGAAACACTGCGGCTGTGCGTCAAGGGCGATTAGTAAGATATTTTCCAGTGCCTCACCGTGATAATGATTACGTGGATACATACAATATAGATCTAAAGGCTGTAGTCGATATGTATTTTGAGGAGGTAGAAATATTATTGTGACAAAATTACTTCTGACATTAACGTGAAATAAAAAGTTGTTAAACTGAAGAAAAAAAAACCTCAAGGGTTATCCACCCAGATTGGTTGCACCTAAATAATGTTCCAGGGAGTGGTCCTTCTTTTAACTCTTCGTTTATTCTTTTACGAGAGACGACCAACATAGGATGATAGAAAAAATTTAGAAAACACCTGCTGACTTACAAATAACAGCAGTAATACAGACGTCTCGCTCTGCAGACACTACTCTGTTGACATGCTTTCTATCTCTTTTTGCAAGAATCTTAGAGTTTTCACCTGGGACAGTATCTGTCATCAACGTTAAAACATCTACGTTTTGGAAATAGTATTTTTTCAAAAACTGTTTGAGACAACTCAACAGACTGCGACAATTGGTCTGTTGAAAGCACGTACGCCGCTTGAGGGCGTGCCTTCAGGCAACATTAATTAGTGGTCAGTATGTGTTTTCCGAAAACTTTTAAACCAGTTTTTAGAAAGTTTCCTTTCCTCGAAAAATAAAACATACTACTTGCTATGTCAAGAATGTGAGTTACAAGCTTTGCCTCTTGTTCCTGCCCAAAAACCTGTGTTTTGATTCTAATTTTGTTGAGTTATTTAACGGCTAGCTTATTTTGTCCCTTAGAACGCCGCTTCAAACTCACTACTGGCGCACGAACATTTCTTGTTGTTGTTTAATATGGAAACCCATCACCCAGAACGTGTATAGTGTCATGCATTCTATTTTCATTCCATTCTTGCCTTTTAGTCTTTCGTTTGTATTTGTACAGACATCTCGTTTGCTTTCAGTTAGTTGCTTTATTATATTTTTGTGAACAATTGATAGTCCCTTTATTAATCTTATTTTTAAAGGGGTAGACATTGATCCAATCCAATCCATAGCAGGTGGTAGTGGAATTTTCCTTTATGTAATAGTAAAGGATTTTTTCACGCCCGAGGAGGTACCACCCCATACATCAAGGGGCCGGTGAAGTCCCAACGGACGTTTCCGGTTCTGGTGTATGAGTCGGTTTCCCTTATAAGCAAAAATGATGATGACTCCTCCTTGTATAAAATATTCCGGAGGCAAAATACCCCTCCATTCGGATCTCCGGGAGAGGGGTGTACAGGGGGTGCCAACATCAAGATTTAACATATCCTTTTCGAATATATGTGGCCTAAATTCTAACCTGAACTCCGTCCACCATTTCCTCCAGGCTAACAGGCCCCAACTCCTCTTCCTCACCGAAACCCAAATCAGTGCCAAAACAGCCACTAATCACCTTAATTTCCCGGGGTATGAGCTCCTTACTGCCTTTAGATTGCATGGAGGCATGTGCGCATACGTCCGTAGCAATCTACCCTGTACCAGACTTCCCAATTTAGAAGCTGGAAGAAAAGACATACTAAGGATAAAACTCTCTCTCAGGGTTGCAACTAAATTCATCTGTTGCATTTACTGGTCACCTTCTGACAACAACTTTGTCCAGCTCTTTGACTACCTTTCTGAAAAAACCGACTATCTGATTTCTGAATATCCTTCCTCCGAGGTCACTATTCTTGGCGACTTCAATGTCCATAATAAGGAATGGCTAGGATCTTCAAAAACCGATCTACAAGGGAGAGCAGCGGAGGCCTTTGCAGTCAGCAATTCTTTGGCCAATATGGTACAGCAACCTACTTACTTTCCTCGTATCCCAACACACAGCTCAAATCCCTTGGATCTCCTTCTTACTACAAATCCTGAATGCTATAAGATATCAGTCACCGCCCCCCTTGGTCGCTCAGACCACGGCATGGTCACTGCTTCCTGTGCAATGCAACCCGAGGTCACACAGTCATCACACCCACGTATCATTTGGCACTACAACTCAGCAAACTGGGACGAAATGCGGGATTTCTTTTCCTCATTTCCATGGGCGTCTGTCTGCTTCTCTCATCCTGACCCCTCTGATATCTCACAAAACGTCACCGAAATTATCCAAGCTGGCATGGAATTATTTATTCCACGTACACAGAAAACCTCTTCAGCCACTCAAAAGCCCTGGTTCTCTAAATCCTGTGACAAGGCCAGACTTGAAAAGGTCAAAGCTCACAAAACGCTTCTACACAATCCCAGTCAAGAAAATCGTCAAGCATTCAACGACGCAAGAAACCGCTATGTCCGCATTCTTTCTGAGGCAAAAAACTCGTTTAATAACCACATCAAAAACAAAGTCCTCTCAAGCTCCAACGGCGGCAAACCCTTCTGGACTCTTGCTAAGTCTATTGGGAATAATTTCTGCAAGAGCACGTTCCCACCTCTTGTCTCAGGTGATGAAAGTGTTTCTACCGCCCTGGGCAAGGCTGAACTTTTTGCTTCGTTGTTCGCCGGAAATTCTACTCTCAACCTACCTCCAAATGTTCAACCACCAACAGTCCCCAATGTCGCGCATAAAATGACTGATATCATTTTCCAAACTAAAAAGATACGAAAGATGCTCTCTTCTCTTAATACCAGGAAAGCCTTTGGCCTTGACGAGATCCCAGCAATTGTTCTCAAAAAATGCGCACCAGAACTTGCTCCTGTCCTGACTCGTCTGTTTCAGATATCTTACAATAAAGGCATATTCCCTAGTAACTGGAAAACTGCTCGAGTACAACCCATCCCCAAGAAAGGATCCAAAGCGCTTCCTAGCAACTACAGGCCTATTTCTCTCCTTTCAGTCATTTTTAAAGTGATGGAAAAGTATATAAATACCGAACTACTAAAATTCCTTGAAAAACACAGTCTAATCCACGACAGGCAGTATGGATTCCGTCAGCGCAGATCGACTGCCGACCTCCTTTCCTTTGTCACCCATTCTTGGAACAAGTCTATGGAACAACACGGTGAATCCCAGAGTGTTGCTCTAGACATATCCAAAGCATTCGACCAGGTCTGGCACGCAGCGCTGCTTAATAAACTTCCGGCCTATGGCCTACCACCAAAACTCTGTATGTGGACAGCAAATTTCCTCTCCAACAGGAGCATATCTGTTGTTGTGGATGGCCATTCCTCTAAACTGTATCCAATTAATGCAGGAGTTCCTCAAGGTTCAGCTTTGGCCCCTACTTTGTTTCTTCTCCACATCAATGACCTCCTCTCTAGCACATCCAACCCAGTTCACAGTTACGCGGACGACAGCACCCTCCACTCAAACATACAATATTCTAAGCCTGTCTCTTTAGCCCAATTAGATGAGGATCGCAGACTCATGGAGGGTTCTGTCTCCGTAGACCTCCAAAAAATATTAGACTGGGGAAGTAGAAATCTTGTACAATTCAACCCCACCAAAACTAAGTCTTGCTTTCTTTCTCACAAGAGATACAGCAGCCCTAGACCCATCACAATGAACAACCAAGTTATTCAAAGTAATGAGTCCTTTTCTCTTGTTGGCATTACTGTGGATCGAAATCTTAATTGGCACCAACATGTTACATCAATTGCAGAAGCGGCTGCTAAGAAATTGGGTTTCCTCTTCCGGACTCGCAAACTCTTTTCACCAACTAATCTCTATACCTTATACACTTCACAAATAAGGCCAAACCTCGAATACTGCTCCCACATCTGGGGTGCAGCTGCCGCTTCTACACTCGCTATCCTGGACTCCATTCAAAAGAGAGCTATACGTCTCATCGGTGACCCTACCCTCACCCAAAGGCTTCCATCCCTTGCCCACCGACGTGCCGTTGGTGACCTCCTCTCTTTTATAGATATCTGCACGGGCACTGCTCAGAGGAGCTTTCCTCCATAATTCCCCCACCTGCTGCCCCCAGCAGATCTACCAGGGGAACAGAGCGAATGCACCCTTTTAACGTCCAGGTCACCAGACATAGAACATCTTGTTATGCCCGCTCTTTTGTCCCGAGGACTTCCAAGTTGTGGAATTCCTTGCCGGCACATGTTTTTCCTTCTCCTCCGAACCTCCAAACCTTCAAGTCCAGAATTAACAAGCTGCCTCTTTCCTCCTTGTCAACACCCACGGTACGATAGTATTTAGGCTGTAAGCCCTCGTGGTGTGTTGTTGACATAAAAAAATATATATATATTATTTTAAATTCCAGCACTATCTCTCTAGATAACCGGGCCGGCCTGAGGTCAGACTTTTCCCCTGATTAACTAAAGATACAGTGTGTGAACCCCTAACGAAATCGAAGAAAGGAGGCCAGAAAATAATAGAGATACGTTTATTGCTTTTGTAGATCTGGAAATATCAAAATTATTCGGTAATGTCGAATCACTAGCGTGATAATAAACCGTCAAGCCTTGTATAATGTACCCTAATATTACTTAAGATCTACTACCATTAAACCGCAGACGCTCTTTTCTGCTTCACTTCACGCTCCATATTGAAGAAGGTATTTTCATGGAATCACCGTAGAAGTAAATTTAGTGTAAAATTGAAGACGAATCTGACAGTCATGGTACTAAATTCTCTATGTAAAATGTTATATAGCAAAAAAGCCCAGAAAATATATTTCCCAGTATTCACTGAAAAATTTGCTTCGATGATATCTTATTTTAATATGCGGTATTTGTTAAAAAAAGGAAGTCATCCCATTCACTAAACACTGGTAAATATACGGTCAAATCTAGCCGTCTTAAACATAATATCAAATAATGTTTTTAGCAATTTTTTTTAATCACTAATAGAAAGGTATCGATGGTTAGGCAAATTTTTTTTTCAAACGAGCGCGAATTGAGGCCCCTAGAACCTGAAACCAAGGTCCGTTTGATCTTTTCTATGTTTATATAAATATATATATATATATATATATATATATATATATATATATATATATATATATATATATATATATATATATATATCCACAGTATAACTCAAAAAGTTTGTAACCGATTTTAATGAAACTAGGCAAGCATTTATCTTTTATTAAAGGCTTGAATGAGTTCCTTGGCCAGCCCTGTCCGACTAGGCTTTTTAAGAATGATTTCATTTATCCGGAAAAAAATGTATCACAAGATATCCAAGCTATTTTGACGATAATTGATTGGTATGTTGCTCTCTTAAATACGTTACTACATACCAAAGCTCAAATTTCTAGGTTTATAAAAAATTGAGTTATGCAAATTTGAAGCATTTAATGAAAATTCGCTACCATAACGCACTTGCTGCGTCCCGAGATTTTTTCTTTCCATATATCATTGATTTTAATGCAGCCATAGGAATGATTAAATCAAATTAATCCATAAAATTTGCCCAATTTTTCATAGTATCAGCAACTACTACTTTAATAAAAAATTTAATGAAAGTGAACTTACCTTGTTTCACTTTCACTTGTAAAACATATGTACATACACCTCGCTAGACCCTTGATTGATTAATAATTAGATTTTTTGTTTCAGATCTGAATGGCGCTCGTTCGGATAGCCATAGTTTCAATATTAGTGTTACATATTAATAGGATATATGCCAAAGGTAAGTGCAGAAAATCAATTATTTTTATAATTAAACTGTAAAATTTGTCATATTCTTTAAGCGAAATTTCTTAGAAAAGATTCGTTTATTCGAAGGTTTCAACTTTTGAATTTTAAAAGAATTTCTATAGATAGGGACTGGTCCTCTGGAACCTATATCCACGGTCGAACACAAATTTGTCTCTTATTAAATTACTTTAGGTTCAAAGACTCCACATATAGTCTACAATGTTATAGAATGAAAATACATACTTTTTGTTTAAAATAAATTTGTTTAATTTCAAACTTCATCTAAATTAATCTTTGATTAGATATATACAGGAAACAGTACACTGACGTTTCGTAAATTAGACACTACACTAAATACTTGATATGGTGTATCACCCTTTAACTTTATAGCTTTAACGTTATGAGTACACATTTAAGTTTTGTCGATAGAGTAGCAGATCAAAAATGATAATTCTTATGTACGCTAAGCCAATATTATCTAAATTTAAGGCTACCAAATTGTCAATTTAATGTTGACAAATGACAGCGAAGTTCGAGAGCAGCACACGTTGTCAGATAGAGTGATTTGAAATCTAGAGATAAATTAAAAATCATGAGAAAGGGGTACTTTGAAATTTTCAGGTAATAAATAGAGTTGCGGTTAACTAACTGATAATATTGACTTTCATGTATATTTTTTTACCACCCAAAGATTTGAAAATTGGAGATGTTTATACATGCAACGTTTAACTACATGAAATTTCTGAAAATTTTACCGCCCCGATAAGAAACGGCTACAGTTTACAGTAATTCTAACGTCCATGTTGGATCCTTATCTACGATTGATTTAAAAAGCATAGCAGTACAGGTAATGTCATCTGTCTTTGTCTAACATTGTAGATATTGAATTACGGAATTTGAAGTGATGTCGAGGATTATTTCATTTTTAATTTCGAAAAACTGAATTGTTTAATAAAAATAGTTGACAGCTGGTACACAGATACGCCTATATATCTTCTTTTAAATTGTCTAGTTTAGTTTTAATCACTTAAACGTTTTTAATGATATTGTGTTATAATATTTTTAAATTCTTTTTTAAGAAAAATTAGACCTTAAGATCTGATGAACGAATTCATCCAAGCTACTAACACAATGAAGATAATCCGCAAATTTGGTTCAAATCAAGTATTTTTAAATTACCGGTTGGACACAGAGGCACACACACACACAGAGAGAAATTTATTGATAAAATAAATAGTAAAAAAAGTATTTCATCTGAGCTTCCCTACAACACCTTAAAAAATTAATAACCAATAGCGTTTCATTCTTGATATTGAGAAAAAAAGCAAAAACAATTTAAGTATCCTTTTTGGGCGGTATCAATTAAAAAGAAGACATAACAAAAAGTTACCAATATTCTTCAGAAACATGGGTTATTTAACAGAAATGAATAAAATAACAATTCTGCAGGTCACTGGTAACGCAGATAAAACACGATCACAGATCGAAGTTTTTCGTCTATTTTAAGAAAAATTTCCCGAATTGCCGCCTATATCCCAAGATACAATTAGTAAAATTGAAAAGCAACTACGAGCTATCTCATTACCTCGGGGTTCCGAAAACCAAAAAAATATAACCGAAGGTCTATTTTATTATTTCATGCACACGGTACCTATTCAGGCAAAGTTTTATCCTGTTTTAAGCCCTCTAATTTATTCAAAGTAAACGTGCCCACCTCGACACTCAGGAAGAGCATAGATATACATATACAAACATATATATATATATATATATATATATATATATATATATATATATATATATATATATATATATATATATATATATATATATATATATATATATATATATATATATCACCACACTATCCCAAAAGCTAGTTACTACAATACCAGTTTTTTCCGGGAGAATTGTGGCTTCCTTTTGAACATTTTTGGAAATAACAGTGATAGTAACCAATTTAGCACGATACCTGCTCATCTCTAGATTGAATAATGAACAAATCTTAGAACGCAGCAAGTGCGTTGTAGTAGTGAATTTTCATAAGAACTGTACACTATTATAAAACAGCATATTACTAAAATTAATACTTTAAACTTACACAGACCTTGAAAATTGATTTTAGAGGGCCTAGTACGTACACAGTTGAATAATTATTTAGAAAGTGTTACCATCGATATCTCTCTATTATCCAAAAAATCTTGTGCTCGAACTCATTTTGGGAAAAATGCCCAAAACTAAATTGGCATTGTCTCTTGAAACACATTCAGCGACTGTGTCTTTTTTAGATGACGTCTTATGTTTGCGTTTAAAGATAAAAGAACAAACTGTTTTAAAATCATTTTTATAGAGACTTGACTTGATTCTGTTTACATTTCCACTATATTATGCTACGCTTTCAGTCTAAAATTGTATTTGGAGCCCTTCATTAAGCTACAAATATAGTGTATTTTAAAAATTGACTGAATCCCCCCGTTAAATACAAACACTTGGCATCTTTTTAATTTTAGGTCGTCTGTCATTTGCGATATTTGTGGCCAAGACTTCACGATTGTTGGTTCGGGTAGTGTCTTTTATGACTGTTATTTGTTTTGTTTGGTTACGTTTGATGTATAATATATACCTGTTGTATGAAACAATCTACGCATGGGAGTTAACTACTCTGTCTGCCAGGCATTGGACTTTAACCACTAAGTCGTTTCAACGCATGTCTTTCAGATTTTATTTTTATTTCGGAAAAAAATCTAAATATTGTGAACTAAATTAGTTAAAATGCACAACATAGGTTTATTTGCACCATTTCTAGCCACATATAAAGTGTCATTCCAGTTATTCTAATATTTACAAATATATTCAAATATATTTTTGTATATTTTTGGGGGAAAATGTCTACTATAGCTGATTTACGACTCGTACGCGGTCTTAATATAGTGAAAATATGTGCCAAGTTTCATTCAAATCAGTTGCGTATTTTTTGAGTTATCGCTCGGATACATACATACATATATATATATATATATATATATATATATATATATATATATATATATATATATATATATATATATATATCAAACGGACTTTGGATTTGGGTCCTAGGTGCCCTAACGTTTCGAAAGTGTAACCATCGTTACCTCTCTCTTAGTGAATTTTCTTAATGAGAATTGACTAAAAAGTTATAATCAGCAGCAGAGCAAAATATGATATGTGGTTAATAAAATATACTAAATATTACAGACCAAGATTAAAAGATCAAAAAGTACCAAAAATAAATACTTTAAAAATTTTAAGTTTTTTTAAACAGGCAAAGTGGTGATACATATTGTATGGTCAACATAAACTCACAAAAAATAGTCAGTAAAGAAGTCACAAATTTAATGAGGGTCTAAAGTAGTAATGTAGCTATAAATGAATAAAAATAATATTGATACTACAGACATATATTTGGAGAATCTTAAATACATTTATAACTGGCATAGTAATTTATTTTTAGTACAATTAAATGATAAAAGTATAAAGCAGAACCAGATCTATTTACAAAAGTATGCCTCCATATTTCTAACCATTCAATGTTTGCATAGTATTTTAATTTTTAAATCGTTATACCTTTAATAACTTATCCAAATATAACATTTACTTATTTTCTTCTCAAGGTGATTCTGGTGCCAGTAGAAATTTGAAGCTACATTGAAATCTTATATGACAGGTTATGCTAATAACAAAGTTTCTTGTATATTATCTTTAGGGTCGCCGCGAAATTGCAGCATTATAAATAAATACGAACAAACCGCGGCAACTGTCTGAAATGAATAAAAATGGGTTAAAATTACTTATTACCTTTATACATCTTAATTAATTAAAATTTATGTATTTGGGTAGCCGCTGTTTGCTATATGTTCTCCACGTAAAATATTGGGTGGTCCAGCAACATTGCAACATTTAATTATTAAATGAGATACATTTTCAAAAAGTGGCCTATCCAGCCCAACTCATAGGTGCCGATTAAGTGTCAAGCAAACTATTCATCAAATGGCGGCATTGACATTTTTGGCATACTAGTGCTCTTTTGCTACAATTTTTGAGAACAATTTCGCATATTTGCCGATAAATTTCTCCAATGAAACGTCGAATTCCATCATTTAGCTCATTCATTGTTGTAAGGTGATCGGAGTATGCCTGAAATTTCACACAAAAAAATACAACCAAAAGTCTATAGCATGAGATCACGCGACGTCGGTGGACCACTTCCAGTATCCATTCTGATCTTGGTAAGGAGTTTTACAACTCCAAATTTAACACCTTAATGCAAAATTACAACATTAATCACTACAGCACTTATAGTGTGAAGAAGGCTGGAATAGTGAAAATAGTCATAAGTACCTTGAAAGAGAAGATATATAAAAATGTCAGCTTGTTTGGTTCCTACAAATGGTTGAATACACTACCTGATGTCACAGCTGCCCACAACGCTACTATTTATCGAACAACTGATGTAAAGCCAAAAGATGTTAATAAGAAAAATCAAGCAGCTATGCGTGAACAAGTCTAATCAAATATTAAAGTGTTTGATCAGAATATATTCAAAGTGGGTGATGTGCGTATAAGTAAAGCAACAGCTTAGTTTGAAAAGGAGTATACAGCTCGCTGGTCAACAGAGTTATTCAAGATTGTTAGTGTCCATTTCACAAGTCCAGTAACATACTTTTTGAAGACATGCAAGGAAAGTCAATCAGTGGAGGGTTTTTACTTTTTCCTGGGATAACCTGGGATAACATGTCACAAAGATTTATACCAACCAATACAGGCCACAGAAACTCTATCATAATGCCATAACGGTAGCCGTTGACTGCACCTGCATTACCGAATAGCTCAGTTTGCGGGACAAGCAGCCTCTAGAATTGTACGAGCGTACGCGGGTTCGAGTCCCGTATTCCCACAGTCGCCCTTTTCTCACTCGGTTGTGGAAAGGCCGGCTTGTGATGGGTTATGGATGGTTTCCTTTGTCCATATGTGTATATAAGCTCCCGCATGCACAAGTCTAAAACTTCTGGGTGTTTGTCTCCTGTGGTGTTATTATTATTATTATTATTATTTCGTTGTGCAACGCATTTCCTCCTTTCACCGGTGTTAAGTCACTCTGAGAAATGGTTATTAAAGCAGATGTGAAATCCATCGGTTCAAAACAAGACGGTTTGCTTAGTTGAGAGTATTAAAAATACTGTTGCTTTTTCCCGATTACTCTCGTCACTATGCTGCAGGTGTCTAGTAGAACTGATTTTTGGATTTGCTTGTGGAGTTTCCAGTCAAGACCAAGTGCACTCAGACTGGTTTTAAGGTTCTTTGGATTCTCTCCCGTTGTTCCCAACGTAAGAGGTACGATCTTAACAGACTCAATGTGCCACATTTTTGCAATTTCAGCAGAGGTATGTATTTCCTTATTTTCTCACCGATGGTCTTGTTATTGTCAAGGGGTACAGCAATATCTATTATGCACTTGGTTTACGTGGGCTTCAGGGTGATCACGATGTCTGGGATATTCTTTGGTATCGGCCTGTCCGTCTGGATCTTCCTGTTCCAGTACAACTTCACATTCGCCGTTTTACAGATATTCGGAAGTTCATATTGGTAGTATGGAACGATTTCTCGATGATCCACATACTTATCACACAGCTGTTGATGTACAATTTTTGCAACTTGGTTATACCGACCCAAGAAAATTTTCGGGGCAAGTGTGGAACATCCAGCCACAATGTGATCTAAGGTCTCCTCTTTGCTACGGTATAGTCAACATTTGACGTTCTCGATGTTCTGACCCATAATTCGTTTCTAGTGAGCTCTTATTTATATAATTTGATCCTGTGTACCAGCAATGGTTCCCTCAGTTTTCACAAAGCTATTTACAGATCGGAGGTAGGGTGTAGATGCTGACGTGACCATCTTGCCGCCCTCATTGTTGACAAGTATTTTCCGTAAAGTGCCTTTACTCCCGATTCTCTATCAGCTGTTGTGGTGTCGCGATTTCTAAATTGGGATCAAAGTCCTTATCTGATAGCCTCAATGGAGTTGCTTTCATATCAGCTTTAGTTGCCTCCAGGTAAGTCACTGTCTTCTGCCTTCTTGTAGAAATAATGTCGCAGATTGATCAACTGTTTGTGATGTCGAACTAGTGCATCCGGTATACCCCTACCTCCAAGCTTACATGGTAGATGAAATCTTTCCACAGAAGAGATTTTATGGTGAGCTCAGTATGATGTAAAAGCGACTCTTGTTTTTGAGCTGAGATCCTTAAGTTCTGTGTTTCTCCACTTTATGATCTCAAAACTGTATGAGAAAGCTGACCTCGCGTATGTGTTGATTGCTTTCGTCTTGGTTCCAGCAGAAAGCTGAGTGTTGGGGATCTAGCGCTTTCTCCTGAAGTATGCCTCATTTGACTGCAGTTTTGCAGAACTGTGATCGATGCCTTTGGCTTGTTGATATACCAGGTACTTACATAGTTCATGCTCTTGCATTCCCTCAATTCTACCCAGGTTCCCCACAGCGTCGTATCCCTCGTGGTCAACCCATTTACCTCGCTCCATACTACTGATTCTACATTTATATAGGCCGAATTTCATCCGGATCCCATTCGTGAAGCTCTCCACACAAGATAAAAGGTCCTTAAGGTGATTTTTCTTCATCGTGGCGTACAGCTTGAGGTCATCCACAGATAACCAACTGGTTTTTCTGACTGAGGCCAGGTATACCCTCACTTGCAGCGATTTAATAACTGGGTCAAGAGACGATGTACCAGACAAAATCAGAGAAGTCTCAAAGCATCGCCCTGAAAAATTTCACTTGTATATTGATTACCCCTGCCTCCAATGTCCCCCACATGTATTATTAATATTATTATTATTATTACTGGCTTCGTTGTTGAAGAAATATGGCCCAATCACCCCTCCAGTTCCAAATCTACTCCAAACAGTGATTCTCTGTAAGTGCATTTTTCTTATTCTCCTATTAGCCGATGATTATCAGTAGCGCAGACACGAAAGTGCTGTATGTTCTTATACCAGTGAAGTAGTAGGTTAGGTATAGGACGCCTGATCGCTAAACATGATTTTCCTATATAAAAAAATCAACTCCGGTTTGCAATATCCAGTTAACAAATTTGCATGTGTAGGTAGTGAAACGGTTGGTCCAGACATGGCTCTAACGTCTGATGGCGTCATCAAGATGAACTCTGATTTCACATTTAGGGTAGAGCGCGTCGTTTTGTTAGTTTGCAATATAGATACTGCATATTTGTGCATTTAATTGAGCTATCTGTTTAAAAAAGCGACTGGAATTAACCATCGCTACATTGGAATTAAAGTTGACGGTGCTGCACACTGCCCTGTTGGTTCTTGTCGATGGCATATGTTTAATAGATAGATATAAATATATATTCATAGGTACTCTCTAATACATTATGTATGTTTTAATATCTTTTGTACATTTTGCATATAGCAAAGCTGTTCTATATATTATGTACTTACTGAAAATAAAAGAGTTGCATCAATATTAAATAATTTACAGGCAGTGATATGTAACTCGTTTTGCATTAACCGCAGAGTTAAAGCAATTACCTGAAAAATAAAGAAAATATTAGTTTAGACTCAACATTAACTTTGTTTGTGAGGTATCCAAAATACATGAAATTTATGCAATGTTTTAGTTAGGTAAGGAAAATGTTAATATAGATACTTGTTCAATTGATATTAAGCTTAAAACGATGTAACACGCTGTATAGTTAGACCATAATGTAAGTAACTATTTAAAAGATTATACTGACTTTCCAAAAAATCCAAACACCCAGCAAGAGTCGACCAACTGCAATGGCATTTTCTATACTACTCTGTTTTGCACCTAATAAGAAATGATAACAATATGGGCAAACAATGAACACTTTTAGTGAATTTTTATGGATATACATACATACATACATACATACATACATATATATATATATATATATATATATATATATATATATATATATATATATATATATATATATATATAAGCGGTAGCTACTCTTTCTAAATTTTCTAAATTTTAAATTTTGAAATTGGATGGTGGGTAGTGTGATAAAATAAAGTACGTAGTAACATTTTTATTATCGGTAACATCTAACACAAGTGAAGCCTGTAAAGAATAACATAGTTTTGTGTTATCTAATTAAATGTTTGAAATCTCCACCTTCTTGTTCCTGACAATATCCCAAACGGCTAACAAATTCTTGTTGGATTCTATTTATTATCTCTGGAAAAATGTTGTTACATTTAGTTCTAATTCTTGTTTTAAATTCGTCGATAGTATCTAGTTTACTTTGGATTCCACATTATTCAGATGACCTCCACCGAAAAACATCTAAGGGAGTTAGGCCGGGTGAGCTTGCTGGCCGCTTGATTGCACTACGCCTGCCAATCCAAGTGTTGGGAAATTGCTGATTCAGATACTGTCAAACATTTACGTCAAAATGCGGGGGGAACCATCTTGTTGATAACTTAAGTTACATTTAACATACCAGTATTTTGTGTCCATCATAAAACAAGTATAATAACGTCGGAATGAGATATCGCACCCAGTTTCAAAGTTTTGAAGGGATGACTACCCTTCCAAGAAGTATGACGATAGGGGTGATATTTTTATATCAAAAAGTTAGTTTTGACAATAAAAATCGACCTGTATTTGAATTTATCTTAATAATAGTCACTTTCAATTTTATTGAATTTATGCGTTACTTTATTGACACAGTGTGTATATATATATATATATATATATATATATATATATATATATATATATATATATATATATATATATATATATATATATGTATGTATGTATGTATATGTATATATTAAGCTAATGCGGTAGATTGGTAGATTACGCAGGTTTGGTCGTATTGAATAACGGAGACCCGACTAGGGTGCCGGGACCGTAGGGATCTCCTTCAGTATTAGATCTAACATTTTTTGTCACCCAGTTTGGCGGCTGAGATGTCCTGGAACATATTAGACGACACCCTGGTATCGGATCGTTACCCTATTATAACAGAACTTAATAAACAATATTATCCTCAAACTAAAAAACCCTATCGCAAATGGAGGGAAGACACAGCAGAGTGGGATATGTTTTGGGACGTCTTGGACGTTCAGCTACGACAATGTTCAAATAAGCCTCATAAAAAATTATCATATTTTCTGAAAGCAATAGATAAAAGTGCAGCAAAATCATTAGAGCAAATAAAAGATTCTAATGGCATCAAAACGAAAAGACCAGTGTGGTGGAATAATGAATGCTCAGAAATAAATAATAAACGAAAAAATGCACTAAAAAAGTATAGAGCGGTTTCAAATTGGGACAATTATCTTGCCTCTAAAAAAATCTATGCAGAGGCTAAACGTACATTCAAACACAAAAGTCGAGAAGCATGGCGCACTTATGTACCTAACCTAAATAAAAATACTCCCATTTCAGATATCTGGACGTTTATTCGAAGGTTTAACAATTCAAATAAAAGCACAAAAATGTCCCAGAAAAGTGCTAGAATACTTTTTAAACGAGCTAAGACCACCTGGAGTCAGCAATATTATAGGAAAACATACAAAAATAAATAATTTAAACTACCTGGAAAAAGTTTTTACGATAGAAGAGCTCAACTTAGCGTTAAAATCTACTGCAAATACCCCATCAGGATGGGATAAATTGACATACAAAAGTCTAAGGGTAATGTCGGAACTGGCAAAATGTGTTTTATTGTTTTTTTTTTACAATTGGCTATTTAAAAAATACATTGATGAACTAAAACAAATAGTCAGCTGCCTTATTTATTAGCAGGAAAAAGATACCAAGCAGGTAACATCGTATAGACCCATATATTTAATGTCATGCATCACCAAAACGTTTGAGCGGCTAATAAAAATTAGACTTGAATGGCATCTCGAGCACAATAATTTGTTAGCACCTGGCCAATATGGTTTTAGACGCGAATTGGGTACTACTGACGCCATTGGCCACATGACCACCAATATTCAGGCATTCCACAGGGCTCTATTTTGAGTCCTATACTCTTTAATATTTATAACCGACAATTGCATAACATGATGGATGAAGAAACGCATTGCATACAGTATGCTGATGATATATGTCTGTATAGTATCCAAAACACATATGAAGCCGGTATTACGCAAATAAAACACATTATACGTCTTTTGAAACAGTGGACTGAGGAAAGGCAATTACAAATAAACACAAAAAAAACTGCAATAATGTTGCTCACCAGACATAGAACAAGAACTCCAGAATACATAGAATCAAATTACATAAAAATCAGAATCGTCAGTGAATATATATATATATATATATATATATATATATATATATATATATATATATATATATATATATATATATATATGGGCCTTATACTCGATAAGAAATCATTGTGGAACCAACAGGTAAATTATCTGAAAACCAAATGTGAGCCAGGCATAAATCTGCTAAGATCTGTTTTAGGTCATACATGGGGTGCAGATGTAACTGTCTCACTCCTTTTTTATAAAGCTTATGTTAGATCTATGCTTGATTATGGCTTCATCGCATACGGGTCTACATCTAAGTCGAATCTGACTAAGCTGGAAAGAGTTCAACTCAAAGCACTGAGAATTCGTATAGGGGCCATGCAGTCTACACCAAACCAGGTGGTCTTCGCGGAGGCACAAGAATCTCCTTTGCATTTACTAATTCAGCTAATTGCTGGTAATTGCACATTAAAACTTAGAGCAAGATCTCCAGAAAAAATCGGTCAGTTACATAATTTGTTTGTGGCGACTATAACCAACAAATACTGGAGGAACAAAAAGAGCCCGCCACTGACGTCGATGTACGAAATGACCATTAGATACGAAGAAAATATTCTATCCTTGATCCCAAATCAATTCCACTATATTTATCAAGCTCTAATACAAAAATTTAGAGTAATAATACCAGCCTATTCAGAACAGACAAGAATGATTCATAACACTTTTTATGACATTATAGATAAATACTCATGCTCAATACAAATTTATATTGATGGTTCAAAATACAACATGAATGTTGGAGCCGCTTTTTATATTCCAGAGCTACAATTGAAAACAGAATTTAGAATGTCCAAGTATGCCCCAATTTATACAGCTGAGCTAACAGCAATAGAACAGGCATTAAAATGGATCACTAAGAACAATATAAAAAAATGTATTATAATAAGTGATTCAAAGGCAGCACTTATATATAATATATAATTAAGAACCAGAAACAAGATAACTTTAAAAATGCTATTCTATCTCGCATAAAGAAATACGAGTTTCAGTTAAAAGCAATCACTGAAATAGTATATATGTGGGTCCAGGGGCACGCCAGAATATCAGGAAATGAAATAGTAGACGATCTAGCCAAGCAACTAGCATTTTTGGAAAGCGATCAACAAAACCGAAAAATCCCATATACAGATTTTCGACAGGAAATTAAACAGCAATTAATTAAATACTGTAATATAGAATGGCACCGATATGTCAACTCAAGTTCAAACTACAATGCTCTTATATACAAACAACTTCCATTACATCTGGTCAAAGAAATTTCCATAAACCGCTCATTGACTACAATATTAATAAGACTAAAGTCTAATCATAGAAGATTTCCAGCACACCTGCATAATATAGGTGTGTCTAAAAGTCCTAGTTGTGACTGCAACGAAAACAATATTGCTGACTTAAATCATGTTATATTTTCATGCTCTTAGTATTCTGTATCCACTGATATACCTTTAATTATGTAGCACAATGAATCGTTTAACAGATGAATATCCCTAAGCTATTTAGAGAGCCGCGGTCGTTCCGTGGTAAAAACGCGTGCCACTGAACAGAAGGGTACTGGGTTCGATCACAGGATTCCCTTTTCCTTTTTAGTACATACTGTAACATTGACATCAACCAAGGTTGTGTCATTGTATTTGTGCAAGTTTCTGTCCTACGGAGGGGGCGTAAAGCTGCCCGTCCCATGTCCATGCGATGTTGGACACGTTAAAGATCCCTACCTTCCTTACAGAGAGGAGGGGGTTTGGCACAATTTCGAGGATAGTGAGGTAAAACTGCTCCCTGGCGTCGGTGATTGTCCATAGTCGCGGAAATAGACCGACGTTAAAGAAACAAAACATACAAAGTTGTTTAGCATAGCTTCTACCAAACACTGTTTAAACCATGTTTTTGGCAGGTGGTTTGGTAGCTCTGCAATAATGTATGACTTAATCTATTTGCCTATTTTATCAGTCACCTTGTATTTTGTCAATATATCCTGCTGAATTGCTGTGAGAGCTTTGTGGAAATTTGGTTTCTGTTTCCTGAAATATCTAAGTTTTTCTGCAAAAAATCACTGGCCTATCGATATAATCTTTGTGCAGCTATCAATTGTTCTTCAATTCAAGTGATTATACAGCGCGGCTGTACCACATTGGCAACGTAGCCATCACTGCCGAATCGAGTTATATAATAATGTCATCCGTAGACTGTTGCATACCCAGGGGAGGAGTAATAAAATTTTTTTTTTTTTGATAATAATGTTTCTAAATCAATTAAATGCTGTTAAGATTTGACGTTATTAATAGAAGTCATTCAATCTTGTGAAACGTCTAAAATCGTAAGAATTTGCTTTTGCTTTGTGTAATCGTATAAGAAGCTCCGAAATCATGTAAATACAGTATAATCATGTAACCCGAAAACCCTAACAGCGTATTGGGTTGTCCTCACCTAACCTATATATTGCAGGGGTGGAAAACTATTTAATGTAGGAAAAAGAGGTGCGCAAAATATGAGACCCGAATTTAATTCTTAGTTTATTCAGAAAGACTGATTTTAAAAACATAATTGATAAGTTATAGCGCAAAGGTCTGTCGTACAAATTTGTCTTGTTTTTATGACATTTGTTTAATGGACATGTGTGTTTCTCAAAAGTTCCAGGTAATGTGCCTAAGTTAAACTTATTGGTAACATATTGAGCGGGACACTTGATTTTTACACACAAACAAGCAAGTTCTAGAGCTGGTCAGCTTTTTAATAGTTGGCCGGTGTGGTATACTTGCAATATGGTAGGTGGTAGTGGAGTTTTACTCTACGTGATAGTAAAGGATTTTTTTCACGCCCGAGGAGGTACCACCCCTTACATCAAGGAGCCGGTGAAGTTCCAACGGACTTTTCCGGTTCTGGTGTATGAGTCGGTTCCTTTTATAAGCAAAAAATGATGATGACTCCTCCTTCTACAAAAGATTCCGGAGGTAAAATACCCCTCAATTCGGATCTCCGGTAGAGGGGTGTACATGGGGCGCCAGCATCAAGAGTTAACATATCCTTTCCGAATATATGTGGCCTAAATTCTAACCTGAACTACGTCCACCATTTCCTCCGGGCTAATCGGCCCAACTCCTCTTCCTCACCGAAACTTAAATCAGTACCAAACAGCCACTAATCACCTTAATTTATCGGGGTATGATCTCCTTACTTCCTTTAGATCGCATGAAGGCGTGTGCGCATACGTTCGTAGCAATCTACCCTGCACCAGACTCCCCAATTTAGAAGCTGGAAGAAAAGACATACTATGGATAAAACTCTCTCTCAGGGCTGCAACTAAATCCATCTGTCTGGTCACTGCTTCCTGTGCAATGCAACCTGAGGTCACACAGTCATCACACCCACGTATCGCTTGTCACTACAACTTTGCGAACTGGGACGAAATGCGAGATTACTTTTCCTCATTTCCGTGGGCGTCTGCCTGCTTGTCTCATCCTCACCCCTCTGATATCTCAAAAAACTTAACCGAAATTATTTATTTCACGTACACAGAAAACCTCTGCAGCCACTCAAAAGCCCTGGTTCTCTAAATCCTGTGACAAGGCCAGACTTGAAAAGGTCAAAGCTCACAAAAAGCTTCTACACAGTCCCAGTCAAAAAAACCGTCAAGCATTTAACGACGCAAGAAACCGCTATGTCCACATTCTTTCTGAGGCAAAAAACTCGTTTAATAACCACATTAAAAACAAAGTCCTCTTAAGCTCCAGCGGTAGAAAACCCTTCTGGACTCTTGCTAAATCTATTGGGAATAATTTCTGCAATAGCACGTTCCCACCTCTTGTCTCAGGGGATGAATTTGTTTCTACCGCCCTGGGCAAGGCTGAACTTTTTGCCTCGTTGTTCGTCGGCAATTCTACTCACAACCCACCTCCAAATGTTCAACCACCAACAGTCTCTAATGTCGCGCATAAAATGACGGATATCACTTTCAAAACTAAAAAGGTACGAAAGATGCTTTCTTCTCTTAATACCAGGACAGCCTTGACGAGATCCCAGCAATTGTTCTCAAAAAATGCGCACCAAAACTTGCTCCTGTCCTGACTCGTCTGTTTCAGACATCTTACAATAGAGGTATATTCCCTAGTAATTGGAAAACTGCTCGAGTCCAACCCGTCCCCAAGAAAGGATGCGAAGCGCTTCCTAGCAACTACAGGCCTATTTCTCTGCTTTCAGTCGCCTGTAAAGTGATGAAAAAGTATATATACACCGAATTACTAAAATTTCTTGAAAAACACAGTCTAATCCACGACATGCAATATGGATTCCGACAGCGCAGATCAACTGCCGACCTCCTTTCCTTTGTCACCTATTCTTGGAACAAGTCTATGGAACTACACGATGAATTGTCGCTCTAGACATATCCAAAGCATTCGACCAGGTCGGACACGCAGCGCTGCTTAATAAACTACCGGCCTATGGCCTACCACCAAAACTCTGTACGTGGACAGCAAATTTCCTCTCCATCCGGAGCATTTCTGTTGTCGTGGATGGCCATTCCTCTAAACTGTATCCAATTAATGCAGGAATTCCTCAAGGTTCAGCTTTAGCCCCTACTTTGTTTCTTCTCCACATCAATGACCTCCTCTCTAGCACATCCAACCCAGTTCACAGTTACGTGAACGACAGCACCCTCCACTCAAATATACAATATTCTAAGCCTGTCCCTTTGACCCAATTAGATGAGGATCGCAGACTCATGGAGGGTTCTGTCTCCGTGGATCTCTAAAAAATATTAGACTGGGGAAGTAGAAATCTTATACAATTCAACCCTATCAAATCACAGGCTTGCTTTCTTTCTCATAAGAGATACACCAGCCCTAAATCCATCACAATAAACAACCAAGTTATTCAAAGTAGTGAGTCCTTTTCACTTGTGGGCATTTCTGTGGATTGAAGTCTCAATTGGCACCAACATGTCACATCAATTGCAGAATCGGCTGCTAAGAAATTAGGTTTCCTTTTCCGGGCTCGCAAATAATTTTCACCGGCTAATCTCTATACCTTATGTACGTCACAAATAAGACCAAACCTCGAATACTGCTCTCACATCTGGGGTGCCGCTGCTGTTTCTACACTCGCTATTCTGGACTCCATTCAGAAGAGAGCTATACGTCTCATCGGTGACCCTACCCTCACCCAAAGGCTGCCATCCCTTGCCCACCGACGTACCGTTTGTGACCTCTCTCTCTCTCTCTCTCTCTCTCTCTCTCTCTCTCTCTTTTATAAATATCTGCACGGGCACTGCTCAGAGGAGCTTTCTTCTATAGTTCCTTCTTGCTGCCCCCAACAGATCTACCAGGGGAACAAAGCGAATGCACCGTTTTACTGTGCAGGTCACCAGATATAAAACGTCTTGTTATGCCCGCTCTTTTGTCCCGAGGACTTCCAAGTTGTGGAATTCCTTGCCGGCACATGTTTTTCCTTTTCCTCCGAACCTCCAAACCTTCAAGTCCAGAACTAACAAGTTGCCTCTTTCCTCCTTGTAGACACCCACGGCACGATAGTATTTGGGCTGTAAGCCCTCGTGGTGTGTTATATAACGATCAATTTTATGAGTTTAGTTAAAGCCTAGTTAAAAAGTATCATAGTGGCTTTATATCTTGCAAACAGTCATAAAATTTAGCAGGTTAGCACTGAAAAAAATTAACAAATCTCTGGTAATAGTCATTTCAAAGCATACTGCATTTGTCAGATAAAAAATAATATTTTGTTGTTTTCGATGCAATAACAGAACAACGGCCAGTGGATGCTTGATTAAGTTCAAATTCCTTAATTCTACGTATATAAGTACCGAACCACTGAGGCAAATATATGACAAGTAGCAGATTACGAGGGAAATGATCATTTAAAAAAATGTGTCTCGCACAAATCCGATGCTCAATTGTTTGTAAAATGTGTAATAATCTTGTTAACGACATTCTAAAACTTATCTATTCGAAACTAGAAAACTATAAAAAAGTATGGATAGGCGGGTCACACTGTATAGTAGGTATAAAGCTATATACAGTGTGTGGATAATTATGTAATAATTAACTTACACAGTTTCTTGAAGATACCTGATCAGGAGATATTTGAATTCCACACAATAGTTTCTTGGTCACATTTGCCTGCAACAATTTTGTAGACTGTCAGATATGTAGCCATAAGTGAGTAATTAACTTTTAAATTAAAAAAAGTTTAAAATTGTAAAAAGTCTGGACGCAGCAAGTACATTATGGTAGCGAATTTTCATAGATATATTTCAAATAACTATTTTTTTCCATAAATACTTATAACATTGTTCTTTTAACGTAGATATCTGAATTTTAGCGAAGAGTTTAAAGTTTACAATGTAAACCTGAAACTTTTTATATCCTTTAGCTTCTGGGACAATAGGCTAAAATACTGATGCTTACAAAATATTTGTGAAAAATAAACAACCCATTAATCAGTGGTTGAAGTTGAAGTTTTGAATTTTTTGGCTATTTCATCTTATTTTAGCCGCCCTGAAAGCTCTTTGCGAGATGAGTTTCATATATATATATATATATATATATATATATATATATATATATATATATATATATATATATATATATATATATATATATATATATATTGTTACGTTCTACGGGGTTATACTGTCTATAGAGATTCTAGACGTTCTATACTATTATACACTATTCTACACCTGTCACTTCTGGTCTATTCTAGAAATGTCATTCCAAAGTGTTCGCTGTGACAATATATACATATATATATATATATATATATATATATATATATATATATATATATATATATATATATATATATATTTGGTTCTAGGGGTCCCAGTTCACGCTCATTTAAAAATATTTTTTCAAAATTGAAAAGTCGGGATCTCCCCGTTAGTGATTTTTTTCTACGAAAATTCAATAGAACTGTGATGAATATTTGTTTCTACTGAAGTCAAACAAAGTTCGCGGAAAATGGCATAAGACCAAATTGTTATCTGTGGTTGACGAAATATATTGAATATCACAAAGATAAAGTTAGTGCGAAAAAGTCAAGAAGTCCAAAAGAATACTCGTCGTAGTAACGATCTGAAACGTCAAAATTTGCTGATTTTCAAACAGATTCTGCAACGAGTGCATGTCATTGATAACAAATATTGCAAGAAATTGTCAAAATTACAGTAGTAGGCGCACTGTTCCAATGGCTTACGCCTTACCTAAATATGATACCCCCCCCTATATGCAAAAACTTTATTTAAAATAGAGTATTTCAGTGCTGCTTTGACAGTAGCTTCAATTATAGTCTTTATATTTTAAGTGTAATTTTTTTTTTATGTAACAAAATAAATTTGAAAAAATTTCTCTGTTTAGTCAACACATTGATATATATATATATATATATATATATATATATATATATATATATATATATATATATATATATATATATATATATATATATATATATATATATATATATATATACTATATAGTTTATCCATGTATCAATGTGTTGACTGAATAGAGAAATTTTTTCGAATTTATTGTGTTATATAAAAAAAAATTACACTAAAATTATAAAGGCCATAATTTGCGCTGCTGTCAGAGCATCACAGAAATACCCTGTTTTAAATAAAGTTTTTGCAAATATTTTCGTTAAATGAACAACTCTAGCTATTAAGATGGAAATTTAGGAGTAATATGGTAATATATATTTATAAAGTGGGAAGGGTGTGTTGCAATCTTAAGTAGGCCACACTGTATATATATATATATATATATATATATATATATATATATATATATATATATATATATATATATATATATATATATATAATAAAAATAATAAAACATAAAAATAAAAACTTATAAAATCGGAATCAGAATCAAACCGCTGATATGGGTTATATGGGCTGGGGCTCGCGTTTATTTAAAGAAGTTTTGCAACATTCAAAAGTCGGGACCTAATCATTAGCAAATTTTTTCTACGAAAATTAGGTACAAAATATTATTTTTTGTTGACGTAGAATTTAATAAACCACTGCGGTTAAATTCTAAATATATGAATTTGAAAAAAGTATACAACTTACCTTGTTAGACAAAGAAGCAGTTCTCCATGTTAAATAGACAAATATCACACACTTCTTAAAGAATAGAAAATAAAAAAATGGCCTATATGATTCTTGAATGATCTGGTTTAAAATTACAGAACTCAGTACTATGTAAGCTACATAAGTTACTATAGCAAAACTATAAGTTAAAAGTATAAGGGTACTAAATCCAAAAACATAATTAATTAACTGGCTAGTTTTTACTAGATGTTTATGGAGATCTACCAACTTTTCCAGTTTCTGGGTGAATTTGTAACTGTTTGAAGGAAAATTCTTATTTAATTTGGATGCTGATATTTTCTTCTTGACTATGGAATTAATGACGCCATATCTCTGTTCGGCGGCAAAAAGTAGGGACCAGAAGAGTCCCTGGTTTATATTAGCTACAACCTCTGGATGAACTACCAGCAAAGCCTGCCACAATGACAAATCTAAACATAATATTAGGAGAAGGTTGTTTAGTATGATAACAAAAATGACAAAGAAAATTAAAAATGTTATTGTGAAAATTCGAACTTTTCCATTAGCAGAAGAAAGATCTTCTTTATATCCCATCTGTATCATATCTCTGTCAAATTTCATAAATGAATTGTAGATATCTATAAATGTATTGATGTGGGATATGTCTGAGATAATAATGACAATTTGACCAATAAACAAGACTATTGCATATGCTGAAAATATAATCCGTATATCAAAAACTCCAGTAAGCAATGTTGAACGAGACAACGCGCCTATAAACCAAATACAACGAAGTACATTTAACAGTACATAAATCAAGCATACACAAATTTTCAATATGTTTCTCTTTGGTAATCTGTTTTCGCTGACAGTATGTGTACATTGTCCTAGAATTGTAGCAGAAATATGAATCAGACGCAAACTAGAGTGTAAATCTTTGGACGGGTTCATTATCTGCAAAAAAATAAATAAATTAAATTCAATAGCTTGAAACTTTAAACAATAATTATAATATATATATATATATATATATATATATATATATATATATATATATATATATATATATATGGGGTGTAAAAACTAAGTGAAGATTGAAACCTGTGATGAGCACTGTCAAGTACACTTGGAGAACCCAAATCACCACAACACATTTAAAAGAAGACCTGACGATCGTTTTAGTAACCAAGTTAGCGGCATCAGAGGGTAATTTTTCATCCTCTGATGACGCTAACGTGGTTAGTGAAACGATCGTCAGGTCTTTTTTAAAATGTGTTGTGGTGATTTGGGTTCTCCAAGTGTACTTGTCAGGGTGTAAAAAACCTGTGCAATAATGTCAATGTTTCGAAAAACAGTAAACATATTTTTTTACACTTGGTATATTGGTGTACTTAAATTTAATACCCTGCTGACAAGTAAAAAAAGCACGTGTAACTATACAAGGTGGCTCAGAAATAATACCAATATTTTTATTTCAAAATAACACCCTGCATGTTTTTGCGTTTTTTAAAGTTACATCTAATTTAACGTCTACTTGTATTTGAAGTTTTTCCTATCTCCATTCACTACTGAAAAAATTGTTGGTAAACGATTTTAAAAAATTGTTAATATTTAGGAAACTACGGATATATTTTTTGACACTTGGTATATTGATATATTTAAGTTCAATACACTTTTGGCAGGTTAAAAGTATGTGTAACTATACAGGGTGGCTGACAAATAATACCAACTTTGTTATTTTAAATGGAACACCCGTATATTTTGCAAATTCTAATAAGCATTCAAGAGATAAATTAAATGATGTAAGTTTTAAGTTTATTCGTCACAATGAGACATTCACGTATTCAAACTGAATTCAGTCACATGAATACACTGAAACTATGAAGATAAGTAGTCTCATTTGTAATGTTGTTAGGTGCCTCTTAGGCAATGACAAATTTGACAGTTTGTGTCAAATGTTCTTCAGCACTCACATAAGCGTTCGCCCCAGTTAACAGAAATTAACATGGTAGCTCTAACTGAAAAAAATTGTGTGTTAAGTTGGATACGGTGACCGCAAAAGAACACAACCGGAAGTTGTCGCTTTATTTCATAAAACTTACCTTAATCGACCAGCGATAACACAAACTTGTGTAGGCAAACTTCTGAAGAAAGTCAATGAAATAGAAGGTTTGCAAGTATTGTAAATTAAATCACAATATTTTTTATCGTGAATCATTACGGAAAATTATGCTGGAAGTAGAAGTCTATTGTTAGACTCCATGGCCTACTGCTTGTTGAATACTTTTTTTTGTCATTTGTTTTCTGCTTATGAATTTCATACCCTACTATCCTCAAAACGCTTTTTTTAAAATTGTCAGTGCCATAAAAAAAAAACGTTGATACCTGTAGCCCAAAAACAAATGGCAATCTAAAGTTGAGAATAGCACAAAAAGATTACTCTGTAAAAAGTGTCCTGATCATGTGCAAGTCTTAGACATGTCAGATCAACGCCTACTTAGATATTGACGAAAAAAAAGTCGACAAATTTTGTTTTTTCAAAATAACTCGAAAACGAAAAAACTCTGGACGCAGCAAGTGCGTTATGGTAGTGAATTTTCGTAAAAATGTTTTTAATAGCAAATATGTTTTTTTAAGAAAGCAGGCACCAAATTTGGTTACCAGTATAATCTATATATTAAAAACAATGTGCCATGTTTTAGCAAAATAACTTTATTGTTTGAAAATGTACAAAAATTTCCGAAAGTAAACTTAAATTGTTCCCGAAAAAACTAGTTTTCTGGTCAACCTTATAGGTAAATAGCAAATTGATTCAAAATTTGAAGCATTTAATGAAAATTCGCTACCATAACGCACTTGCTGCGTCCCGCATTTCTTTTCTTACAAAGATGTATTATATTTCGATGGAAAATACAAAAAATCAATAACATAGGACGTGTTCGAATAAAAAAATTCACTAAAAAAAAAGAAAATTTGAATCACCAACGACTTATGGGCCACCCTGTAATTGTGGAAATATTTTTTAAGATGTAGCTCAAGACACCCTACAATTAATGTATACAACTTTTTTTTGTAACTTGTATAATAACGGATATATTGCGCTTTAAAGATTTTTTACGAAAATTTGACAAAAATTATATACCATTAAACGATAAACTCTATAGCCAACACTACTGCTAAAGCATCAGAGAAAGGGTGTATTTGAAATGAATTTTCTGGGAATATTTTAGTAAAATGAAGGACAGTGACGATTGAAACTAAGAGTTCAGGCTTTGTAAAACATTATTCTTGAGACATTTTCCTTCCATAGATCATATTAATTTCAGGTTCATTGCCTAAATATTAACAATTTTGACGTTTAAAATCGCGACTTTGACGTTTTGAGGAAAACCCAAATTTATTTTTCTTTAAATGCCTGTAACTTTTTTGTCCGTTAACCTACAGCGCTAAATTTTGGTAGGTAGCTTACCTATACTGATATAAACCCGTGTACCAAATTTCGTTGCCCTGACTTTGTTAGTTCCGGAGATATAAATTTTTTTCGATTTTTTTCGAAAGAAAACACAAAATTTTTCGGGAAAACTTTGGCGCATTTTCCTGGCTAACGAACTTATCCAAGCCACTCACGAAAGGAAGGTACTTACCTAATTTTATCAAAATCGGTCCATTATTTTTTTAGTTATAGGTGTGACACATAAATATATAAACATATACATATATATATATATATATATATATATATATATATATATATATATATATATATATATATATATATATATATATATATATATATATATATATAAACATATAAAGTCTGAAACCGATCTCAGATTTGGGTTCCAGGGGTCCTTAATAGCGCTCATTTGAAGAAATTTTTTCAAAATTCAAAAGTCGAGATCTCCTCATTAGTGAATTTTTTTAAAGAAAATTCACTAAAAAGGCAGGGCAAATTACAAGTGATATTTAGAACGAACATGAAATTCTACAAAACATTGCTAATTTAACCGTCTCCCTATCTCTAATAATAACGGAGATAGCAATACATTCCCATCCAGTTTAGGACACACTGTATATATATATATATATATATATATATATATATATATATATATATATATATATATATATATATATATATATATATATATATATATATATATATATATATATATATATATATATATATATATATAGTAACTATAGGGCACTGAACTTACATCCCTACCTCACATGTGTATTATTTGGGTTTCCTTGAATAAAAAAACTCTGGACGCAGCAAGTGCGTTATGGTAGTGAATTTTCATAAAAATGTTTTTAATAACAAATATGTGTTTTTTGAAGAAAGCAGGCATCAAATTTGGTTACCAGTATAACCTATATAGTAAAAACAATGTGCCATGTTTTATCAAAATAACTTTATTGTGTGAAAATGCACAAAAATTTCCCAAAGTAAACTTAAAGTGTTCCCGAAAAACACGTTTCTTGGTCAACCTTATAGGTTAATAGCAAATTGAGCTGTTCAAATATGAAACAATTGATCAAAATTAGCTACCATAACGCACTTGCTGCGTCCAGAATTTCTTTTCTTACAAACATGCATTATATTTCGATGGAAAATGCAAAAATGCAATAGCATAAGGCGTGTTTGATTAAAAAAAAAAGGAAATTTGTATCACCAACGACTTATGGGCCACCCTCTGATTGTAGAAATATTTTTTTAAGATGTAGCTCAAGACACCCTATAATTAATATATACAAAAATTTTTCATATCTTATATAATAACGGATATATTGAGCTTTATTGATTTTTTGCGCAAATTCGACAAAAATTATATATCATTAAACGATAAACTCTATAGCTAAGGCTACTGCCAAGCATCAGAGACAGGGTCTATTTGAAATGAATTTTCTGGAAACATTTTAGTAAAATGAAGGACAATGACGGTTGAAACTAAGACTTCAGGGTTTGTAAAACATTCTTCTTGAGACATTTTATTTCTATAGCCCGTATTAGATTCAAGTTATTTGCCTAAATGTTGCCAATTTTGACATTTTAAATCGCCACTTTGACGTTTTGAGGAAAATTCCAATTTATTTTTCTTTAAATGCCCAGAACTTTTTTGTCTTTTGACCTACATAGCTAAATTTTGGTAGATCACTTCCCTATAAGGATGTAGACTTGCGTACCAAATTTGGTTGCCCTTACTTTGTTGATTCCGGAGATATAAAATTTTTTCAAAAGAAAACACAAAATTTTCCGGGAAAACCTGGGCAGATTTTTCTGGATAACGAACTTATCCAAGCCATTTGCAAAAGGAATTTTTTCACCAAACTTAATCAAAATCGGCCCATTATTTTTTGAGTTATCGGTGTGATATATATATATATATATATATATATATATATATATATATATATATATATATATATATATATATATATATATATATATATTGAAATATAATGAAATACATATAAAAATTGAAACGGACCCCGGATATGTGTTCTAGGGGGCCTAGTTCACGGTCATTTGAAGAAATTTTTTCAAAATTCAAAAGTCGGGATCTCCTCTTTAGTATATTTTTTTAAGAAAATTCACTAAAAATAGAAATTTATTTTATATGGTGATTGTCTTATGGTCATAATTGTGTGCTGTGTATGCGACTTGGACGCATGGCTGTTCGAAGCACAGCTCAAAGCACGCAATCCTTTTTGACATTTCTGTTTGATCTGACCTGTGTGTATTTCGAAAGTTATTAGGACGAAGTAGTTTTTGCAATTATCTAAGGACTTTTACTATTGTCTGAATTAAACAACAGTACCTTGAGAATATAGCTAAAAATAAGATATTATATTTGGTGTGAGCATATGTGCTCTTCTCTTATATTAACTGTCAAAAGCAACTAATATGCCTGTATGCCGAAAAAGTATTTAGGATATAAATATTAGTATTGAAATGCATACCTTTCAACAAGTGCTGGTACAAAAATATTATTGATATTCCGGTTTTGTGAGACTGTTTATCGTAGGTTCACAGTATCGATAAACAACTAATCATTACACTTTATTGTTCCCTAATGACCTTATTGGTATAATAGATCAAGATTATATAAAATTAGGGACCATATAATATTGGAACGTACAATTAATATAAATAAATGTATATTATATACCTATTATTTGATATAGATACTTTATTGAAAATGATGGAAAATATTCAGCAGTGGCGTCTCAATTTGGTTTTAGTAGGTAAGAAATATATGAGCATGTATTAGCAAAGAACTTGCTTTATTTTTTGCCCAAATTTTAGAGGTATATATATATATATATATATATATATATATATATATATATATATATATATATATATATATATATATATATATATATATATATTTATATGATTGATATATATGTATATATATATATATATATATATATATATATATATATATATATATATATATATATATATATATATATATATATATATATATCAAAAACTTGTGGGAATGCCGTCAGTTGTAGAAAAAAACTCTTTATTATAGGCCGAGCTTTCGGAAAAATTTGTTCCTTTCTCAAGGCTACAACATGGAAAGAACAAAAGTTTACAATTTACTTGGAAAAAATATAAAAGTTTAAAATACTTACATATAACATGAGTTCTACTAAACTAATTATGTAATAAGAAAACCTTTTTATGAATTTGAGTGAAGTCGAAAAGTGCCAAACTGACATATAAAGCTAAATATTGTCTAATTGAATTTGTTTTTTGTTTTTGTATAAATAGGGGTAGTGATTTCTAAAATTATTATCTGTCTTTAAGTTTATTAAATTTTCGTTAAAAGTAATTTCAAATTCTTCTAAACACATTCTTTAAGGTTTTACTTAAGGTTTCACAGTGTAAAATAGAAACATTACTAAAATTTATAATCTCGACACTGGCCATAATATAAATTTTAGTAATGTTTCTATTTTACACCGTGAAACCTTAAGTAATAAAAGGATGTGTTTACAAGAATTTGAAATTACTTTTAACGAAAATTTAATAAACTTAAAGAAAGATAATAATTTTAGAAATCACTACCCCTATTTATATTTCCTAGACAAAAACAAAAAACAAATTCAATTAGACAATATTTAGCTTTATATGTCAGTTTGGCACTTTTCAACTTCACTCAAGTTCATAAAAAGGTTTTCATGTTTGTTATTACATAATTAGTTTAGTAGAACTCATGTTATATGTAAGTGTTTTAAACTTTTATATTTTTTCCAAGTAAATTGTAAACTTTTGTTCTTTCCATGTTGTAGCCTTGAGAAAGGAATAAATATTGCCGAAAGCTCGGTCCATAATAAAGAGTTTTATTCTACAACTGACGGCTTTTCCACAAGTTTTTGATAAATAACACTATTACCGCCACAAAAATTTAATACGATATATATATATATATATATATATATATATATATATATATATATATATATATATATATATATATATATATATATATATATAGTATTTAATATTTCTCATTCAATTTTGCACCTGTAGCAAGTAGGTTTACCAATTCTGTACCATTACTATGTATATATTTTAGTTAAAAACGCCATGGATGGGGCCTGAAAAGGTTTTGGGCGGGTGCTCGCCTTAATCGAGATTTTTGAACCTATAAAACAAATAAAATGATGAGAATTAGATAAAACGCCCCTGCGTCAAGGGGAGTTAAAAGTAAAAACAAACTGCCAAAAATCACACCAATGGATATAAGAAACAGCTAACAACGCTTGTAGGTAAGTAAGTAGGTTACGTCTGATCACCAAAGTTAAGCACCCTCGAGCAGAGTTACTACTTCGATGGGTGACGACCTGAAAACGTTATGTTCTGTTGCCACATTTGAATGCGGAAGGCAAGGTAAAACAACAGCACTGCACCTTTGTACAAACAGCAATCATGACGGACAAAATCATGGTTGCGACAACAAAGCGAAATATTCACCTCTGGATCGATTTAGACAAAGTCGCAATCACATAGCACGTTTGATTTTTTCACTATAGGCTAAATATTAATGATTATTGTAATATAGTTAAACAAAATAAGTGGAAGCAAATGCAAAAAATAGTTTCGTACTTTGGACTTATTTGTTTATTTTTTCAATGGTAAGCTACACTTAGAGTTGTTAAGAATATGGCAATATTCCCATCCTATTTACATCGAAAAGAGACGATATAAAGTAGGGATCACAGAGAGCACATTTTAAGAATTAATACTAAAATCCTATCGAGATTAGATGTGGTATTTCTTTTAGTAGTAAATGTTTAAATTTATCTTAAATTATACGTAGAGGGGGGAATGGTAATATGGAATACCATTTTCATTTTTCCATTATCTCATAATATATTAGGTGGAATGTAAATATGTAATTTCTAGTGGCTGCTCAAAAGAATTTATAAGCATAAGTAGCAAAACAAATATAGAAAAAAAAATTACTAAAATCTTACTCATTCAAGATAAGCAAATCCTCTTGTTAAGAAAATGGTAGAGTAATATGAAATACTATGTAATACGACAATCAAAAACAGTAGCATTATTCCTATGGACAGAAGTCGCAAATATATGAGTCCTTTTCGCCATTAGGGCACGATTCAGGCGCCCAGTTTCACATCTCAGGCATTGTTTTCAAATTTCACCTTTTAAGTCAGACGAGCCATGGTCCTGTACAGAAAAGACATTTCGCATCTTCATCTGAGTTGTAGTTACTTTTTGGGTATATATCAGAAGAATCATCAAAGTATAGATTATCTCGAGGGGGAAATCACTCAAATAAATTGTACACAAAAAATCCCTTTTTAGAAATAATTCCCCGATATTACCGAAAATTACCAAATTACCTCTAAACTTTCGAAATACCCTGGAAATTCCCTTTAGTTGTCTGCAGTTCACCAAAAATTCCCCCAAATTTCCTGCAACTCCTCAAAAATTCCCCTATATTCCATGCTATTCCAAAACGCTCTTGAAATTACCAGCAAACTATATTTAATTTGTGACGTCACAATTGTTATTCTGTATTAAAACGCAAATAACTACATATACATACATGTCTGTGAATGCTTACTCTAACCCAAAAATAATAATTTACTGAAATAGTCGGAAGTAGTGCAATATGTGTTATTGGTCTATACTATTCAAGCCTTTAAAATCAAACTGTCCTTCTTCAGTTATATCCTGTAACTTGTTTATAAATCTGTAGAACGTTGACAAATAAGGTAAAATTCTCGTTAAATTTGCATGCAATGTTTCGTATAAAAGCTTTCCTCCTAAATAAAAAAGATATACAGAAAAAGTTTTTTTACTACTCGTCGTATATGCCGTGGTGGGCAATATTCTAACAGGTTGTTCTTAAATCGAATTTAAGTTTGTACTTAGGGCTGTTCTAATGACTGGAACTAAATTTTTAATTTTATGGATGGAATTAAATTTATTGGGGATCCTTCATTGAACTTAGTACATTCCGACCTTGATGACGACTTTTTCGTGTTATCAAAACTCACGTCAAAGCTACTACTTTCAGGATAATTTTGTTTAACGGAATCATCTGTGACACTGCTTGATCTATTAGAACTTTCGTCAATAGTTGTTCCTTTATCGAGTTTTACGAAATAGTTGCTAATAGCCGTAGAACTAGTTTTAACAGACAGTTTACCCAATTCTCCACATGACCATCTTGTCTATTTTTGGTACTGTTAGTTAATCTACAATATAATCTTAAATATTTTATTTTCAAATAGGTGTAGTAATTAGTACAAATCCAACGAGGTCGTGTATTTGTTGATTTTTAACTTTAAGGATTTTGATGGTTATTTTACAGAAGCAAGTGATGATGCAAATCATTTTATTTTCGTCATGTGTAATAATAATAATTTACTGAAATAGTCGGAAGTAGTGAATTATGTGTTATTGGTAAATACTATTCAATCCTTTAAAATCAAACTGGCCTTCTTCAGTTTTATCCTGTAACTTGTTTCTAAATCTTTACAACGTTGACAAAGAAGGCAAAATACCCGATAAATTTGCATGCAGTGTTTCGTGTGAAAGCTTTCCTCCTAAATAAAAAAGATATAAAGAAAAAATGTTAAAGCCATTATGATAAATATATATTTGGCAAGGCGGCTTTTCATTAATACGGGGAATTTTTATCAAAGTTTCCAAAAATGTATTACGTGTTATAGATGAGCGAGCAGACAAGTTATCAGTTGAGTTATCATAATGCACATTTAACTTATTTACAGTGTCGTTTGACATATCTACAATAATTGGATTGTTGTTAATATTATCATCAATAACAGAACGGATTCATGGTAAGATTTGATAAAAATGTTAATAATGTTTGATTTTCGTAAAGCTTATCTCGTTTGCTTCTGCTGTATTTACAAGCGGTTCAGTTTGAAGTAATCAAATTGTTAGACATTGTTTTAGACATTGCGTTATCTTGATTTTCAGTTATTTTTCTGGTAATAATTTGATATTTTTACTACTTTTCGTATATGCCGTGGTGGGCAATACTCTCGGCAATATTCTAATAGGTTGTTCTTGAATCGAATATAAGTCTGTACATCGGTCTGTTCTAATGACTGGAACTAAATTTTTAATTTTATGGATTGAATTACATTTATCGGGGATCCTTCATTGAACTTACTACATTCCGACTTTTTTGTGTTATCAAAACTCACTTTAAGGATAATTTTGATTGACGGAATCATCTGTGACACTGCATGATCTATTAGAACTTCCGTCAATAGTTGTTTCTTTGTCGAGTTTTACGAAATAGTTACTAATAGTGGTAGAACTAGTTTTAACAGACAGTTTACCCAATTCTCCACATGACCATTCTTGTGTATTTTTCGTACTGTTAGTTAATCTACAATATAATCTTAAATATTTTCTTTTCAAATAGGTATAGGTTGTGTATTTGTTGATTTTTTAGCTTTAAGGATTTTGATAGTTATTTTACAGAAGCAAGTGACGATGCGAATCATTTTACTTTTGTCATCTGTGTTCTCCGGAAGCACACACTTTTATATCATTTGGGTTTATGTTATTTAAATTTGCGTCCGCACGTTGTGTTTCCACCCATTTCTTAATTGCTAATTCTCTACGGTGAGGTCTGTATCAATGTTTTGGTTTTTAGTGTATGTTCATTAAGAATCAATCCTTCCAATTTTCAATTGTTAAATAAAAAGATATACCTATTTTCTTTTAACCGATTCCTCGCCCGAGTCCGCGACATATCCACATTAACGATCCTTATGCTGATACGATCACCTCATTGATTAAATAAATAAAACATTAAATTTGTATGTAAAATACCAGGTATGGCAAGAAACCTAACCTACCTTCAATATAAAGATCGAAGTTGTTCGATAACTGTAGATCTAGTTCGATAGAGTAATTACATGCAGGAAACGTTTGTAACTAACTAAATGAAGGAATAAAGCTTATTTAAGTTTATACATAGGCATAAAACATATAATAACTTACCTGTAATATCACCAAAAGGATGTAAATAATAATAAAAACTTGTGAAATTGGCACGTTGCACGTTGCATCAACATAATAGCTGCCGGGCGACTTTTAGTACAACTTTGCCAAATTGTGGAATATTTTATGAAATATTATGCAATATATGTTTAAAATGCCCCGCAACACCTCAAAATTCCCCGAAATACCTTGAGTTTCCCCTAAATACCTCAAATTACCCTGAAATACCTCGGAATTCCCCGAATTTTCCTGGAGTGCATTAAAATTCCCCGAAACACCTCAAAATGCCCCTGAAATTACTTATCTTGTACAATAAAATACCCTAATGATTTACCGCTCGGATTATCTTCATCTGATTCATCAAGATTCGAGATTTTTTTTGCTTTTTTTTTCTCGGTTAATTTCCAACACCACTGGAACCTTGTCGTTTTACTGGTGCCAGTGCCGGATCATCTAACAAATTTGTATCTTCTTTACCTTAATTTTTTTTGTACTTTCTTTTTCTGTGTATCCAATATAAGTGACTGCTCCGGTTTACCCTTGTTAGGAGTTGAGGTTAAGAGCTTAGCTTCTCCTGACTTTCGACCTCTATCACATGCCCCTCAGTATTAGAGAGGTATCGGTGGTGAGACTTTCGGAAAATTTCTTCAAATGAGCGCGAATTAAGGCCTCCGAAACTCATTTTCATGGTCAGTTAAATTGTTTATACACACACACACACACAGATATATATATATATATATATATATATATATATATATATATATATATATATATATATATATATATATATATATATATCGAGAACTCAAAAAATACTTCACTGATTTGGACCAAATTTGGGAACTACCCTTATTTTGTTAATGGTTTGGATCAGTTTGTTTATCATCTCTGAACTGCCAGTTTTTCTTAACAAAAATTAAAAAATATTTTTTAAAACGCAATATTCCTCAATTTGTTTAGGTGATTGAAACTAAAATTTACAACTTAAGAGAACATAGGTAGACATGGCTGTGTGCCAATTTTCAAGTCTTTTGGTCAAAGGAAAGTAAAGTTATTCGAAATTAATGGTAAAATAATCCTCGAAATCACTTCAAATTCTGTAATGCAATATCTATAATATTGGACAAACACAGATGACGTCACCTGAACTGCTATACTATTTAAATAAATGATAGATACATCATCATCATTGCAATATGTCAGAGCGTATACTATTGTAAAATGTACGGCAGGGAGGCCATCTCGGTGCGGAACCAGATAGTATGTCGTCACGGCTGCTCTAGTTGACACAAAATCTTATAGATGGAGACTGTGTACAATCAACTAACAATAGCCCAGGCTCATTTCTTGCCTAATACTCGGACAAGTTTTGCGATAATATAATAAAGGGGGTCCATAATTAACATTGGGGCCACACAAACTTAAAAGTAGAGAAGACATTCTGATCGTGTTAAGAGCCATAAGTTTGATTTCATGTCACAGTAGTATTTTGATTATAAAAAAAATATTCTATTTGTATGCACACAAAAATTAGTAAAATACATTTATAAAATCTAATAAAAACAACCAGTTTTAGGATATTATTGTAAATAAACCAAAAGGAATACGTTTCGCGGCGATATCTCTAATGTATAGACCTAGCTTTTGTCCAAGACTACACTGAAATCCCGTCGAACGCAAGCAAGCAGCTTGTAAATTAAGCTAGATAGGCTTGGACGGTTAACAAACGTAGGTATGTCTAATTTTAAGCGAGAGACTATACCTGTTTGAGGCATACAATATGAGAGATACAGAACTACGTTTTAAAGTGATCTTTATTAAAAAATATTGACCAACTAACGTGCGAAATCACCGATAATAAAAATGATGGATTTAGTAACTTATATATCAGTACCCTTGTCACTTTATAAGCAGGTTTTGATACTTGCAAAGAACATTGACGCCCGTGGTACTAAATTTGACCCAACGAACCTAACAAATATTTTCTTCCGCACGGAGTCCAACTATAAAAAATGCTGATACTGTTAACATTACTGCATAATGAATTAGTTATTTCCCCAGGTTATACAATAGTAATAATAATAATGCCTGTGGGGTCTTGTTTCGTGGATCAATTAATTAAAAAACATTAAAAACCGATTACTAACACAAAATCAAACTTATGGCTCTTAATACGATCAGAATGTCTTCTCTACTTTAAAGTTTGTGTATCCCCAATGTTAATTAAGAGCCCCACTTTATTATACTTACCCATCTTGTGGTTAAATATGTAATATAAAAATAAAAAAGGACTGAAACAGTCAGTGAATTTATTTACTTTAGTGCTGTATTCGATATTATCTGAAAAAGACATTATAGGCGACAATCTGGAATGTACACACCCACATTCGCCCAGGTCCAGTAACTTTCTTGGGGGTTGCTCCCAAGAAATTTTTCTTGTGCTTTATGCTTTGAATATAGTGTTATGCATGCACAAGGGGAAGGAGAACCCACCGTGTTTTTGGGTGAGGGGGCAGAAACTCTCTTCGTTTTGGGAGTTCTTCTTCCCATTCTTCATCCATACAATCACCCTCAATGCATGTACCACAGGAATTGTTTTCATGTTCTGCTTTCAAGTGCATTTTTATTGAGTATATTTCCTGTTTATTAACTATTTTCGTTGAGTTTTGTATCCAAATGACTATAAATATTTATGTTAGAGGCTATGTTTTTACTTGCAATTCTTTACCCTATTTTTTACTGTTCCTGTTCAATCAATTATTATTTCATAACTTTTAATATAAGGCTTAATTACTATACTATCCTATACTCATGAAAATTCACTACAATAACGCACTTGCTGCGTCCCGAACATTTTTAAAGGATAGGAATTGGAACTATATGTTGTGGCAAAACTAGTTCTTCATTCACGTCTTCATCATCTTCTTTCTTACGCTGCAAGTTTTTGTAATCTTCATGAGTCACCCCTGACTTTCTGTGCTTCTGAAAGAAAATATTTTTCGGTGAAAATCATTCTGTTCATTGGAAGAAGGCCTGTTTGTCGAAATCCATAACAGCTCTCTCGCCACTTTGAACTTATAAGTAAGCTTTGTCAAGTAGTTCACCGATGTCAAAGTAGACGATTATTTGTTCTTAAAAATTGGCGAATCATTATAATAGGTTTTCAAAGACTCCATCGCGGTTTTGTGGATAGACTGCATCTTGTGCGTCATGTGGGGTGGTAAACAGAATAAGGCAACCTGGTTTCCCCCTAACCGCTACAATGGCATCTAAATTTATCATATGAGTATGACTGCCGTGCAAAATCAAAAGGATATGGTTCTGAGCACTTGGTCTTACATATTTTATAAAATGGTTGACCCACTGCTTAAAAACGTCTATCTCAATCCATACGGATAGATAAAAAGCACTTCCTGTAAAAGCACCCCTCTTTAACAAATCGCTGGCATACTGGCAAGAAAATATAAGTAAAGGCGGCACATAATTGCCACTTGCACTTACGCATAGTAGTAGTAGCAGTGGTGGGAAAGCCAACGCCAAGCAAGTAGGCCACAATGGGCCCTTTTTTGCTGACCCCAGCAACCCAGCAACTATGCTCTACTCTTCCTCGGTTCCGTCGCCAAACCGCCTCGACCTCGAAATGAAAGCCGTGACGGTCTTCAATTGCACGGTACTTACCTGGTTCCTCTGCAGAGTCCTCGATCCGAACAATTCTGCTCGAAGACTCCCAAGAGCCTCGCATTCACACAGGTAGTGGTAGGACGTTTCCTCATCCTCGCCGCATTCCTGGCAAATGGGATCCCTCTCTACGCCTATCAATGTGAGGTGTCTTCTAAGGGCGCAGTGGCCTGTCAGCACCCCAAGGATGCGACGAACCGTAGGTCGACTCCCACCGACTAGCCAGACAGCTTTATCTCTGTCCGGCCCCTCCACGAAGTCCCTCGCCTGCCTACAGCCACCAACTGACCCCCAGTGCCTCTTCATTGCTTCCTCTGTCCACCTGTCTAAGGCGACAGAGACCGTCTTCCTGCTTATGCCTATCGCAGGCTCCGGGCCACAGAACGGCCGCCGGGAACCAAGCCTAGCAAGATTGTTCGCCATCTCATTCCCCGCTACGCCACAGTATCCCGAAATCCACACCAGTTACGCATAAGATACAAGTCACTAGAAAGTCTCGTTCTGCAGATGCCAGCGACCATATTTGGCGTGTGCGTCTTAAAGAAGAAACCCCCGGGCATTTATATTGAACAATATATACTGATTCCGCTTTCATGAACATTAAAAATTTGATTAGCCGTGAATTTATTTTGCTTCATTTCTTTGTTTAGAAGGTCAAAAAAAAAAGATCAGTGTTATTCTTATTGAACCCTAGGGCAAATAAAGTTTCCGTGGGATTTCTCAGACTAAGGTCTCCTATATCCCTATTTCTGAAATGACAGAGACAGTCCTTTTCGGTCGCTTTTCTCGGTAGAGAAAATAATTGGGGATGTTATTTCTCCCAGATAGTTGAAATGCAATATTACAGACATCTCGCCTTGTTAGGCTCTAAAATGTATCTCCATTGCTAATCAATGCTTCACTAACACATTTTCTAAATTCTCTGGCAGGACAGGTTTCCTGCGTAGTTTTGTTTAGCAGACCTCATCAGGATTTCCATCCTTCGTACAAAGTCGAAAAAGGGATGCACGAGGCACACTAAATGCTTTAGATGGCTTTGTTTTTGATCTAACTGCTATTACAGATTTTTCATATTTTCCTTACGCCACTATTTACGTTGTGGTGGCATGTTTTTGTTATTTAGTGACATTTCTAAAAAATCTAAGTATTTTTTTTTGTATTCGGATGACGGTTGGGTAATATGAAATACTAATACCATTCTCTCAGACATGCAGTTCTTACTAAACGCAGAAATGAGCCTGGAATAAGCGACATATTTATACAAAGGCTTTTCTATGTTATTTTTCAACCCAAAATAACAACAACATAGAACTTCTAAGGGTGGCCAAATAAAAGTTTTGCTGATGACGAAATCATAACAACTTAAAAATACTTTAAATGGTGATTGCTGGGAGACCGAGCTATCTAGTTGATGAGTTTGAAACTGAGGCAAATGTATTTTCAATAGCTGGACAGAGATAGCATGAGTAGTAGAGCTAAAAATATGGTATTCCATATTACCAGATGCTGGGAGACCGAGCTATCTAGTGGTTGAGTTTGGAACTAAGGCAAATGTATTTTCAATAATAAGTACACTTGGAGAACACCCAAATCACCACAACACATATTTCAAAGACCTTACGATCGTTTCGTTGACAATGTCAACATCTTCAGAGGAAGAAATTTCTAAAATAAAAAAAACTATCTCCGGTGTATTTATATCGCGTCAAGGTAAACGAACTAGTCCGAAGTAAAGTTGTCGTCCAAGAACGATCGTTTATTTATTGTGCAGTGAAACTACGAGGTCGAAGACCTGCTTTAATCTTCTGCTCAACAAATTTATGACCCTTATCTAATATAGGTTTAAAGGACCCAAGTTATTTAAGGAATCAGCACGTTTCCTTTCGATCTAGAAATTTTCTATGTGGATATTGGATCATGCCGACAAAGACATCTGGTGAGATAAACAACATCAACTCAACTCATCTTTTTTTTTAATAGAAAACTAAAACCCAGGTGTCTGTCCCACCATGTTAACTCTAACAAAGGATAAATAATTCAACTAAAATACTACATAAAAACTATATTTATATTGATTTTAATTCCACGTGAAAGTGTTTATATTGACTACATAGATACAACAAAAGTCGAGACAAACATAGAGATTAGTATATGTATAAACCGGCCGAGTTATTGACAGTAATTTATTATTCTACCAGACAAATTAGGAGTGTTTAAGCGGTCAAATACAAAGAGAAAATAAAGGGCTTGAAACTAAAGGTGCCGCACGATTCAATGAAGTTTTGTTTTTAATAGACCTTAATATAAAAATACTGTCTAATGAATCAAGCATAGTTTGATGTCTAACATTTTTGACAAGTTTCAAATTTTCTTTGTCAATGTGGTGGTTATTATCCCATATATGTTGTGCCACACATGATTTGTTTACCGTACCATATCGTAACTGTGCGAGATGTTCACGAAATCTGGTGGCTATGTTTCTCCTAGTTTGGCCCACGTATTTAAGATCACAATCTTTGCAACTAATCTCATAAATGCCGGACATTTCAGTGACTTTGTCTTTGCCTTTCGTATTACCCAACATTTTTTTTAAAATTACTTTTCATCGAAAACGTTAAATGTAAATCGGCTTTCTTAAAAATACTTTCCAAACCCTTTGTGATTCGTGGTTCATAAGGTGAAAACACAAATTTTTTCTCCATTTTATCTTTCTTAAATGTAGTACATTCAGCTATCACCTTCTTTGTTCTGTGTTTGTTAACTAATTTGTCTATTAGCTGGACAGAGATAGCATGGGTAGTAGAGCTAAAAATATGGCATTCCATATTACCGGATGTATTTACCCTTTCTTACTCTAATGCATAAAATTTTCAGTGGAACAAAACATTAATCTTGGAAACGAACTTTAACGATTTTATTGCATTTCAAACTAGGACAAACTGGCTTAAAATATGACTACCATGAGTCAAGAGGACATTATTTTCCGAAGACATTTTCACAAATATGTGACATTACAAGGCTTATAGGAATTAAAAAATTAAAGCTGGTATATTCAAGCAAAAAAACTTTCACAAATTTTGGGTAACATCTATTACAAAATTATGCACAAATCAAATAGAAGAGTAAGCAAGCTTAATCTAATTATGGTGTATTTTATATTTTTGTAAGCAGTTAAAAATTTATTTTCGCTTAAAAGTTCTATAAAGTGGTATTGCGGATTGCTACAGAAGTGTTGGCGTAAACTTCAGTCTCTGGTAACCCAATTTTAAACTGGACCATGATAAACAAATACGAGCAGACAGCGCTACATATCTGCAAAAGATATAATAATATTAGGCAAATATGCAATAATTATATTATTTTATTATTATTACTGTAATAGCAAGAGTAATACACAAAAAATTACCAAATTACAATCATGATGATTATTTTGTTATTGCCGTTATGATTCTGGTAGTTTGCACAAGTAAGCTTTTAAAAAAAGTTGACATATATTTCGACATAAAGAAAGCAAATTTTTTCTTACATGTGAAGTAAAAATCGCATTACCTCGTCTTTTGTGATAAATCTATCACTGTTAGCAAGTGAGACCAAGCTAAATGAAGAATTTTTTATTAAAACATTACCTTCATCAAATAAATATTCTTTGGGTGATGAATAAAGAGGCCTTTTCTTACCAAACAAATATTTTATTCCTTGTCCCGACGCGTTTCGACCCTTTTTAACGGGTCATCCTCAGGGGAATCTATAATTTACAAAAGGCTTGTCAGAAAAACTGAGTTTTCCGGTAGGCTACTTCTGCGAGGGTACAACACAGGAATATAAGATAAAATGAGGTAACAAAAGCTAACCCCAACACTAAGTCAAAATTAATGGTTAAAATGTCAAGCTACAAAGCTATAAGTGATCACAGGTATACAATCATAAACTACTACATGCAATAAAAATGAAAACAACTACAAGTCAAATTGAACTACAAGAAAAGCTAATTTGCCTTGAGATTTTTAAAAATGACAATAAGTCTAATTCTAAAACTCATAAAACCTTAAAAATTCTCCAAAATTTAAGTTCAAGCTGAAGACAACAACAGTAGCGAAAACAAACAGCACAAACACCAGCAAGCCATGCAGCTGAGAAGAAACTTGCAGAGAACATCAAACTCATCAAATGAATGAGAATTGAAACAGAAGCGAATTTTTTACTGTTTTTTGAAAACATGAAAACGCCAAGATGGCGAACTTACTTACTTGTCTTGTTAAACAGGACTAAAAAAGAAAATTCACTAAAACTATACAGTTGAATGTCCAAGGAACATGCTTCATCTGCTGTTATAGGATTGATCCATTGGTATCAGAAGTGCTAATAACTCGGAAAGTAACAACTTTGTTGAAATTAAGAAAGAATTTTTGTTTTAATCAGCTGATCAGCTCACTGCAACTGTGTTTGGCACTAATAGACTAAATAACAGACAAGCACTAACTAGACGGCCGATAGATGCAGCTATGTTCAGGACTGGAGAATGTACAATAGTTAACCAGGCGCCAACAGATGACCTGCTGACACAACGGATAAAGACTGTTGAACGCACTGCGGGTTATTTTCACAACCTTAACACGCTAGAGATGTTAAAGAGTTGCCAAATAATTAAAGGCATGCTGTTCACTTCAAGCCAGTCATTCCACTAGTAAATTATAATCTACTAATAATAGCCACCAACCTTACTAAAATACTACCACATATTGAAGAAATATGTACCTAATAAAACACTTCAATAATACATTTTTATGAAACCGTCTAACCAATTATATCTTTTTCACCAATAAACTCTCAAGCAGCGTTTATTATTTATTATTCATTTAAAAGGACATTTAATGTACTTAAGATAGTATGATATACGGATTCAACTGTTTGACCCAAAACAAGCAATACTTATATAATTTGTTTGGATTACATCAAAGAACAAACTTTTAAACGGCATTATTACTTATTTTTGCAGTTGAATATGTTTAAAGTAGAAAATGTATGTATGGAAAATTAAACTGTATGACATTACCGCCTTGTACGAGCAGACCTCAGGTAGTATATTGTTGTAAGGGAAATTAAGCGACATTTAAAACAACGTATCATTCGACCCATGTTCCCGGTAATGATAATAAACAAGGTAATCATATCCAGAAAAGGGTTATTGGCAGAAAATTAAATTTACAATACACGTTTATAGCCTCCAGAAACAAAGTCGGCGTATTTTGGTACTTATCTTCTCAAACCTCTTTGATTTCAGCGATAATCCAAATGTTTGGTTTCCGCTGGCCCAAACATATAAAATATTTTTCAAGGTATTTGACAAGTTTCTAGACAAAACACCTAATTTACGAAATTCCTCAGTTGTTTAGTGTTTTACAATCATTTAATTTAAACGAGTAACTAGCTAAATAAATATAAACATTCAAATTAGTACTTACCGAAAAAAGTAGCGTGTTATCAATAACAAATAACTTACAGGCCGTAATTTTTAGCTTATTCTGCATTAGCCTTAAGGATGAAGATATAATCTGCAAAAAAAATTGTATTGTTGTGATACAGCATGTATGTGGAAACAATATTTTCAAGCAGACTTAGTTGGCATTTTTTATTTTTTATTTTTATTTCAATAACACACCACGAATGCTCACAGCCTAAATACTATCGTACCGTGGGTGTCGACAAGGAGGAAAGAGGCAACTTGTTAATTCTGGACTTGAAGGTTTGGAGGTTCGGAGGAGAAGGAAAACATGTGCCTGCAAGGAATTCCACAACTTGGAAGTCCTCGGGACAAAAGAGAGGGCATAACAAGATGTTCTATGTCTGGTGACCTGGACAGTAAAAGGGTGCATTCGCTATGTTCCTTGGTAGATCTGTTGGAGAAAGCAGGTGAAGGAACTATGAAAGAAAGCTCATCTGAGCAGTGCCCGTACAGATATCTATAAAATAGAGAGAGAGAGAGAGAGAGAGAGAGAGAGGGAGAGAGAGGTCAGCAACGGTACGTCGGTGAGCAAGGGATGGCAGCCTTTGGGTGAGGGTAGGGTCACCAATGAGACGTATAGCTCTCTTCTGAATGGAGTCCAGGATAGCGAGTGTAGAAGCGGAAGTGGGTTGAGAGTAGAATTGCCGGCGAACAACGAGGCAAAATTTTCAGCCTTGCCTAGTGCGGTAGAAACAATTTCATCCCCTGAAACGAGAGGTGGGAACATGCTCTTGCAGAAATTATTCCCAGTAGATATAGCAAAAGTCCAGAAGGGTTTGCTGCCGTTGAAGGTTGAAAGGACATTGTTTTTGATGTGGTTATTGAACGAGTTTTTTGCCTCAGAAAGAATGCGGACAGATCGGTTTCTTCCGTCGTTATATGCTTGACGGTTTTCTTGACTGGGATTGTGTAGAAGCGTTTTGTGAGGCTTGACCTTTTTAAGTCTGGCCTTGTCACAGGATTTAGAAAACCAGTCCTTTTTAGTGGCTTAAGAGGTTTTCTGTGTACGTGGAATAAATAATTCCATACCAGCTTGGACGATTTCGGTAACATTTTCTGATATATCAGGGGTCGGGATGAGAAAAGCAGACAGACGCCCATGGAAAGGGGGATAAGTACTCCCGCATTTCCTCCCAGTTCTCGGAGATATAATGCCAAGCGATACATGGGTGTGATGACTGTGTGACCTCGGGTTGCATCGCGCAGGACCATGCCGTGGTCTAAGCGACTAAGGAGGGGGTGACTGATGTCTTATAACATTTAGGTTTTGTAGTAAGAAGGAGATTCAAGGGATTTGAGCTATGTGTTGGAATGCGAGGAAAGTAAATAGGTTGCTAAATCATATTGGCTAAAGAATTGCTGACTGCAACGACCCCCGCTCCTTTCCCTTATGGATCGCTTTTTGAATATCCTAGCCATTCCTTTATGGACATTGAAGTCACCAAGATTAATGACCCCGAAGGAAGGATATTCAGAAATCAGATGGTTGGTTTTTTCAGAAAGGTAGTCGAAGAACTGGACAAAGTTGTTGTCAGAAGGTGACCGGTAAATGCAACAGATAAATTTAGTTGCAGCCCTGAGAGAGAGTTTCATCCAAAATATGGCTTTTTTCTTCCAGCTTCCAAATTGGGGAGTCTGGTGCAGAGTAGATTGCTACGGACGTATGCGCACACACCTCCATGCAATCTAAAGGAAGTAAGGAGCTCATACCTCGGGAAATTAGGGTGATTAGTGGCAGTTTTGGCACTGATTTGGCTTTGGGTGAGGCTTATTAGCCTGGAGAAAATGGCGGACGGAGTTCAGGTTAGAATTTAGGCCACATATATTCGAGAAGGATATGTTAAATCTTGATGCCGGCGCCCCCTGCACACCACTCTCCCGAAGATCCGAATGGAGGGGTGTTTTATCTCCGGAATCTTTTGTACAAGGAGAAGCCATCATGACATTGGAATGTCTCAATATAAATGGCTAACAATTAGCTTTAAACTACTCATAACGCATACAATTTTTCCCACTCTCAAGCCTTCTTGTTAAATAATATAATATAAAATTCTGTAATGTACCCAAAACCAGAAATTTTAAGCAAACTGTAGTGACTGAATTTGGAGAAATTCAAACTGTCGTAACTCAATTTTTTTCGAATTGAACAACTTCCTATACCTACAGACTCTAGGTTGGGAAATGTTTTTTTCCAATTTTTTTAACTTAGTTACAGATTAGGTATATAATTTGAGTTTACGTATTCTTTAGGCAAATTTGTTGTAGAAAAAATAGTAAATCAACTTTGCAGGGAATTTTTTGTGTTTCCGTCGAAATAATTGTTAGTAAGATTTAAAACTTAATGTTTGCAAATTTTCATGTGAATTTTTTTGGCAGTTCTGTCGGAAAGCTTCTTGTGAAAAATTATATATCTTGCTAGGTGGATAAATAGCTTGAACAGGTTCGTTGGTCAGAAAAATCGGACCATTTTTTTGCTGAATATCTTAAGTTTATTTTCGGAAAACCCTTGTACTTTTTCTAACAATAAAGTTATTTTGATGAATTATGGTACATGTGTGTGTGTGTTGTATCCTGATTGCCTCGGAAACCAGGTCCATTAGCCACAAACTGTTGTATTAGACAAACGAGAGGTAAGGAAAGGTTTATTAATAACAATACGAGCAACAAAATTAAGGCTTAAACCACATCGCTTAGTATACACCCACAGACATAGTTATATAATTTCTATAATTAAATTGGTATCATTATTATTACCATTATTATTTTAATGATAATTTATTATTTTTTTTAAGGTTTTTTTTTAATATAATAATAATACCTTTATTATCCATTTTGACAGCATACAAGCTACATTGGATTTGTCAGCCTTTTACAATAATTAATTTTTTACAACATGAAAATATTCATTTAACGTATAAAACAGTGGTCTGATATGAAAGAAGAAACTTGACTTTTAAACACCTTAATATTTTGGATACTTTTAAATCATTAGGAAGATGATTAAATATTTTCAATCCAATACAGTTTGGAGAGTCTTTTATCATCTTAGTTCTAGCATACGGAACATAAAAGTTACAAGTATGTCTGGTACTGAAGGTATGAACATCACTGTTTAGTTTAAATTTATCACCATTTTTAAAAACATATATACACAACTCTAAAATATATAAACATGTCACAGTTAAAATTTTATGACTAGAAAAGTAGACCCGGCATGACGTCATCTGTCCTATGTTGAAAATAGAGCGTATTATTATTTTTTGAGCGATAAAGACATCATGCAGCAAGGTAGAATTACCCCCAAAGATATATACCGTACCTCAGTCTAGAATCAATATGACTGTAGTATAAAGATATTAGTCGCTTTTCAGTCAAAACATTTCTTATATTTATACATAAAAAATTATTATATACATATACATATACTTTAATATATATATATATATATATATATATATATATATATATATATATATATATATATATATATATATATATATATATACATATATATATACTTTAATTATGGTACATTGTTTCTACTATATAGGTTATACTGGTAACCAAATTTGATGCCTGCTTTCTTTATAAAAAAAAGACCTATTTGCCATTCAAAATATTTTTATGGAAATTCACTGCTATAACGCACTTGCTGCGTCCAGACTTTTTAAATTTCCAAATATATAGTAGTCACTGGACTATACGGAGCGTCAATTTTTCCAAAATCGAATAATTGCGGCTTGTGCAATCCCAGCAGTGTGCATGGGTGCATTGTCTTGGAGCAAACGCACGCATCTGGACAGTTTCCCACGTCTTTTGTCCCGAATATTTTGTCATAATTTATGCAAGAATGTTGCATAATATGCCGAATTCACTGTCGGATTGCGTTCTTTAAAGTCTAAGAAAAAAATACCCTCATAATTTAAAAAAATCGGAGCCATCACTTTTTTGTCGACTGACAGACCTTGGACTTTCTTGGCGGTGCTTCTCTCGTTTACGCCTCAATTACATAGACACTGTTTTGCACAAAGGGTCATAGTAGAAAACCATAGTCATTTGAGTTCTCCAAGTGTACTTATCAATGCTCATCACAGGTTCCAATCTTCACTTAAAGAACTTTTAATCTTATTGTAATACAAGTAGAAATTCGTGTCGGTTTGTGAGCAACTAAATCTTAAGATAGGAAAATCTTTCTCAAATGTGTTACAGAGACATCTGTATGATTATATGTTTTTAGGATATTCCTTCTCAAATTAAACATATATATATATATATATATATATATATATATATATATATATATATATATATATATATATATATATATAGATATATATATATATATATATATATATATATATATATATATATATATATATATATATATATATATATATATATTGTTTCATATTAAGGTCCTGGCTAAGAAAATTCTTATGACATTTGTTGCAGCTCACTCTACATTAGCTGGTAACCTCATTTTTTCGACCAAAAAAAAAGGTTGGTAGGGCATTTGGTCCGAATTCCAATAATCAACTTTTAACTTAAAAACCAGACAGATATTAATTTTGGTTATGTATTATGTATTATGTCATTAAAGAATATTTTAAATCTTTAACGATATGACCTTAATGTGTACTTAGGAAGATAAGAGTTAGAAAATTAATCAATCGCGATGTTTTTTCTTGAATCTTGGAGAAATAAGACAGGTTTTTGCCTAGCTGGAACAAGTATATTTATGATGAATATTTTTAATGCATGGGTTCTGTCATTTAAGATTCAATTTATATTAGAATTTATCCACCTTAACATAAATAATACTTACACATTCTCTTGCCAAGACGTTATCTGGATGAATCTTGATTCCAACTAGCAATACTCTTGTTAGATTTGCCTGCAACATAAACATTCTGAAAGTAACAAATGGGCGGTAAGTGGTAAAATAAGTCAAGCATTAGCCGCTCTGTTAATAGTAGAGTTATGTGTGCTAGATATATTTTAACTATTATAAAAGACAAATAACGGTTTCGTCCTTATAGGGCTCATTATATCCATCATAGTCAAAACATCCTACTTGGTTCCGCATCGAGATGGCGACACGTGTAAAAACGGTGTCTTGCAGCTCACTTAGTTTTTCGAGACTGGCTACCATAGCCGTATTACTTTCTAGGTGTATTTTCGCTGCAACTAATATGCTGTACTGACGAGCTGTAATTCGAGCGAAACCGGTCTACGGTTCTAATTGTGGTGAGAATACATCTAGCCTTATATACGACCCTATTATTGTGGGATTAATCCGTCACCATTTCGTGTGTCTATACGACTCTATTATTGTGGGGTCAATCCGTCATTGTTTCATGTCTGGCGCTTTAGATATTGCAACACACTTGAAAGAGTGGAGATTGGTTTTACTAAGTATAATTTTCAGTTTCTGCGATCTACGCCTGACTGTCTGGTACGTAAGCTGCATAAACAATCTGGATGCTGTACGTTGAGTTTTCTCTAATAATTTGCAGTCACCGGCCAGCACAGGTGACCATTCAAGGATTATATACTGCAGATGTGTTCAAGTGTGTGTTTTGTAAACGTTTTTGGTAAGATCAGGAGCAGGCCTTCAAAAGGTCCTCCCCAAGAAAAACATTATCCTGTTGGTTTTCTCGACCGCGGACACAATTAGGACTGACCAGGACAAATCTAATATAATGATAATTCCAAAGTCAGTTTGATACTCCACAGAGGCTTGTTGTCGAGAAAATAAACTTGGCGAGCATTGTTATGGTATATTCCGCAGAGAACACGAAGATACTTCCGTTGTTTAGGTCTGTTTGAAGGTTTAGAGCCTCGGTGGGTAAGTGACAAGAACATGTGCCTCTGAACCGAAGGGTACTAGGTTCGCTTCCCAGAGCTCCCCCTTTACTTTTTCAGTACATGCTGTAAAATTAACATCAACTGAGGTTGTTGCATCGTATTTAAGCAAGTTGACTGTACGTTCGGTCCTTCGAAGGGGACGTAAAGCTGTCGGACCCCTGTCCATGCCATGTTGGGTACGTTAAAGATCCCTACCGTCCTTACAAAATGGCAAGGGTTTGGCAAAATTACCAGGATAGTGAGGTGAAACTTCTCCTCTGCGTCGGTGATTGGTCATAGTCGCAGAAATAGATCGACGTTAAAAAACAAAAACACAAACACACAGTTTCTCGATTGTTACTATAGTAAGCAAAGGGCAGTCAAATAGTTTGCAGTCATCCACAAAAGCATTATGAGGAGAAGTGTGGTAATGTAGTAAATCTGCTGTATAGACCAGAATGAACCAAGATGGATCTCTGGGGCACACCACCACTGACAAGAGTTGATCTAGAGAATGATGGACCGACGTGTACTGATAAACTTCTGCCAGTAAGAAAGTTCTGAATTTATCAATGAAGTTAAATTAACCAAAGCCTTGTAATAAAATTTTTTTACTTATAAATAAATTTTTTATTCGACCAAAAATATAAATACTGTGTAAATTAAGAATGAATGATACTGTCATACTAAACAAGAAAATCAAACTCAGTTAATCAGAAGAAACCGACAAGAACGCCGTAAAGGAAAAATGAATAAGTTCCCTAGGCGGTTTTTGTGCTTGTAGACAAAAGTGCGAGGAGCTAGTTTTGAGCAGCAGTTAGGCGCTCGAGGTATGTCAAAGCATAATTAGTAAAGCTTGACCCTCTCATAGATAAAATCTCAAGATATATGTTAATTTCGTAACATAGGGATATATTTTGATAAATAGGGCAAGTAATGTATTCAGTGATAGTTAAGATTCGTTAGCCATCGTAATTACCTGAAATCCACATTAGTCGCCCTACACAGTTTACTGAGGGGGGTAGAAGAAGAATCCTCGACAAAGAAGTAGCCCTCAGCGCATTCATTGACATATAGTGTGCCCTTCACAACACCTCATATCAATCCATCAACCGGGTCCTACAAGAAAGGGGAGTTAAAACAAATGAAGTCAACCCAACAGTGGTAATGGCAAAAGGTTGCCCTCAAGGAGGAGTGCTATCACCAATGCTTTGGTCGCTCGTTGTTGATAAACTTATGAATACCTTGAGCGGGGCAGGATTTATGGTCCGAGGTCCGAGTTCCGATGAAACGCAGATGATATTGTCATAATAGTAAAGGCCAAGTACGGTGGTGCAATATTCAGCCTAATGCAAACAGCTCTCAATATAGTAAAGAACTGGTGTGAGACAAGGGGACCTAATATCAATCCGCATAAGACAGTTCATATACCATTTACGAACAGAAGGAAACTAAATTTAAAAGCTCCCACTCTGAATGGAACACAGATTCAATATTTAAATGAAATTACATACTTAGGGATCTCGACGTGCCGTATACTCCTAGGAAATACATGAAGGCTCTACCAAACTGTGGCCAAACCCATAGTCACGTATGCATATATAGTATGCTGGCCAAAAATTGAACAAGCCTCAACACAAAGTAAATTGCAGAAAATGCAAAGGATGATCTGTCTTGGAATAAAAGGCGCTATGGCATTATGCCCTACATCTGCAATAGATGCAATGTTGAATTTTGCCCCACTTCACATATGCGATAAGAGGGAAGTAGTACTAAATGCTTTAAAACTATTACAAGCAGACAAATTCAAACCAGGAGACTTGTGGTTGGTCACTTGAAAATCCTGGAAATTATTTTATCGGAGTCTCTCGCCAAAGCAACAGACTAAATTACAACCAAACTGAACCTTATAATTCTATTCGACGTGGTCATAAGTGACCGCCAAGCATGGGGCAGAGATAGTGCAAGGCTGACAACTCATCGGTATGGTATACATACGAGTCCACACAAATGGAAGGAGCAGAAGTGGAAATATGAGGACCTAACTTTAGACTCACTAAGCCCCTAGGAAAAACTTGCAGCTTCTTACAATCAAAAATGCTTCCTATAAAGCTCCGTGTACAGGAGTGGATACAAAGAAGACTCATAAATAGAGATATCTACATCAGTGAGGCAGTACTAAAGACTCTGAACTTCCCTGGGACTGCAAAAAATCCTTGAAGCCATTTTCTACGAACAACAAGGTAAATTTGGTGTAAGTACCGGGGTATCAAGGCAGTGAAACAAATGAGGAAGCAGATAGGGTTGCAAAAAGAGCAGGAACCACACTACTGATTGGTCCAGAGCTCTATTGCGGACTAAGAGAAAGGCACGTAAGAAACGAACTCGATGCTTGGGAGAAAAACCAAATGCTGTCATACTGGGGGAAAACGCCAGGCTTAAGGCAGGCGCCAGGCACCATATCAACAGAGAGGTCTGAACTGGTTTGTAAATTGAACAGCAACGTTTTGAAAATAATTACCAAACTTTTAACAGGGCACTCCCCAGTAAGGTATAGCCTTATGAAGATGCGTAATGCAGACAGTAAAAATTGCAAATAATGCACTGAAGCTGCAGAAACAACAGAACACTTGCTATGCGATTGCATGGCTCAGTTCAGCAAAATACTTAAATACCTTAAAGGGGTGACCCCAAGATCCCAGGTAATAGCTAAAATAGCACTCAAAAAGATAGTGGACTGCGTTAAAAGCCTGAACTTTTTGGGCAACTATTAGGAAAAAGAGTTATGCACAAAAGACCAATTGGGGTGGCAGCGCTGTGAAACCAAAGGCCTATAAGCCTCACTAAAGAATATATAACTACATGAAGTAAGTATAAAATGCAGACGTAGAAGCTATTTCTCTGGCTTCGCAAAGGTTTGTTTTTATTTCTGTAACCGGTTTCGCTGTTTGACATCATCAGGATGACCTGCACCTGGAAATAAAACAAACCTTTGTGAACCCGGATGAATAGCTCTTACGTCTGTATTTAGTATGGAGTGGTTTTACCAAGCATCGCCAACAACAATTAATTAAGTAAGTTATGCGATATTGTATTAATTTTTATGAATTTAATATCAAACACAACGCAAAAAAATGTAAGCACGGCTTTACGCTTACCTCATAAGACAAAGCTGTACATCTTCTTGTTATGTAGTAGAGTTTGACAATTTGCATGACAAGCATCTGTAATAGCCTCATAATAAACCCCTTATAACGAATTATCATAGAATTTTTATAAAAACTGAATATTGTATACAGTTCATTAATTATGTATAGAAAGTATTGCGCTATAATTAACAATGCTCCAAAAGTAAACACGTAATTTATTAGATTGCTTGACTTTGTCAACATCTTATGTAAGTATACCAATTTCCTCATTTTTTCAGAAAAAATGGTTGGCTGCTCTGGATACTTCCTAAGACTGTGCGATGTATTGATTTCCAATTTTAATAACTTATTTATTACGTTGAATCTTTTTTCGACCAAATAAAACATAGCAAAGAAGCAGACTAGGTAGTTCGTTTGTATTAATGTAGGTAACATAAGTATTATTAAAGATAATGATTCTTCAGAATCAAACAAGACCGATGTTAAAACGGTTGAAAGCAGTTCTATTATTCCAAATAACATCATAAACAAAGATGCTCGTCTCACCAAAGCGTTGGCGCTAAATATAAAAGTTTTACTGCTAAGCTGCGCAAGCTCTTTATCAAAGTTTGTAATGCCTTCGTAAATTTGATCGTATTTTTTTTTATACAGCAAATGTGAGACCAAAACAAAAAGATATGTAAGAAATGTTAGAATGGCAATTCCTAAAAAATACGAAAAAGTGGTTAGTTCGGCAAATACTAATGTTAGTTGACTATTTATTGTGTCAAATTCCAGCGCAAAGACTGTTGCATATAGCGCAGTATATAACAAGGTTTGAAAAACGAATGGCACAGATACTTTGAATTTTCCATTCTTGTGTTGTATTAAGTAAAAGTGTCCAAATACTCTACAGAAAAGTTTCAAAGGTTGGAGGCTTTGCTTAAAATCGTCTTCCATGTTAATCTGAAAAAGTAAAACAACCTGAAGTAGCAAATAAAATCGGAATATTTTTTAATAAAATATTTATATTTTTAGGCTTCATCTGTATAACAAAGGCTGTCAATCAAGTTGCTGACACATTATTTATAAATAATCAGGAATTGGCTAGGTTAAAGTCATTTTAGGATACTAATACGCTTGTGCTAAAACAGGTAGCGTAAGAAAGGACACCTTTTGCAATAAGATATTCATCAGATATCCAGATGATCTGCATTGTATCATTAATGTTTCAGATTTTATTTTCCCTTAGATGCTCCAAGGCGTCAGGTCTATTCTCCCTGGTTCACTTTGGACATTATCAAAAATTTTAAACGTAAACAGATAGCACCTGGTAATTATTGAAGATAATATAATATTCTTTCTTTATTGGTCATAATTATACAGCATGTCAATACATATAAGTCGTTGACTTGTGAAGTATTTCGACATAATTTTACCAAACGTCATTCCAAAAATATTTGACACCTATCCTCTGAATAACATACTTCAAATTTTGACATACTAATTTTCAAATTTTGTTCTGTCTCTTTCTTTCCCCATCTAAAATTTCACCCAAAACCTTTACTGCCTCGTACTTCTTTCCACATAACAATACTTCAGAACAAGCTACTTTCTTTTCTGTTCCATATTTTTGCCAAAATAACAAATTTTGTGAAGAGCCAAGTTACATTGACTTTTACAGCTGTTTTAAGGAACTTAGATCTCTTGTAAAGTCAGAAATCAAGAGTGCATATAAGCATTATATTAAAGAGGTCGAAACTTTGATATAAAGTAATCCAAAATATTTCTGGGCTTAGGTTTACAAAAAGCAGAATACCTCAAGGATTCCTGTACCTATGATTTATGAGGATGTTGCCCTAAATGATCCACTTTAGATTGTAAATGGATTTTCGCGTTATTTCGGTAGTGTGTATTTGCCAAGCTTTTCGCCTTCTGATGGCAACTGCGATGCTGTTCCTCTATCGTTATTGGTAGTATTTCTGATCATGATAACTTTCTTTCAATACAAAAACTTAAAAAGAGTTGTACGTCTGGTGATCCAAGTTTTCTAGTAACGGATTGTCGTTATATTTTTGTTCGACCTCCATACTGTATTTTCAATTTATCGTTAAAGTCATCTATTTTCCCGATGTGTGGAAGATCGCTAGGATCAAACCCGTGCATGAGTATGATAGGAAATCAGAGATAACCATTTATAGACTCACATTAGTATTGTCCAACTTTCTTAAGGTTTTTAAGATGTTATACAGATTGCTTTATTCTTCTCCTAGTTGCCACGTCTCACCTAAATAACATAGCTTCATACCGAAGCGCTCCACTTGTACTAACCTTCTAGAGATTACACAAAACATCTCGGATATTTTTGATAAAACAGTTAGGTAGATGGGCTTTATACCGATTTTTCGAAGGATTTTAATACGATCAACAATAATATAATTTTGTTCAAGTTGGATGTGCTGGGCTGTTCCTCTCCACTGGTTCAACTTTTTGGGTCATATCTCTTCAGCAGAAAGCAGTGTGTTGTGTATGGGGGACATCGTTTCGAGGACTCTACTGCCACCTTGGGTGTATCTCAGGGTTCAAATCTGGGGACTCTTCTGTTTCTAATATTTTCAATGAGCTGCAGCCATGCCATGAGAGGAGACAATTGTTTGACACAAAAACGCTAAATTAAGTCACCACCAATTATTTTTTTAAATTTAATTACAATATCAATCCTTGTCAAATAGCTATATTACAACTGCCTATTTTTAAACTCACTCGCAAATTATAACCATACTTATATTTACCTATTTTTAATTAATTCATAACATATCTCTCTCTCTCTCTCTCTCTCTATATATATATATATATATATATATATATATATATATATATATATATATATATATATATATATATATATATACCCCATTCACTACCACAACGCACTTGCTGAGTCATTATTTTTTCATAGTAGGTATTGATATCTTATTCGTAATCGCAACAAACTTGTTGTGTCTCATTAACGAAAGATTACACATGCAAAAGGAAGTCTCACCGTCTACCCAGTTGCCTCCGACTATAGAGCTTCCGTATGCCTTGCCATTTTATTGAGTAAAAATCCGTGGCATATTTGGCTTAAAAACGCCTGTTTCAACCAAACTTCTATGTTTAAAAATGGTCGCCTATCTGGGGTAACTCTATTTGAGAGGTGCCCTTGATACAATTACCTAGCATCCGCCGCGCCGCGAAAACAAGATAAAACGTTCCCATTGAGGGCAGATCTCTGATAGTATACGGACGACTACAAAACATATCCTCATGCACACTACAACGCACCTTAAAGACCTGAACAGATAGAAAGACAATGGCAAAATCTGCTCTTTGGAAAGACCCAACTTGCACCAGAAGATCTGGATCAATTCTTGTCTACAAAAGTTTTGGACATCTGCAGGAGGCTGGACCTGATGGGTGAAATATAAGACAATTAGGCGTGAGCCCAATGTTGCTCAACCTCTGCGTGGAAAGAGCTTTCCCCGAGTTAATCTCATATAGTCCCTTTGGAATTAAAGTAAATGGGAACCCCATTAACAATATCCGGTATGCGGTATCCGTAATATTAACAGATGGTGCATATGATCTCCAAAGTCTGCTGGATCGGCTCAATGAAGAAAGCCAGAGACTAGGTTTGAGAATTAACATCAGCAAAACTAAGTTAGTAGGAACGATATTCTAGACATTGGAATGCATATTGATGAATAAAACATCGAAAAGGTCACACCATTTAAATAATTTGAATGCATTATTAACAGAGAATGGGATCAAGATCTAGAGATAAGATGCAGGATCGAACAGGCTGGAATAACCTTCCGAAGACTTTGAAAATTTCTTCCAGACAAGAACTTCAATTGTGGCCTCGGGTATAGGATGGTAAAATGTTATTATGTTTGGTTTATTCTCCCGTACGGTGTTGAGGCATGGACACTGAAGGTACCAATAATCAACAACATTGAAACGTTCGAAATGTGGATCCTACGGCGAATATTTAGGGTGTCTTGGGTCGATCACGTGAGAAAGGAGGAAATTCTTCCAAAAGCCAGCCTAGCAGAACGAGAACTTCTAAAAAATATCAAGTAAAGAAAAATAGGTTATCTTGGACACATACTACCTGGAGAACGCTATCGCTTTCAACGCCTCATTATTCAGCGTAAAATTAAGGGAGAAAGAAGAGAGATAGGGAGAATAAAATTATCATTGCTAAGAAACATCTGTCAATAGACGGTGATAAAAGACTTCCAAGTGTGACAGAATGCAGCAAGTAGAACCATCTGACAGGAAAACGATGAACGTCTACGCAGGATTCTGAACGGCACTTTAAGAAGGCGTAAGCTACAATATACCTCAAGGTCGCAGTAGAAGGACTGTAATGGCCCACTCACAATATAACCTAACCTAACCTAACATATTCTACTTTCGAACTTATAAGAAACAAACAATTTTTAAACAAAATTTCAACAACATATATTCCAAAAATAGAGCCTACCAATGTCCATACTAACCTTTTTTAAATTATGCATAGATTAGCTTTATTATTGATATCCAATTTTGTAACACATTGTATGTTTGTTTAGTATAGTTCGATAAAGATTTCCAAAATGCAATACAAAAAATTTCGAGCCATCTTTGGTTAGAAAGCTTTAGTAGCCAAACGCAAGCGACTTTGTAAATGGAAAACAAACGGGTTTGGGGTCTATGTTTGGATGAACTCTTTAACTTAGGATGGAACTAGGAATCGCATCCCGGAGTTGTGTTTGTACTTAAATAACACCTTGTATAGTAAATATTAGTTGACAAAAATACAAAATGAAGTTATTCAAAAATAAACATGAATTTGTCCTAGTAACTTGCACAATCTTAGACATCAAATAGGGTGAAGCTGAATGCAGCGTAGATCTAATTAATACAGCTAAATACTCACCGGTTATTTTTTTATTATTTTTATTTGATAATTGTCTTGTTAATCAAAGAATAGCTTGGGCTCGCAACAGTGGTCATAGAGGGCTTACTACTCGAGTCCACTCTGCTTATTAACATTAAAAATATGTAGGCGTAATGACAAATTGTACAATAAATCAATTAGCACTTAGAAAATTAAACTGTGTCAATTAGTTTAATGCTATAATAAACAACTATTCAGTATATTAATAGTACATTTAATTTATATACATACTAACTGCATCTGCTTGACCATTACATGCTAGCCGCTTCGGTGGCCTAGGGGTACGAACGTCTGCCTCTATATTCATTAAATATTGTGGTGGCCTTACTTCGTGAAACCGTTCCATACTAAATACAAAAGAGAACAGGCACCAATAAAGCCAACGAGTAAGTTTTTACATCTGTATTTTGTGCCCCTCGGAAACTAAGGGACGTGAGTTCGATTTTTGGAAGGGGTGTAATTTCACTCTGTGAGTACATACTGTAGTTTATCATCAACACAAGTTCTGGCATTGTGTGAGCAAGTTGAATCTCTGCACGTTACACCCTTTGGAGGAGGCATAAATAAATCGATCCCAAGAACTGTGCGATTCTGGACATGTTAGTTAAATGTCCCTAACGTCACTAAAGAAAGAATGGAATTACTAAGATGGTGAGGTAACTGCTCCCAGAAGCTGGTGATTGGCCATAGTCGCGCAAATAGACTGACGTTGAAGAAACACAATACATACATTACAGACTAATAAGCCATATGAGTAGCCAGTTCATTTACACCAAAGCAGTAGCCGATTTTGCCGCCAATAAATTTTCAGTACCCGTAACAACAGGCCTACACTTCAGTAATTCCATTATGTGTTATTTTTAGAAAACCAAGATGTAGAATCACCACCAAAGTGTCGAAAGGGATCACTATGTAAAGATAGACACAAAAAAGCTCTTAGAAAAGGAAATTGAGAAGCCGCCAAATAATATAAATCTACAACAGGCAGAGTAGTGAAAGGAAAGACATTCTCGAATAAGGAAGGTGGTTGTCCTCTCAATTGCAATAACCTAATAACAGTTGCAAGAAGACAAGGAATATTTGATCATTACTACACTTTATCTTATATACAAAAAACATGTTTATTTCTAATCATGTTCAAGTAAAAGGTGTGAAACGCAAATACACACACAATGCAAATTCTGGACGATTGAGTTCGAGGACGTACAAGTTAAAAATTGAAAATTCCCAATATGTGAAAATTTGCAAAAAGTTCTATAAAGATACCAAATAACCGGTGGAGAAATTACTAGTACCTTGAAGTTTAGATCCACAGAAGACACACCCCTAGAGGACAGAAGAGGCCTCCATCCTCCTCACAACAAACCTGACCCGGATAGATAAGGTGGCCTAGTTGAATATGAGATGGATCAGGTTAGAGAAAGGGCTACCCAAAGTGATAAAATATAAATATACGCATTAAGATGACGCCCCATTTTTATAAATCGATATAACGAAAAATGCGAGGGCGGCAAGGTAAATTTGGGAGTATACATTTAGACCTATTATTTCCAAACGGACGGAAAATGCAAAAAGAAAAACTGGGTGAACTCCACAAACTTTTGAAGTATATTCCACCTGTTCACCACGATTTTTATTTGAATTTAAACAGTGAAGAGAATGTGGCAGATAATGGGCTATTAGGGGAAGAATATGAAGAAAATAGTAATGAATGACTGAAAATGTACTTATTATATTATCATTTTGTCACCCTCAATAAAAATCATATTCATATTACTATTTTTTTCTCATTTACCTTAGAATATATTATTACACAATAATACTTAACCAACAAATTGATGCGGAGTAATTAAAATTGTTTTGCCAAAAACGCCTACACTTACAACTAACAAATTTTCAAGAATATATTAATGGGAAATGATATTTCTTTTCTTTATTGCCAATGACTTGTATGCATATTTTTTAGAGTTGCAGAGTCAAACCCAGTTGAAGAATTAATAAATAAATTTACAATACAATTTTTTTTTAAATTTAATTTCAACAACACACCACGAGGGCTTACAGCCTAAATACTATCGTACCGTGGGTGTCGACAAGGAGGAAAGAGGCAACTTGTTAATTCTGGACTTGACGGTTTGGAGGTTCGGGGGAGAAGGAAACTCATGGGCCGGCAAGGAATTCCACAACTTGGAAGTCCTCGGGACAAAAGGGCGGGCATAGCCAGATGTTTTATGTCTGGTGATCTGGACAGTAAAAGGGTGCATTCGCTCTGTTCCCCTGGTAGATCTGTTGGGGGCAGCAGGTGGACGAACGATGGAAGAAAGTTCCTCTGAGCAGTGCCCGTGCAGAGATATATAAAAGACAGAGAAGTCACCAACAGCACGTCGGTGGGCAAGGTATGGCAGCCTTTGGGTGAGGGTAGGGTCACCGATGAGACGTATAGCTCTCTTCTGACTGGAGTCCAGGATAGCGAGTGTAGAAGCGGCAGCAGCATCCCCGAAGGGGGAGCAGTATTCGAGTTTGGCCTTATTTGTAAAGTACATAAGGTATAGACATTAGCTGGTGAAAAGTATTTGCGAGCCCCGAAGAGGAAACCCAATTTTTTAGCAGCCGTTTCTGCAATTGATGCGACATGTTGGTGCCAATTGATATTTCGATCCACAGAAATGCCAACAAGTGAAAAGGACTCATTACTTTGAATAACTTGGTTGTTTATTGTGATGGGTCTAGGGCTGGTGTATATCTTATGAAAAAGGAAACTGTGATTTGGTGGGGTTAAATTGTACAAGATTTCTACTTCCCCAGTCTAATATTTTTTGGAGATCCACGGAGATAAAACCCTCCATTAGTCTGCGATCCTCATCTAACTGGGCTAAAGAGACAGGCTTAGAACACTGTATATTTGAGTGGAGGGTGCTGTCGTCCGCGTAACTGTAAACTGGGTTTGACGTGCTACAGAGGAGGTCATTGATGTGGAGAAGAAACAAAGCTGAACCCTGAGGATCTCCTGCATTAATTGGATACAGTTTAGAGGAATGGCCATCCACGACAACAGAAATAGGCCTGTAGTTGCTAGGAAGCGCTTTGGATCCTTTCTTGGGGACGGGTTGTACTCGAGCAGTTTTCCAGTTACTAGGGAATATGCCTCTATTATAAGATGTCTGAAACAGACGAGTCAGGACAGGAGCAAGTTCTGGTGCGCATTTCTTAAAAACAATTTCTGGAATCTCGTCGATGCTAGAGGCTTTCCTTGTATTAAGAGAAGAGATGATCTTTCGTGCCTTTTTAGTTTTGAAAATGATATCTGTCATTTTATGCACGACATTGGGGACTGTTGGTAGTTGAACATTAGGAGGTGGGTTGAGAGTAGATTTGTCGGAGAACAACGAGGCAAAAATTCAAAAAGTGCAGCCTTGCCTAGGGCGGTAGAGACAATTTCATCCCCTGAGACAAAAGGTGAGGACGTGCTCTTGCAGAAATTATTCCCAATAGATTTAGCAAGAGTCCAGAAGGGTTTGCCACCGCTGGAGCTTAAGAGGACTTTGTTTTTGATGTGGTTATTAAACGAGTTTTTTGCCTCAGAAATAATGCGCACATAGCGGTTTCTTGCGCCGTTAAATGCCTGACGGTTTTCTTGACTGGGATTGTGTAGAAGCTTTTTGTGCTTTGACCTTTTCAAGTCTGGCTTTGTCACAGTATTTAGAGAACCAGGGCTTTTGAGTGGCTGCAGAGGTTTTCTGTGTAGTGGAATAAATAATTCCATGCCAGCTTGGATAATTTCGGTGACGTTTTGTGAGATATCAGAGGGGCCAGGATGAGAGAAGCAGATAGACGCCCATGAAAATAAGGAAAAGTAATCTCGCGTTTCGTCGTAGTTCGCGGAGGTGTAGTGCCAAACGATACGTGGGTGTGATGACTGTGTGACGTTGGGGTGCATTCCGCAGGAAGCAGTAACCATTCCATGGTCTGCGCGACCCATGGGCGGTGACTGATATCTTATAGCAGTCAGGATTTCTAGTAAGAAGGATTTCCAAGGAATTTTAGCTGTGTGTTGGGATGCGAGGAAAGTAAGTAGGTTGCTGAACCATATTGGCTAAAGAATTGCTGACTGCAAAGGCCTCCGCTGCTCTTCCTTGTGAATCGGTTTTTGAAGATCCTAGCCATTCCTTATTATGAATATTGAAGTCACCAAGATAGTGACCTCGGAGGAAGGATATTCATAAATAAGATGGTCGGTTTTTTCAGAAAGGTAGTCAAAGAGCTGGACAAATTTGTGGTCAGAAGGTGACCGGTAAATGCAACAGATGAATTTAGTTGCAGTCCTGAGAGAGAGTTTTATACAGCACAGGCTTTGAGACACTTTTTGTCAAAACTGGACAAATGTGGGTTAGGCTACTTTGGCTCTGAGCCCTTCATATAATCTGCAACTGGTCTTCGGCGGGCGTAGTTCGCGCTCATTTGAAGACATTTTTTTAAATTCGAAAATAGCAATTTTTTTCTGTATCAGCATATGCAGTTTCTGGGTGAGGGTTGTTATTTAAAAAAGGAGTTGACGTCATTAAACTAAAACAAATGACGGTAGAAAATCTATCTTCGTGCAAGAATGTGGATTTTTATCAAATTGAATCGACGTGTTCGAAGTTTTTTCCAAAAAAGAAATCGATTTTACTTAACTTATTTCATACTGACAGCGTGTAGGCATTTGTATATCACACACACACTCACATTTAAATTAATATTGGCAGTCGAAAGGAGGGAAATATAAGTGCAAATTTGTCAGTTTTTTTAGTTGTGCATCTACTATTAAAGGCAGTTTTTAAACTCACCTCTTTTGCTAATGCTGAACACCGTCTGATTATAAACATAAGTTTTAATACGTTAAAAAGCACAATCTTTGTTAACACAAAAATTAGTTTAAAATACAATGCGACCCATCCTTTGGCTATGATCTGACTTATTCCATAAACTGTTGTCACTAACAAAAGAAAAGATTCAGCTATAGACAGCAGCAGTATAAATGTTAATACAGAATTTGTCAACCTGCACGACTTTGTAAACGTCACATGCAAATTTATCAGCTTTCTTATTCTCACACAAAACATAGCTGTGTCAGCTCCATAGTTCCCAGTTTTATGAGATGCGAGAATCTCGTCTTCAAATATCGTATTTATTATGTTGTATCTTCTTTCCGATGCATAAAACAAAGCAAAGAAACCCAACAGGTAACTGTTCTCTATAATAGATGGAAAAAGTAGCAAAAAATGTCCCATGAGCGTACATATGGACACATAGACCACTGTGATAATAGTATTTGCAACTATGTAGAAAGAAAACATTGTTGCGATGAAACAAATTGTGATTCGTCTTAAAGAATTATTTGCTGCGTTGACATCCTTGTGATATCCCAAAATATTAATTTCCCCATCAAAATTTTGTAAACCTTGATAAATTTTAGAATAAGATCCATAGCGGGTTAAATGTGATATCAATATTATTAAGTAAGTGGCTAATTCCAATATATAAATCATACGGTAATAAATATATGCATCAACTAGCTTTACTTCATCGTATACAGCAATTGGAGCTGACTTATTGTAAAAATCTAAACCAACAAACAGGAGGAGACAAAACAATGTATATAAAAATTGCGTTATTGAAAATTTCAACACGTTTCCTTTTAATACGAAGTAAAACTGGCCGAAAGCTACCCATAAAACGTAAAGTGGATAAAAACTGTCTTTAATCGTAACTGCCATTCCATAAAAATATTGAGTGTTAAAATTTTAAATGAAATAAACTTGGACTAAAATATAATGTAGTAGAAAGACATTTAGTAACAAGTGGACTAACAGCAACATAATTACCAAAGTATATGTTTTTATGATCGATTTTCATTACACAAATATTTTGTTTGGCATATTCACTTTGTTAATTTAATTAAAAACAGTCTGGGTGCAGCACATGCGTTATGGTAGTGAGTTTTTATAAAAAATTCAAATCTCGAGAAATTGCAATGTATTTAGTTTTGGTAATATATATATACTTAAAACAATAATTTGACTAATTTTCTTACTTCCAGGTTTATGTGAAGTAGAAGATGGGCAGTCTAATATAATTTTGGACATAGAAGAAAGCAGAGGAAATTGTAAGTATTTTTATAACCATAAATTAAATAAACTTTACTGTAATTTTTTCTAAGCAATAAGTCAAGAAACAACGCCAGTAGAGTTACCGATCTCAGGTGAACCTAACGTGGATGTATTTTTGGATCTGTCGTTTCCAAAGGGTCCGCCAATATTTTTTCTCAATGGCAAGAAATTGCAGCTATTATCACCATTAGATAGAGATGAAAATAGCATATCTCATATAGTGTTCCAGGTAAGCTTTAACAGTATAATAAAACCTAATGCGTACAAAACAGTTTTAAGTTGTAGCTCAACTTAGTTTTTAGTTTTATGAAAAATATTTCCTGACTTGAAAGTCATATATATATATATATATATATATATATATATATATATATATATATATATATATATATATATATATACAGAGGGATTGATCGAAACCGTCTATTAAAAGTATTAGGAGTTCTGTTCATAATTTTTCCAGAAATTTCAGCATGCAGGTAACCAGCCATGATTTATTTAACGGAAATATTTTCAAGATGGCGGTACTTCCGGAAATACCGGCATTAGGCATGAATTTTCTCATTTGAAATCGAATGATATCGTTCTTTTATATTTTTAATTACAAACGTTATTCTAGTAGCATTCCCTATACCTCAGTTCAGCGTTTTGAGGTGTTTTTTGACTTCTTTGAAACTTTTTGAATTTACTTCATGATACTTAAAACTATGTAGCGTCACTATATAAAAAAAGCGCTAAAATTGTGGTTATAAAATGTTGTTGCTTATACTGTCGTTTTTGAACTGGCACATTATCTACAGGGTGTCCAAAATTTAATTATCTTTTAGTGCAACTTCAGACCATTAGAAGTCGATTTTCCAAATATAATGCTCTATTTTGATTCCCATATGCTGAAGCAAAATTAAATTTCGATCGAACTGTGATACCGTTCCCTATATCTATTTGCAATAATTGTCGAGTTATTAATGTTTTTGATAGAATTTAGAGAACATTATGACATATTTTTACTAGCCAGCCATGGAAATAACAACAAACATTCTTATTAATAACTGTCAACGATTTAAGACGCATTTGTGTTTAATAAGAGACATCCTAATTTGACTGTACTAACTAGATACAAATTTAAACAAACAGAAAATCAGTCTTTACCGTTTAAAATAGAAAAATCTGCTCTAACTTGACCTTCGTCTTTTACAAATGAAAATAACAAAATTAAGGTGCATAGTCTGTACAAACAATAGAAAATCATTGTCAAGTAACTATTAGTAGTTACTTTTTTGTCTCCCTCAGGGCTCACCCGCGGGCTCGCCACCCCGATAGCACTGAAACCTTTGGTTTATTGTGCATGTAGTAGTTACTTGCAATTGCAGGATCGCGTCAGAACGGAATTTAACCAATTAAGTCCTGATCACATTTTAGAGACTTGCACAAACTAGGTTCCCTCAAAAATCCATCCTTGCCTGCAGAAAAATGGGGGCCACATGCAGCATTCGTAACTTTTTAGACTTTGTCTTTCTATTTTACTTTTTTTATATCACTTTAATCAGTTTAAGTGACAGACGAATGTAAAAATAAAGATTGAATTCAACAAGGCGTTCAGAAAGTGTCTAGCTGTGGAATTTCATCAACAGTCAACAGATAAGCGCTTAAACTTAGTTGTTGGCGCCTGATGAACGCAACTGATATCTCGTTTATACCACCTTTATACCATTCTGTTCAACGCACTCTTAACATTTTTTGCCACGGCATTGAAATTAACATTAACTAAAACATTCCGAGTCCACCAAGCTATTACTTGCCTGCTTGCAGCAAGATTAGACTCATATACCTTCGATCTTCAGATATATCCATAAATAAAAATCTAAATGGTCGAGATCGGGGGACCTATCAGGTCAGTGTACTGGACCACGGTTGCATATTATTTTTAACGAAAGTCTTCATTCAAAAAAGATTAGTAGTTCCCTGAAATTCCATGCGGGGCAATCATCTTGTCCAAACCATAAACTAATAAATTAATCACCTTATAGTAGGTAATATTTGGTTTTGTAATATCAAAAAGTATTTTTGCCCTTTCAAAGTTTGGCAGTCAACATGCTGAGACCTTAGAGACGATCTCCTGCAAGATTTTGGGAATAGGCAGATTAAGGCGCCGTAATTGAACCACAACAACACAACCTATCCTTATCCACGAAGGATTAGGCAGATTGAGGCCTTAGAGTCGATTTCCTTTCATATTTCCTTAGCCTCTTGAAACTGGCTCCGAATATATATATATATATATATATATATATATATATATATATATATATATATATATATATATAGTACTTGGGTTTCGGGCTGAACCGTGTCTAGAATTTAGTAAAACCGAGGTTTTAGTTACTTTTTTCGGAGCCAGTATCAAAAGGCTAAGGAAATATGAAATGAAATATATATATATATATATATATATATATATATATATATATATATATATATATTACAGGCTACAGGCTGTTTGGTGAGTCGCGCTCATTAGAAGTTTATTACCTGCGAATCCGAATTCGAAAATTGTGGCTTGGCCATAAATGGTTATGAAGAATCCAGTCAAATTACATTAAAGTACACCGTGTTTCGGGTTAAGCCGGAACACCTATACATTTTTGCATTCCTAGATTCCACATCACGTTCTATATCAAATCTTATAAGAGCATTATACGTCAAATATGCGACGTTTTCGAATGAATTTGATTTTTTCTAAACATTTTTAAAATGTGACTACTGTGTTTGATTGGATATATCTGCGCTCCTATCAAGGTCAAAAATTTTGTCTCGGTGAGGCGACTAAGGAAGCTTGGGTCTAAGTAATGCGCAGTTGATGCTTTCAGTAATTTATACGGAGAATTTTATACTAAGTGTCCAACTGGAGCAATTTGTTTCATTCACAACTTCCTAATTTCAAATCGAACACCTTATATTGTTATATTCAGTTGTATTGCATATTAAAATCTCTTTGAAGTTTCTTAGCATTTACGAAATATATTGATTTTTATTTTACATGTTTCATATATCTGATCATACTTAGTTGCCTATGACCGAAAATGTTAAATAATTTTAACTGGCATTTCCTGGGACGTTCAATTGTAATAACTTGTGAGTTTTTGAAAGTTGTTAACAATGCCCTGTACGTATCTCCTTCCATTTCCGAGATATATTGATTTTTAATTTACATTATGTTGTAGATATTCAGATACCTGGTCATACTTAGTCATCTATGACCGAATATCTCAAAAATCGAGTGAAATTCAACTGACACTTCCTAGTACGTTTAATTGAAATATCTTGAAGTGGAACGGAAACCCATCTAAAATTTCCCATTAACCTATCATTTATTAACATTTTCTATTTATTATTTTGGTTAACAGCTTATAAAATTAATGCTCTTGCTCTTAATCAATTGTTTGTTTCATTTCTACTGGTGCCACGTTAATTATTTTACAATCACAGTAAATTTTGCAGAAATTGATCCATATCACAAAGCAATATTTTAGATAAGTGAGTTTAGATTTATGGATTTTCATTGTAACTGATTTGGGTATTTAAATATATATTACAGCTTAGTAGTCCCAATGGTCTAGTGGTTAATGCGTTGGACTGCTAAACCGAAGGTCCCGTGTACGATTCTTGGCACGGTAGCTAATTTAAATTTCTTTCAGCTTTTTTGGTACCATGTGTCAAATTAAGATACATACTTAGGCTGACGTCGATTTTGACCAAGTTGGATGTAATGTGGAAATCTACCATTAAAAGCTATCATTTAATTAATTCTGCTTAATTTGCCGTGTACTAGTAAAAATCAATTGAAAGCATCTTTTGGAAAATAAACCAAAGTTTCTTATAAGATCAATTATTCATTACCAGGTTAGGTTAAATTACAATTTTAGCATTTTTCATAACAAAAAACTCACAAGCTATTACAATGGAACGTCACAGGAATTGTCACTTAAAATTATTTGACATTATCAGCCATAGGCAACTAGGTACGATCAAATGTCTGAATACCTGCAACATGTAAAATAAGATGCAATATATTTCGGAAACGGTAAGAGATAGGTATATGAAAATGTTAACAAATTTTAAATATATTGTTATGCGCAATGAGACTAAGCAGACAAATATAGGCTGTTTCATTTGATATTATGAAGTTATGAATGAAATAAGTTGCTCCACTTAGGCACTTAGTATAGAACGCACTGTATAAGTAACTGAAAACATCAACTGCGCTATAGTTATAACAATGCTTACTTAGTTCCTTCACCGAGGCAAAATTTCTGACGTTGATTAGGAGCGCAAATATTTTTTATCAAACACAAAAGTAATATTTTGAAAATCTTCGAAAGAATGGAATCAACTAGAAAACGTCGCATTTTCTAAACATAATGTTTTTTCAAACTCCGATCTAGAATTTGATGCGGAATCTAAAAATGAAGAAATATATGTTCTATCTAAAATAAGGAAGTAAATGAAATATCCGGTTTAACCGGAAACATCTCCTACTTCAACGTCATTTCGCTGGATTTCTCCCATGGACACACTTAAATTCCTTCCCTCAAATTCGGACTTAAAGGTCATAAACTTCTAATAAACGCGACTCTCCAAACGCCCTGCATATATATATATATATATATATATATATATATATATATATATATATATATATATATATATATATATATATATATATATATATATATATATATATATATAGGCTATTTCAAAAAGGTGGTACCAAACTTGAGGAACTTATAGGGAACTTTTCGGTGAAAATTTTTTGCTTATGAACCTCTAATCAAAAATAAGCCGTATAGCGTCTGGACTATTTTTTGTTCAGAAAGCTTCATTATTTGATTTAATTGAAGCGATAAAATTATAAAAAACAAAACAAACATTTTTTTGTCTTCTGATAAGTGTTCATCAACTGCATTTTCTATGCTTTCTGTTTTAATTATAATCTTTATAGCATCCATTTTTACAGGGTAACGTACAAATAAGCTAGTAGCTTGTGCTTGAGCATCTCTTACAATTCAATCAAGTTGACCTGAATAGTTGAAAATGCCAAAATGAGTTGTCATTAGAAAACTTCAAATTTGGACTGGCAAAGCGCGTTTGTTCGTACTTTCTCTGTTCTCCAGCTGATAATTCCAAGATTTTAATTTAAGTCTAGTCGTAGTTAAGTGCTTCACATTTGTTTCATTCAGACCTACTTTTTCGTAGTGAAGATGGTTGAATTTACTTTTAAAGAGTATGCAAACATTAATCTTATTTACGTCGAAGCAAACGCTGCAGAAGCCATGCGTCTTTAAGCTGAGCGTTTTTCTAATTCTCGACATCCTTGCCGAAAAGCATTTCCGGCAATTCATCGTCGGTTGAGAGAAAAAGCCAACTGAAAACAAAATGCACGGACAGTGGCATCTGAGGAAGAAGTTCTGGAACAAAATGATGAACAACCTACCACCAGCACTCATGCAGTAGCGCATCAAATGACTGCTGCCCATCAAACAGTGTGGTGGATACTTCAACAGCAGCTGTTGTACCCTTTCCACCTCTAAAAGGTACAAACATTGGGTCCGCAAGATTATGACCCACGAGTACAATTTTGTGGATGGTTTTTACAAAGCATTACAAACCAACGGGTATCTGGTTCAATTATTTTATTTACCGACGAGGTTTGTTTTAACAGTCACCTATGGGACGATTACAATCCTCACGTCACATGGATCAGAGTACATTACAAAGAACTTACTATTAACATATGGCCCGATATTGTTGGCGACTTTTTATTTGGTCCATTCCTGCTGACTGGGTAACATCTACCTAAAATTTTTGCAAGGCGTACTTCCCGGGCTGTTATACAATGCAAACGATCATATTGGTATACGGGCGTATGTGGTTTCAACATGATAGTTAAGCTGCACATTTGGCCAGTAATGTGCAGGATCACCTGAACCAACAGTTTCCTGGGCGTTGTATTGGAAAAGTATGATTTATTAGGTGGCCAGCGCGCAGTCCCAATCTAAACCCATTGTAGTTTTCCCTCTGGGGTTACATCAATTTATGAAGCCCCTGCAGCCATCCAAGAGGAACTTTTAGGGAGAGTGGTGGCAGCCTGCCTTTTCCTGCAGCAAGATCTGCACAAATTACAATAGGTGCGCGAATCCATGTTTTAACGAACAATTTTATGTGATCAGGTTGGAGGTCGCGATGTTGAATCAGTACTATAACTTTTTGCGTCACGTTTAATAAAAATATAATATTATTGGTTATCGAGGTCTTTTAGTATCGAAGCGATAACATTGCGTTTGTGAACAAAAAATACTACAGAGCCGAAACGACTCATTTTTGACAAGGGGTTTATGAGCAAAAATGTTTCTCCACAATGTCCCCTATAACCTCCTCATATTTTAGGAACAGCTAGCTTGTATATATATATATATATATATATATATATATATATATATATATATATATATATATATATATATATATATATATATATATATATATATATATATCTCACATTAAGCGCAAACTGGAACCTATGATGAGCACTAATAAGTACACTTGGAGAACCCAAATCACCACAACACATATTTCAGAGACCTTACGATCGTTTCGTTGACCCTGTCAACATCTTCAAAAAAAATTTCTTCCTCTGAAGATGTTGACATTGTCAACAAAAAGATCGTAAGGTCTCTAAAATATGTGTTGTGGTGATTTGGGTTCTCCAAGTGTACTTATATATTATATATATATATATATATATATATATATATATATATATATATATATATATATATATATATATATATATATATACAGGCTGTTCCAAAGAGGTGAAGAGGTTATACGGGATGTATTATCTTCATACCCAGCCTTTTTCAATTAAGCTGCCACAAAATTTAGCATAGACGCTGACTGGAGTAGGCAACACACACACTATCTTAATTCTTTGTCAATAATTAATGCTTAACAGTATTGAATTTTTAAGATTGAGCTGTAGACCTTGAATTGACACAATGAAGATCCAGTAATGTGCAGGATTACCTGAACCAACAGTTTCCTGGGCATGGAAAAGTATGATTTATTTGGCCAGCGCGCAGTCCCAATCTAAACCCATTGTAGTTTTCCCTCTGGGGTTACATCAATTTATGAAGCCCCTGTAGCCATCCAAGAGGAACTTTTAGGGAGAGTGGTCGCAGCCTGCCTTTTCCTGCAGCAAGATCTGCACAAATTACAATAGGTGCGCGAATCCATGTTTCGACGAACAATTTTATGTGATCAGGTTGGAGGTCGCCATGTTGAATCACTACTATAACTTTTTGCGTCACGTTTAATAAAAAAATAATATTATTGGTTATCGAAGTCTTTTAGTATCGAAGCGATAACATTGCGTTTGTGAACAAAAAATACTACAGAGCCGAAACGACTCATTTTTGACAAGGGTTTATGAGCAAAAATGCTTCTCCGCAATGTCCCCTATAACCTCATCACCTTTTAGGAACAGCTTTTATATATATATATATATATATATATATATATATATATATATATATATATATATATATATATATATATATATATATATATATATATATACATATATATATATATATATATATATATATATATATATATATATATATATATATATATATATATATATATATATATATATATATATATATATATATATATATATATATATATATATATATATATATATATATCATTAAGCGCAAACTGGAACCTATGATGAGCACTAATAAGTACACTTGGAGAACCCAAATCACCACAACACATATTTCAGAGACCTTACGATCGTTTCGTTGACCATGTCAACATTTTCAGAGGAAGAACATTTTTTTTCTTCCTTTGAAGAGGTTGACATCGTCAACGAAAAGATCGTAAGGTCTCTGAAATATGTGTTGTGATGATTTGGGTTCTCCAAGTGTACTTATTATATATATATATATATATATATATATATATATATATATATATATATATATATATATATATACAGGCTGTTCCAAAGAGGTGATGAGGTTATAGGGGATGTATTATCTTCATACCCAGCTTTTTTCATTTAAGCTGCCACAAAATTTAGCATAGACGCTGACTGGAGTAGGCAACACACACTATCTTAATTCTTTGTCAATAATTAATGCTTAACAGTATTGAATTTTTAAGATTGAGCTGTAGACCTTGAATTGACACAATGAAGATCTCTGCAGGTGGGGTTATACATGCTCTGAATTGTTTACATTAAACTCATTCCAATCATTGTTATTGCTCAACATTTAAATTCAATTTAGTTAATTAATAATTTGCTTTTTATATTCCAATCACTCGAAATGAATTCTTATTATGGTTTCAACTTTTACCTGTGAAAAAGTCAAGGCTACATATATACCTATAACCGATACGCTATGGGTTTGAATCACTGTGTTACGTTACTCAAATTTACGAATGTGATTATTTTAATTTTTTATTTATAATATATACTATAATTTTTTAATTATAAATATACAAAAGGTTTTTTAAGCTTTCACGATCGCCAAATTTTGTAAATTTGAAATTAATGTGACATTATTTAAAGGATCACTGAATTTTTTCCACAGTTTTATTACTAAATATCCACAATTATATTTTAATCACAATTCAACCAACTACCGTTTTCAGTATAAATTTCTAAAACTTATATGAAGAGAGATGCAAAGTCTGTGTTTAAAACACACACACACATATACATTTCAATTATTTAAAACATAATTTCTGTTCTAAAATGGTTAAACAAATATTGCCTGAAAACTTCTCTACTCGTATGAAATATTTATGGTTCGATCATTCTGTTGAGTATGCCAATAATAAGTAGCTGGAGCAACAACTTATTTTAATCTTATTGGCTTGTTGGTGCAATGTTATTATAGTAGAACAACTGTTAATTCGTTTAACGTGTTTTTCATTCTGGAAACTAAAGGGATTGAAAGTCATATTGATACTGCGATGACGATTTAGGGCTTACAACATGGAATACGGCATATCCACAACCAACATGTCCGCGAGATAAGAAAGTAAAGACGTACATGGACATAAATCTAAAGAGTGAACTGATTGCGTCAACGTGAATTTTTAGTTAATTTTCATAGAAAATTATCACTAATGAGGAGATCGAAACTTTTAATTATGAAAAAAATTATTTAAATGAGCGCGAACTAACGCTCCTACAAACCATGTCTGGGGCCAGTTTTAATTTACATATGTTTATAAATATATATATATATATATATATATATATATATATATATATATATATATATATATATATATATATATATATATATATATATATATATTAGGAAAAAGGTTAAGGGCGTCGCCGCAAGGAGAAATCCGCACACACGTGTTTCAAGCTTATTAGCTTTCATCAGTGCGGTATAGCCAGGTCGAGATGGACATATAATGCGATGATGCCAATTTAATGACAACGATTACAATACTGAATTGACCCACTAAACAACTTGCAATAATTATAATAATTGAAATAATATTACGATATATATCTAATCCTAGGGATGCCCTTTCGGTGAGCTATTGTTCCCTGAACATACTGACAAGTCAAAAAGAATGACTTACCTCTGGATAGCTATGAGCTACATGAATCATCAGCTGTTTCTTGTGACTTTCTCAACTCTGCCATCTCTATTGGTTCGACATCTTGATCGGCATTCTCGCTAATATTTCTTCTTTTCCTAAGCGGTGCTATCTTTTTCTTAAATTTCCTCCGATTACCACGGAGTATATAGATAGCGGCTATGATTATGATGGCTACTGTTGCCGTGGTGGTCAGGATCGTTACTACGGAATGATGCGTGACCGTGCGCCATCAGTTTTCTTGGATATGGTCCTCTTCTCGTTGTTCTTCCTGAGAGATGTCCGTCAAATCGTCATATGGTCGGACTACTGCTTCTTGGGGAATTGTCACTGGACTGGTTAATGCCTTTGAAAACGTTAAATTTGTTGGTACTTGTTTTACGAATCCACCTATAATCGGCACTCCCTCTATTTGCTTGGCAGTTAAAACCATAGTTTTTATCTTGATGATACAGTCTTGGGATATGGATATTATTCCATATCGCTTCATCTTAACTTCTTCCCTTTGGTCGCTACATATGATTGCAATTCTAGATTCTCTTGGGTTTATAAACATCTATGAGTTTCTAGTGTAAAGTTGCTTCCATATTGTTAAATTGATTGTCTGGCGATGGATTGGGCATGTGGTTTTTTCTTCCCTCTGATATATCTCATCTATTATGCAATTGTGGTTGCTTTCCATGCTTCTTACCATGGCTGGGGAACACACATATAGATTCTTGGATATTGGGATGCGTGTTATAATCCACTCCGAGAATTTGGTTGGGTACTTCCATTGACCAATAGGTTTTGTTTTCGACCTTATACGGGATCGGAGTGACCTTTATTAACATAAATGGTGTTACCTCCGTCATTGTGAAGTAACTGTACAGATGAATATATTTTTCACTGTGACTGATTTCTGAACAAAGTATTGGATAAGAAATGATCTCCAGATGCTGTGGCGGTTTTCTCGTTGCTGTGCTTATTATTTTATCAATTTTATCAATGTGCGCCGGTGAAATAAAGTCGTAAATGTTGGCTTGGTTCACATGTATGTTTAGCAAGCTTCTGTAATGATGAGTGAGTTCATCTAGATACCGATCAGCTATCTGATATACACTCAGTATGTGAATGCTCATTGAATTCTTGTTAACTGCTTTGTACCAAGGCTTCATGTCGTTGATGGCTTGTAGACCTTGGTTCCGTTTGGACTCGAATTGCCTTAGTGTGTGGTATATCCTCTTCTCTGTATCATTTAATCTTGATAGTGATTGCAGCATCAGCCTCGTTGAATGATAGGCTGCAATTAGTTCCTGTTGGTTATTGATTTGTGTCATTAATAAGGGCACAATCAATAGTATTTGAGGAAATGTTTCTGCTTTGATTGCAAAACTCTTCCAACTCCACAAAACACAGTCTCGCCCACCCTGCGTCTTTTGTGAGCGTTTCTTCTAACCTTGACTTGACTTGACTAGGCAGCGGCCATTGTTTTGTTAATACCATGCGCCCTGCGTGTACTCTCCCCTTTTTGAATTTCCATTTATACGTGTGCTTCCATTGGTGAAAATATACCTTGTACCCAGCATCCCAACAACATTGATGATTTTCTCTTGTTGATAAACATACAAATATTGCTGGATAGCCCTTGTACTGTTCGTGATTTTTGCCCTTTGTAGCACGTACCTGCATAGGACCTGCATAATCCACCCAAGTTTGTGTAAATACCTGGGTGGTGGTAACTCTTGCTGCTCGCAATAGACCCATCAACTGCTCTGCTGTTTTGGCTTTTGTCTGTATATTAGGACAAACCCTCAACTTTGGCTATTTCCTTTTTTCTTTGGTCGCTTTGACGTAACTTACTGTACCATATGTGACTTCAGATGCATCGGCGAAACCATACATTTTTATTTTTGATTTCTTCATTGTGTTTACCCACCTTGGTATTGCTATTCCATTGATATTATGAATAAACTGAATCCCGATCTTCTGCATGTTAGTGGGTACTATTTCGTCCCACCCAGGTTTTTTCATCTATAGTTCTGGAATTGTCAGCTGAACTTTGATTCCAACTGGAGATAGCCACCCCACTGGGCCAAATAATTTGGCCATCTCAGATAATAGTGCACCTTTTGTTATTTTCTCTGCATATTTCAGATCTAATTTAAATGTATCTTCCCTTGGTGTTCCATAAATACTAAGACATTTGTCTATACCATTGTCTGGAAGCTGCAATGCTTTATCATTCTGTAAATCTTGTGGCAACTTCGCAACAATTTGTGATTTGTTGCTGGACCATTTTCTCAAATTAAACCCACCTGACCTGAACATTCCGTTGAGTTCTGTCTGTAATAACGCTGCTTCTTGCTCTGATTCAGTTCCAGATAGAATATTATCCATATAAAAATCTTCTTTCGCTACCTTCGCTTCTATTGGAAATTTGTCCTGCTCGTCTCTGGCTTCCCCTACCTCTTGTACCTCGTGTTAGAATGGGATATTAACTGTGTGTTTTTCATCTTTGCCTCTTGATACTGTTTTTCTGTAGAAATTCTCAAATTTTAAATTTATTACCTTCTGGACTAGTTCTTGGAATGCTGTCCGTTATTCGTATTTGCCTGTAAAGATTGGTATATTTATTATTGGCAGTTTGTTGCTAATTTGCCCTGAATTGTGATGTGTTTGTTTCTTAATTGATTTTAACAGCTTGTCACTGTACCATTGCCTTAGCGTCAAATGTGCTTCATCTTGAATTTCTGATTCTGTTATTATATTTATCTCCATTATGTTGTCTTCTATTTTTTCCCATAGCTCATCTATTTTTTCCATAATGCTTTCATACCTGTAAAGTATATTGTCATCGTCCATCATTTCTGCTTCTTCTAATATTAGGATAAATCAGTTTACTAGTAATTTTAGTTTTCTCGAAAGTCTTGTGATTTATATTTTTTCCCTAGCGTTTAGTTCCTCCATTTTGCTTCCTTAATTTTATTTTATTTAATGAATATCTGTAGTTTTTGTTACCTTGTCTTTGCTCTAGTTCTTTTTGATTTGGTTTTTTGGTCGCTTGTGACCTATATTTTGCACTTAACCCTGTATTGGTGCTTTTTGTGGACGCTAGTGTCCTTGATTACTTGAATTTGGACGCTTGTGTCCTTATTTGACCCTGTGTAGGTGCTTGCTTTGGAACTGACATTGTATATGTGCTTTCCTGGACGCTTGTGTCCTTATTTGCTTTGAATTGACTCTATACAGGTGCTTTTTGGACGGTTGTGTCCTTGATTGCTTTGAATTGACCCTGTATAGGTGCTTTTTTGGACGCTTGTGTCCTTGATTGCTTGAAATAATTGGATACCGGACGCTTGTTTCCTTTTTAGTGTACCTAAAAACGTAAAAAAAGATATTTGGAGACTTGTGCGGATTAAAGGATTTGATACGGATAGTTGATTTTAAAAATAAGGAATTTTAATGCGCACTGTATCACCAACTGCACTGGTTACTTCGTCGAAGGAACATGTCTAAGGAGCGGACGATAAGTTAAGGGGGTTGTCAGGATGACTGTTATAAATTGGACTAGACAGACATAGTGACGATTTAACAAGTTTTAATAACAAATGAAAAAAGTCTCTCTATTTACAAAAACATCTCTATATATAGACTTACTTGAACTACTTCCTAATACTACGTAAACATGCTTAACCAGCGTTCCTCAGTATTGCAATCTGCAATTAACCAACTTGCTTATTGTTTATATAAACATATAATGTGATGATGCCAATTCAATGTCAACGATTACAATACTGAATTGACCCACTAAACAACTTGAACTTGATTTACTTTAACCGTTTACCAGATTTTATGTTGAATAGATATTTGCAATAATTATAATAATTGAAATAATATTAAGATATATATATATATATATATATATATATATATATATATATATATATATATATATATATATATATATATATATATATATATATATATATAATCCTTGTGATGCCCTTTCGGTGAGCTATTGTTCCCTGAACAGTTATAGTTATGATAAATTGGTAGTTTAAAAAGCTGTGTTTTGTTACTGAAGAAATAAAGAACCCCAAAGAAAGTAGTAACTGGTATCGGATTTTTAAGCTGCTAGTGTAAATATTTTCCAGAATGATCGTTGAAGAATTGGAAATCACTGGACAATCAGTGTCTGCGGTAATTTATAACTGCTTGTGTTTTTGAAGCAGAGTATGCTGTGTACCAGCTTTGAGTACGTCGATGCCTTATAATACCCGTAGTACAACAGCCAAGAAAATTTTACAAGAACAGGCTAGCAAAATTCAGAATATTACCTTACGTGTGAACGAACCTAAAAAATATGATTTCTTTTTGATAAAAAACTATTTAAGACATTGTCTAGGCATTTTTTTATCCTGAAATTCATTTCCCAAAATTATGTTATTAAATAAGCTACTCATTTTACATATAGGGTAGTAAACTTCATCTAATAGCAGTCGACTTACCTGAAACTAGTTGGCACCTAATATTCAGTATTACCTTCAAATTTGACACATCAGATGTCAAAAGTCAAAAATGAGTAAATAGAATAACTAAAAAATGTTTTTAGATATCTTCAAAATGACTCAAACGCGCCAGTTTCAAAGTGCTTTTGCTCCCTCCGGAAACACTTTCGAATTATGATAAATTGGGTTAAATGGCCATAAAATTGCGTCTAGTATTCAAGGTTTCAGTTTAGCAGAAGAGTTTCTGGTCACATGTATATTTCACTAAATTCGTTTTAATTTCTGTAAACCTAAATTTCATGTTATTTTTTCTTGCAGTTAATATGTACTGTAAAATCAACACACAAGAAAAGAACTGTCCCAGTAATTGTAAGACTGACTGATATTAACGATAATGCTCCAGAATTCGTTAATACGCCATACAAAACTAGTATTTCAGAGGTAATTACTGAAATTACATATTTATCGATTGTATAACTCAACATGTAACCTTTCAGCTGACGCCTGTCGGAACAACGATATTTCAAAACGTTCTAGCCAAAGACAAAGATGCCGGGGTGAATGGTTTAGTAGAATATTCAATAGTGAAAGGCGACATGTACCCACAAGACGAAGGAATCGGGAGAAATAGGATTCATAGCGCTGATGGGTATGGTTTCTTTGCTATAAACTTGCCACATCAGGGACAGGTTACGGTCAACAGGACGTTAGATTTTGAGAAGACTCAGAGATATTATGTCACTATTGTTGCAGCGGTATGTTTACGGTTCACTTATATTACCGGACTAAATCTCATGGGAATGAAGGCGTGTATATATCATCTGTTTGTATGTTTCAGGACAGAGCTCGTGACGAGTCACAAAGGTTGTCGTCGACAACGACACTCACAGTAAATATAAAAGATGATGATGACCAAAATCCGTCGTTTATTTACAAAGGTTGTATGCTGCTTGATGGAACATGTATAAATCCGGAATATTCTGCATCGGTAAGTATTTTTTTAAACTCTTATTTATTATTATTATTAATACGCATATGGCATTATGTTTATTAGGTCAAATATTGCAAGTTCCTTTTAACCGCTTTTCACATAACCGATTGACTTGCAATTCGGTACAGTTGCACAACTCTGGTACAGTTACACAACTGAAAATATATGTTTCTGGTGTTAGCTGCATAAAACTGAAGACGGCTGCTGCAATAGTATAGCGAATAAGTGTATATAAAATATGGCAAACACTGCCATCCGATGACGTGTAGAATAGCGTGGAGCGCCATCTCTGGTTTTGTGACGGTTCTAGGCTTCCCCAGTAGCTTCCACGTACACACAGTACAGTAAGGAAACTGTGGAAAGAAAACTGTCGATCGAAAACAATAACTCCCCTGGCTAATACCGCGACAGGCATTGAATTATATCACTCATTAGCTAACATGACTTCGCTCCTGTCAGGGCTTGCGGTAAGGTGTATAGTAGGAGAGCAGGATAGACAGGCTGGTTTCGTCCTTCTTTGGACTCACTATGTCATACCTGCACTCAAACAAGTCTGCCTTAAGGCAGGCGCTGCCATCTAATGCAGTGGACAGTAGTTTGAAGCGCTATCTTCGGTTTTCAAGCTTCCACAGCAGCTTCGATGTACACACAGTGTAGCAAGAAGGAAGCTGTGGGAAAAAACTAGCGAACGAAACAGCTATTTCCCTGACAATGACGGGGATGGAATTATATCACTCGCTAGCCACCATCACTTTAGTCCTGCCGGGACTTACAACTATTTCCCTGGCTAATAACCATTACGGGGATTGAATTACATCACTCGCTAACCACCATCACTTTAGTCCTGCCGGGAGTTGCAGTAAGATGTATAGCAAGGGAGCAGTATTAAATGGCAGCGCCTTCCTCAACACCGAGTTGCTGGAGTGCAGGTATGTCATATCGAGGAGTCCAAGGGAGGACAAATCGACCTCTGTCTCCTGCTATCCTATTATACATCTTACCGCAAGTCATGGCAGGACTGAGGTGATGCTGGCTAGCGAGTGATATCTGAGTCATGGTATTGGCCAGGAAAGTGGTTGTTTTCGCTCGCAAGTTTTCTTCCCACAGCGTCCTTCATGGTGTACTATATGTACGTGGTGCTGTGGAAAACTAAAACCTCAGAAAACTAGATATGATGTTTAAAGATGTTCTTCACTGCCCGCGCGCGCTCACGCGCGCACAACACTTACGCACACACAAACACAGCATATTAAAGTGTTAGAAATCACTTTTACAGATGACTTAAACCGTGAAACAGGTACAGCGTGTGATGAACTACTTGCAAAAATGGACAACTGTCATAGAAAAGTAGAAACAAACAGCTGAAGCACTATCACTATCACTGGCACAAAATTGATTATTAATTAAAACTTAGCACCGAAATTGTGACACCATTTCAGATCCTTCCATTTAGTAAAAATAATTTAGAAAAGTTGAAGAAAGACTGGTAGATTTTTATGGACAGGAAAATACTGGACCAAATTGGAAGATCTTTGCATTTCTATGAATGATGGGGGATTGAGACTTGTTCATCTTTTATCAAAAATAAAAACTTTCCGAATATATACTGCAGCTAGACTTATGGACACAGCAGAATCACAGAAGTGGAAGACGCTGAGCGAATGTTATATATCACAAAATAAATCATATTCTCTTGTGTGACAACATTTTTTGTAAAACACCGAAAAACAATCAATCAGAATATTTCGTTTTGTGTGCAAGCCACATTAGAACCCATGCAAAAAGATATTTATATTAAAGATTTGCCTAATTCAAAAGAAGATATAGCAGGTATACAAACTCCAGACTCGCGCTTGATCCAGACATGTACTCCTCCACTGTTTAATTATCGCTGGGCAAAAAATTTAGTTAAGACCGTAGGTGATTTGGAAAAATATGGATGGCTACCTGATAACTATATTTAAAAAAGAACGCACATCTCAGTCCTCTGTTCTATTAACGAACCTACTGAAACATTACCAAAAGATTAAGGAATTCTTCTAAAAACAATATAAAAAAGAAATGTCCCAACATTCCATAATTACATACACTCTCTGCTTCTCTTTTGGGCAAGGTTCACATACACAAAGGAACAAGAAAAATGTTGCAACAGAAACTTACTTAAAAATTTTCACTTTAAAGGGAAAATGCAAGGAAAGTGGATATACGATGAAGTGATATGGTCGTCGTTTTTTATAAACAAATCATTTGGAAACGAAGCAGAGCTGTCCCGGAGACTTGCCAAAAATCGTTTAGGTGACTGTGTTTCCTATCCAAGTCTCAACTTAGAAACTCCAAATATTGCCCCTTTTGTCCTGATGAAGAAGAAAGGTTAAGGGCAAAGCCGCAAGGAGACAACCGCATACACGTATTTCAAGCTTATTAGCCATCATCAGTACGGTATAGCCAGGTGAAGATGGGAACACTCTGGATCGAGATGCAAAAATACACGAAGTCACAACAGGCAACCGGTGCACATTTGCAGCAACATTTGGAAGACCCTCAATCCGAGGGAAACAACCAAAATAGCCATGGAGGCAAAGAAATCACCTGCGTGAGCATCCGGAGCCCAGGAAGTTATACTAACTATAACAGGATTTATAACACGGCATTTCTGTACTATACAAGGAGAAAGGTTAAGGGCAAAGCCGCAAGGAGACAACCGCATACACGTGTTTCAAGCTTATTAGCCATCATCAGTACGGTATAGCCAGGTGAAGATGGGAACACTCTGGATCGAGATGCAAAAATACACGAAGTCACAACAGGCAACCGGTGCACATTTTCAGCAACATTTGGAAGACCCTCAATCCGAGGGAAACAACCAAAATAGCCATGGAGGCAAAGAAATCACCTGCGTGAGCATCCGGAGCCCAGGAAGTTATACTAACTATAACAGGATTTATAACACGGCATTTCTGTACTATACAAGGAGAAAGGTTAAGGGCAAAGCCGCAAGGAGACAACCGCATACACGTGTTTCAAGCTTATTAGCCATCATCAGTGCGGTATAGCCAGGTGAAGATGGGAACACTTTGGATGAAGATGCAAAAATACACGGAGTCACAACATGCAACCAGTGCACATTTGTAGCAACATACAACTGCAATATTTTATCCTTTTAAAAAAGTATGCATACAGCAACTGTGAAGAAGTGTTGCAAAGGGTCTGGGTACAGCAAGTATGTTATGGTAGAAAAAGACACAGTACTTGCATATATCTAAGACCAAATTTTAATTTTTTAGCTCCAAATAAAATATATTTTTTTTCAAATAATCACTAACTGGGTCTAAAACCAATCTCCATGGTCCATTTAAATTTAAAGAATTACTTTTGATAATATATCTTACTAATAATATACAATTCTTATGAAAATTCACTACTATAACGCAGTTGCTGCGTCCCGATTTTTCGAGAATTATCTACAAACTGGTACGTACTCATTAGTCAAGGAATCATTATAAGCTAGAAACAAAAGTGGGATTTGATTGATTTGAAATGATATTGACTTGGACATTAGAAAACATTAAAGTCGGCAGTTTCAGAACAGGCTTATGTAAGATTCTTTAGCCCAAACATCAAACTATAAATTGACAGGTTTTTCATTAGATAATACCATCAATGCCACACACATCTATGTAAGACATGTATGACTGTCACAAGCTATTAATATAGGCATAATTAATCATCAATTGAAATTTAATGAGTTGCCTGAAGAGATGAAAGACATTTTGAGGCTTGGTGAAAATTAAATATAATAATGTGGGTAATGTATCAAACTCTATAATCAGTTTCTAAAAGTATTATATTAAGTTTTTATTGGTTTTAAAATCACCTACACTATTCTGTTTCCTATAACCTTTCTATTTAGATGCTTGTATAAAAATTGTAGGTTAGTTACTTACCTTCACAAGACGCGAAAAGGAATTTATATTTACCGTATAAAAACACTGGCCCGCTTCCTGTACATACAGGTGGACCGCTAGTGCTTTTAAAAGTAATATACAAGATATAATAATAGAGGTATCAAAAATAAAAAATAAATGGCTTTAGAGTGCCACTAGAGAAACGCAATCTAAAATCGATTATTATTGAGTATACTATTTATTTATGTAATTAACAAATGTGTTGAGAAGAAGATACCTCGTTCCCATACATAAGTTATGAAATAAAACTGAACACAAAACTTTACTGTACTGTATTATATTTTGGTTTCCATGACGTCGTTCTATTTCCGCGACTATGTTCAATCTTCGTTGCCAGTGAGCAGTTACATCTCACAATTCTGGAAGTTTTGGAGAAACCCTTATTTTCTGTAAAGATAGTAAAGATATTTAAGATGCCATTGTATGATGCACGAGACCGACGGATTGACGCCACTTCAGAAATTTGGGAGGTGCGGACATCCAACTTACTCTAAGATAATACCACAACCCCACTTGATCTTAGTTTTACAGTATGTGCATAAAAAAATGAAGTGATTCTATACGAGAATCGAGTTCTAGGGGCACACGTTCTTACCACTGGACGACCGAGGCTTCCCTAAATTTATATATATATATATATATATATATATATATATATATATATATATATATATATATATATATATATATATATATATATATATATACAATATATATATATATATATATATATATATATATATATATATATATATATACAATTTTGTTTGTTTGTTTGGCTTGTGTGCGAATGTTCTGCCGGACATTTTAGGGAAGGGAGGCATATTAGAGGGACGATACGATAGTCGTCGTGTCGATGTTGCATGCACACGAGGGTAGCCAGAAAGTAAACTCCTTGTTTTATGGATTCAGTAAGGATGTGGGACAACCAACTCCTTGCAAAATACCAGAAATCCGTATTTCTTGAATTTAGAACCAGCCAAAAATAAGGAAATAACCATGAATTCTGTGGCGTTGATTTACCTCGGGTCGCAAGCGTGCAAGTGCTGCCGGTAGGTATTGACCAGCATCTTTCATGGAAAGAACATATTAAAGTTGTTTCCGTTCGGCTTAATCAGACTCATTACCTGATATTTGCATTAGCAGAGTTTCTTGACACCAAACCACTGATGACTGTCCACCACTCTTATTTCTTAATATTTAACAACAATGTTGCTTGGGGATAGTCAGTTGAAGCGGAAAAAGGTTTTATACTGTAAAAAGGAATGATAAGAATAATTTTTTGTCTGATAGTAACACAATCTTGTATGGAGCTTTTAAGGAACGCAAAAATAATGACACTTAACTGCGCTTACCTATATAGATTGCTGAGTTATATTCATAGTCTCAAAGATAAGCTAACAGGGCAGTCCGAAAGGCACTCTTACTCCACTCGTCACGGCAATTTCATTAGAAATAGGCAGTTTTTTAAAACTAAGTGAGATGTAGGACATTATTTTTAGACGTGTCGCCATCTCGTTGCCGCACCAAGTAGTATGTTGTCACGGCAGCTCCAAATATCACATAATTTAAAAAAATAGAGACTGTATACAACGAACTAACAATTTAGTACATTGTCAGCCCTGGCCCATTTACTCCCGAATATAGGGACAAAGTATATAAGGCTAGATGTATTCTCACCACAATTAGAACCGTAGACCGGTTTCGCTCTAATTAGAGCTCGTCAGTATGGCATACTAATTGCAGCGAAAATACACCTATAAAGTAATACGGCTATGGTAGCCAGCCTCACAAAACTAAGTGAGATGTACGACATGCATTTTACACGTGTCGCGATCTCGTTGCGAAACCAAGTAGTATGTTGTCACGGCAGCTCCAAATAACACACAATGTTAAAAATATAGACTGTATACAATCAACTAACAATTTAGTAAATTGTCAGCCCTAGCCCAATTCTTCCCCAATATAGGGACAAAGTACGTAAGGCTAGATGCATTCTCACCACAATTAGAACCGTAGACCGGTTTCGCTCTAATTAGAACTCATCAGTACGGCATACTAATTGCAGCGAAAATACACATATAAAGTAATACGGCTATGGTAGCCAGCCTCACAAAACTAAGTGAGATGTAAGACATGCATTTTACACGTGTCGCCATCTCGTTGCGGAACCAAGTAGTATGTTGTCACGGCAGCTCCAAATAACACAAAATGTTAAAAAAATAGGGACTGTATACAACCAACTAACAATTTAGTAAATTTTCAGCCCTGGCCCATTTATTCCCCGATATAGGGACAAAATATGTAAGGCTAGATGTATTCTCACCACAATTAGAACCATAGACAGGTGTCGCTGTAATTAGAGCTCGTCAGTGCGGCATACTAATTGTAGCGAAAATACACCTATAAAGTAATACGGCTATGGTAGCCAGCCTCGCAAAACTAAGTGAGATGTAAGACATGCTTTTTACACGTGTCGCCATCTCATTTTTTTAACATTCTGTGTTATTTGGAGTTGCCGTGACCACATCATCTACCTCAAGGGTAAACGCTATACTAAATTTTTCAACCATAATTTAATTTGAGCTCGCAAATCTAACGTTCACCTCGCGTTTGCTCTAGGTTAAATATAAAGCGAGACATGGTCACGCGAAATCGAACCGACCGAAAGAACTGACCATGTCCAACTTAAAAAATCATAAATCCTCTTCTGTCGCTGGTAGACACCTAGGGTAAGGACCGGTCGATTCCTGAGATTCCTTTTAATCCAAAAAAATCACAAATAATACTCGTATTATAAAAATAGTCAATTAGCCCACATCAAGGTAACATTGAGACTAAAAAATATATATTTTTCTTAGCGATCGTATTTTTTAAAACTAATTATTCAGTCTTGTATAATCTGAGGTAGCGAATCCAACGGTCCCCTCGGATGCGCTCTACGTTGGAAATTGAGGGAGATATGGACACGTGAATTCGGACCAACCAAAAAAATGACCTTATCCAATAAAATAATCCATAACTCGGTTAGTATGTAAGCTAAAAACTCTTGGCAATCGATTAAGGAAATTCCAACTGATATAAGAAAAATTCTGGACGCAGCAAGTGCGTTATGGTAGTGAATTTTCATAAAAATGTTTTTAATAACAAATATGTGTGTTTTTTTAAGAAAGCAGGCATCAAATTTGGTTACCAGTATTACCTATATAGTAAAAACAATGTGCCATGTTTCATCTAAATAACTTTATTGTGTGAAAATGTACAAAAATTTCCAAAAGTAAACTCAAAGTGTTCCCGAAAACACACGTTTCGTGGTCAACCTTATAGGTTAATAGCAAATTGAATTGTTCAAATATGAAACATTTTATCAAAATTCGCTACCATAACGCACTTGCTGCGTCCAGAATTTCTTTTCTTACAAACATGCATTATATTTCGATGGAAAATGCAAAAATGCAATAACATAAGGCGTGTTTGATAAAAAAAAAAGGAAATTTGTATCACCAACGACTTATGGGCCCCCTGTGATTGTAGAAATGTTATTTTAAGATGTAGCTCAAGACACCCTAAAATTAATATATACCATTTTTTTTCATATCTTATATAATAACGGATATATTGAGCTTTATTGATTTTTTTACGAAAATTCGACAAAAATTATATGCCATTAGCTACTGCCAAGCATCAGAGAAAGGGTCTATTTGAAATGAATTTTTTGCAAATATTTTAGTAAAATGAAGGGCAATGACGGTTGAAACTAAGACTTTAGGGTTTGTAAAACATCCTTCTTGAGACATTATATTTCTATAGCCCGTATCATATTCAAGTTATTTGCCTAAATGTTGCCAATTTTGACATTTTAAATCGCCACTTTGACGTTCTGAGGAAAACACCAATTTATTTTTCTTTAAATGCCTATAACTTTTTTGTCTTTTTACCTACATAGCTAAATTTTGGTATGTGACTTACCTATAAGGATATAAACCTGCGTGTTTTAATTTAATTTAATTTAATTTTAATTGCCCTTACTCTGTTAATTCCGGAGATATAAATTTTTTTCGAAAGAAAACACAAAATTTTCCGGGAAAACCTAGGTAGATTTTCCTGGTTAACGAACTTGTCTAAGCCATTTGCAAAAGTAATTTTTTCACCAAATTTAATTAAAATCGGCCCATTATTTTTTGAGTTATCGGTGTGATACCTATATATATATATATATATATATATATATATATATATATATATATATATATATATATATATATATATATATATAATATAATATATATATATATATATATATATATATATATATATATATATATATATATATATATATATATATATATATATATATATATATATATATATATATATATATATATATATATATATATATATATATATATATATACATATACATAAACATATAACAATTGAAACTGACCCCGGATATGTTTTCTGGGGGGGCTAATTAGCGCTCATTTGAAGAAATTTTTTCAATATTCAAAAGTCGGGATCTCCTCATTAGTGAATTTTTTGAAAATGAATTGACAATATGCTAGTAGTTAATCTTAAAATTTGACATGCATTACTCGAAAAAATGAAATGTTTTACAAATGGTATTTTTAATAAACATATCACCCAGTAAGACTAGATGCATTCTCGCAACAATTAGAACCGAATGTTGCGAAAATGCATCGAGTCTTACATACTTTGTCCCTATATTGGGGTAGAAATGGGCCAGGGCTGACAATTTTCTAAATTGTTAGTTAGTTGTATACAGTCTCTATTTTTTTAACACTTTGTGTTATTTGGATCTGGCGTGGCAACATACTACTTGGTTCCGCAACTAGGTGGCGGCACGTCCACCACTCACTTAGTATATCACCCAGTCTTGTGTAATTTGAACTCGCGAATCCAACCTCGGATTTGATCTAGGTTGAATATTAATAAATGGTTGAATAATACAAATTCTTGTCAGGAAAAATTCTACAATCTGTGCGTTTCAACTTTGAGTGAAAAAAAAAAGATTTCAAAATTGCACAGGATAAATTTAATGTAAATAGCTCTGTATATAAGCATTATTTGTCCAAAAAATTTTAAGTAAATGATGTCATCTACAAATGTTGTCAAAAAAAATCCTAATTACATGGATGCGTAAATATTTACGCTTGATAATTTTTGTTTATTTGGTTAACTTAGAATAGTTTAAAATTATAATAAGCATTTCCTTTCTACCTAGGTATCAAGTGGAGTTCTACACGGGATTCTAAACATATCCCCAGAAAAAATCCAAGCAGTTGATATGGACACAATAAATTCTCCCATTCGCTATTCCTTTGTAAGTGGGACTCCAGAATCGTATGCTGACTATTTCCGGATCGACCCTGAGTCAGGAGCAGTGCACCAAATTAGGGTTGTCGATACATCAACTACTAAAATGTTCAACATTATCATCAAGGTAAGCGTACACCACTACCGTCTCCTTTCTCTGTCATGCATGGTAGACTGTTTTAATTACTGTTCAGGAAAGTGTCTTGTGAAACAAATTGATATGCCATTAACACCGGCACAAGTTGTCTATACAAGTTGGTTTTATTGGCTAGTTAACGGACTATATTTAGTCAGGTGTTATACCAGTTTATGACGTTGATACTGAAATTAGTTTCGGTAATTTCTAACGCAACGTACATTTTTATAAAGCATTCTGCAGTACCATGAACTGAAGCGTAAATTATCTAAGCCCACGAATGGCTAATAAGCATTTATTATTATTTGTAATACAACCACCTCGTCTGCACTTTAACGTACTGTATCATATGACCTCCAAGAAAAGCTATTCTAAACTAATAACTACACTTGTAAATTGATGAAGTGTTAAAAAATTCACATGTAGATTGTGACGGTGTACTTCCGAAGGGTGGGGTGGTTGAGTGTTTGGTTTGGCCAGGAACGATTTCCAATTCGAGCGTCACCACATTACTTAGAATTTTTACACTTTGGGGAAAAGTGTGAGCCCCAAACTAGAAACAGTGATAGTAATGGACCACCTTAAAAAAGTATTTTGCCCAGAAAAACTCTAATGGAGATAGTTAGTCCCCAGGGGTCAGATTTTCACAGGTTATCTATTTTAACGCCATATATGCACACAAATTACATACAAAATAATAATAATAGTAATAATGAAATTGAGTCTGAAAATTTAGAGATGGTTTTTGGGAGTGCAGGCTGGTGCGAAATGTGTATATTTAAAAAATTAAGCTTGTCAACCTTACAAGCTTGACAGCTTGTCTAGACACAAGTCTTCCCAGAAAAACCCTACTCACGGTATTGCTCTCTTTTCCGGTTGATTCGGCTCGCGGTTCGGCATATCAGCTTATATATTATACGAAAAATTTGTCCTTGTTTGCTTCTATAAGCTTGTGTTTCTTTATTTATCTCATCATGCTGGTGAAAATCTGAAAATTGAAAATTTGTAAATTTACACATGAATGTGTCATGCGGTGTTATCAGGCTGATAACACACCGGTGTTCATTTTATTTTCCTTCTTCCGATTGTTCATATGTTTTATAGAGCTTTTTCATTATATACAAGTGTCCCGAGATATTACTTAGTTAAGAAAATATAAAGAATGGAAATTGTCAGGGTTTATTACAACGGAAAATGAACTTATGGCAACGAAACTCGAGTTTCGTTACAAGATCTTCTGTAAAAAAGTCTGGTGGTTAGTTTTCATAAAAATGTTTTAAATAACTACATACTATCTCTTTTTTAAGAAAGCAGGCCTCAAATTTGATTAACAGTATAATCTATATAGTAGAAACAATGCACCAGATTTCGTCAAATTAACTTCGTGGAAATGCACAAAAATTAACAAATAATATAAACCAAAGCATCTCTTAATGTATCATTTTCACGGGATACGCTATCTATTAGTAAAAATGGCGTTTCATGATTTTATATGCACCAAAAATGCGAAAAGTTGCAAAACACCTAAAATAACTCGAAAACGATGAACACTGTGATTTTTTTCCTTAGAAACATGCTTTACAATTCGATAGGAAATGCAAAAACGTGGCTTATGGGCAACCCTGTGATTATTAAAATAAATTTGTAGGATGCAGCTCCAGACACCCTATAATCAACATATACAATTGTTTCTTGTATCTTGTATATTAACGTATATATTGAGCTTTACCGTAGAAATGTGTCACCCTGTATATGTGGGTTCTACGGGTCAAATTCGCGCTCACTTGAAGAAATCTTGTCACAACTAAAACTAGTATGTTGTGATAGTACCTCATAGAACATACGTATTATGTAATAGCGGTAAGAAATATTTAAATAGTGCATCAAAGCTGATGCACAGAGTGATTCATTAGGAGAGCGACATCCACATCTCGGTACATATGGCAACTAGAGTTTAAAAAAACGATTGAAAGGCTATTTCAAGTATAATTCAGGAAATATTTTTTATTTTCATATTCCTGCCACTAGATGGTGCCGTTATCTCAAAATATTCTTATTGCAATGTAATCTTATTTTTACTTTTCCTAAAATCCATCTTGTTCTATATTTTGGTATGAGTTACGACCCTCTTATACAAGTAGTTTACGAGAATCGCTTACAATAGATATCTCCGTTATTATTGGAGCTACAATGTGGTTCGAATAGGGAAAGTTGTTGAAGTTTTTACCATAATGCTGATTCGGATGCCAAAAAAAACAATTAATTGCGCATGGAATTACGCAGATTGAGATAGCAAGTTCATTTTTATAAATGGAAGGTTAGGTATTTGCCCGGCTGCAAATTCGATGGTTCATCTTATGATGCCAACACGTTGTTGTAGATTCTGCATAGTTCCAGAGATATCTAGATCTGGATATAGTTGTTCACACGAATCGTCCACAATAGCCATCTCCGTTATTATGGGAGCTACAATATAGTTCAAATGAGAAAAGTTGTTCAAATTTTTCCGAGCATCTTGATTCTGGTGTCTGAAAAATAATTGCGCATCAAATTGCTGAGATTTACATATCAAGTTCATTTTTTTTAAATGTAAGTATTTTCTCGGCTAGTTCAACTGCAAATTCGAATGTTCAACTTATGTAGCTAACACGTGTTTCAAGTTTTCTGCATAATTTGAGAGATATGTAAATCTGGATTTACATGTTCACGGGAATTGTTTTGTATCGCTATTTCCGTTATTATTGAAAGAATTGAAATAATTGTCAGAAATCAGAAAGGGGCCACTTTCAAAAGCTCACACTTGCCGTTGTTAGATCTTGTGTTTTGTCTTAACAGATTGGTAGGTGGTAGTGGACTTTTCCTTTACGTGATAGTAAAGGTTTTTTCACGCCCGAGGAGGTACCACCCCTTACATCAAAAGGCTGTGAAGTTCCAACGGACGTTTCCGGTTCTGGTGTATAAGTCGGTTTCCCTTATTTACTCCAGGCTAATAGGTACCAACTCCTCTTCCTCGCCGAAACCCAAATCAGTGCCAAAACAGCCACTAATCACCTTAATTTACCTGGGTATGAGCTCCTTACTTCATTTAGATTGCATGGAGGTGTGTGCCCATACGTCCGTAGCAATCTACCCTGCACCAGACTCCCCAATTTGGAAGCTAGAAGAAATACATACTTTGGATGAAACTCTGTCTGAGGGCTGCAACTAAATTCCTCTGTTGCATTTACCGGTCACCTCCTGACAACAAAGCACTCGACCCTTGCCTACCGACGTGCCGTTGGTGACCTCTCTCTCTCTCTCTCTCTCTATCTCTCTCTCGTATAGATATCTGCACGGGCATTGCTCAGAGGAGCTTTCTTCCATAGTTCCTCCACCAGCTGCCCCCACTTTTTCTTTGCATATACTGCCAATCAAAAATCCGCTAGCACGTCAGTGGGCAAGGGATGACAGCCTTTTGGTGAGGGTAGGGACACCGATGAGACCTATAGCTCTCTTCTGAATGAAGTCCAGAATAGCGAGTGTAGAAGCGGCAGCAGCACCCCAGATGTGGGAGCAGTATTCGAGGTTTGGCCTTATTTGTGAAGTATATAAGGTATAGAGATTAGCTGTTGAAAAGTATTTGCGAGCCCGAAAGAGGAAACCTAATTTATTAGCAGCCGCTTCTGCATATGATGTTACATGTTGGTGCCAATTGAGATTTCTATCCACAGAAATTCCAACAAGTGAAAAGGACTCGTTACTTTAAATAACTTGGTTGTTCATTGTGATGGGTCTAGGGCTTATGATAGCATTCTCCAGACTACATTCTCATCGACTCGCCCAATATTGGCTTATCAATGGGAGTCGAGTAGCGAACTTCCTAAATGATGACCTGTCAAGGATTCTTAGCTGACGCTCTGCAAATCTGCTTATGTTTATTACCTTAAAAACACATGATTGCATCTTATCTAGACCTACAGGGCTCAGATGTTCAGATGTATTTCGAAATATTGCCGAAAAAATCACACGTCCTGGATTTGGTATAAGTGTTGCAGAGTATCCTTGCTGGCATTTAAATCTTTTCAATATTGCAAAGGCGGCAGCAAAGAAGCTTACGTTTCTGTTTCGGGTAAAAAAAATTTTGTCAATTTACGGGGATGGTATATTTATTTATTTACTAAACTGCAGTACATAGTGCAAAAGGGTCTAATAAAATAAAACTAAAATTTAAGTTATTCTGATTATGATAGATTAAAATGTAGTACTTAGGTAATGTATTACCACAACTTTATTTATCACTGCTCTGCAATTTTATATTGTTCAACTTCCGTCAATTGATGGTTCAAACAGTTTCAAAGTTCACACCATGTATGAAACAATAATTTCTGCTAAAATATGTATCTGAAGCATACCTCATACGTATTCAAAAGAATTCAAATCTAGCAGCGATGCTAGATTAATTGCGTGTTAAAAGTTTGAATTTGCGTGTGTTTTGTTTCTTTAACATCAGCCTATTTCCGCGTCTATGGCCAATCACCGACGCCAGGGAGCAGTTTCACCTCACTATCCTGGAAATTTTGCCGAACCCCTGCCTTTCTGTAAGAAGGGTAGGGATCTTTAACGTGCCCAACATCGCATGGACACGGGACCGACGGCTTTACGCCCCGTTCGAAGGGCGGAACGTGCAGACATTCAACTTGCTCAAATATAATGCCAGAACCTCGGTTAATGTTAATGTTACAGTTTGTACTGAAAAAGTGAAAGGAGTACCCTGGGATCGAACACAGTACCCTTTGGTTCAGAGGCACACGTTCTCACCCCTGAACCACCGAGGTTCCAAAAGGTTTGAATTTCAAAAAGCTTTCATCTAATTATATCTGTCATAAACTGATTGAGTCCTGTGAGTACCTTGGTAACTTCGCTCATGTATGGGAATTATGTAGTATTTGTATTTTATTTCCTTAACGTCGGTCTATTTACGCGACTATGGTCAAGTACGGAAGCAGTTTCACCTCACTATCTTGGAATTGCCGAATCCCCTCCTGTCTGTAAGAAGAGGAGGGACCTTCAACGTGCCCAATATCGCACGGTACACGAGACCAACATCTTAACGCCCCTTACGAAGGATGGGAATCCCCAAAAGAGCTGTTAACATTATTCCACCTTTGATCTAAAATGATTATAATGATAAATTTGTTTGTTTTTAGGCAGAAGAAGTATCCGAAGCAAGACGATCAACAACTGCAAAATTATTTATCACAGTGAAACCTGTGGATGCGAACCCGCCCGAAATCTTACTGTCTTCCACTGAGGGTTTTGTTGATGAAAATTCTCCAATCGGTACCAACATCTTGAATGCAAATGGAAAGCCACTTTTGATATCCGTAGTTGACAAAGATTTTGTAAGTATTCAAATGATCCCAATTGTTAAACGAAAAATGCATCTACAATCAATTTATAAGTTGCTGTTAACTCCAAAAAAGATGTAAGACTAGATGCATTCTCGCAACAATTAGAACCGTAGACCGGTTTCGCTCTCATTAGAGCTCTTCAGTACGGCATACTAATTGTAGCAAAAATGCACCAAAAGTAATACGGCTATAGTATAGCCAGCCTTAAAATACTAAGTGAGTGGTGGACGTGCCGCCACCTAGTTGCGGAACCAAGTAGTATGTTGTCACGCCAGCTCCAAATAACACAAAGTGTTAAAAAAATAGAGACTGTATACAACTAACTAACAATTTAGAAAATTGTCAGCCCTGGCCCATTTCTACTCCAATATAGGGACAAAGTATGTAAGACTAGATGCATTCTCGCAACAATTAGAACCGTAGACCGACTTCGCTCTCATTAGAGCTCACTTAGTATGTCCAAAAAAGATTATAAAGTTGATATAAGTATTGCATCTTTTTTTTTAACGTCGGTCTATTTCCGCGACTATGGCCAATCATCGACGCTGGGGAGCATTTTCACCTCACTATCCTGAAATTTTGCCGCACCTCTGCCTTTCTGTTAGGAGGGTAGGAATCTTTCATACGCCAAACGTTGCATGGACAAGGGACTGACGGCTTTACGCCCCCTTCGAAGGGCGCAACGTGCAGACATTCAACTTGCTCAAATACAACGCCACGACCTCGGTTGGTATTAACTGTACAGTATGTATTGATAAAGTGAAAGGGAAACCCTGGGAATCGAACCCGGTACCCCTCGGTTCAACGGTACACGTCGTTACCACTGGACCATCGAGGGTCTGGTATATTTTATCTAAAAGGGATATAATTAATCATTTAAAAAGTTTGTACACAGCAGATGCGTATGGTAGCGAATTTTCATAAAAACCATTTTAGTTTTCAAGATGTATTTTTTTTTTACTGAAAGACATCAAATTTGGCTAACAGTATAATCTTTATAATAGAAACCATGTACCTTAGTTCATGAAAATATCTTTATTATTTGAAAAGATACAAACAATTTCGAAGAAACTGCTCCAAGTTACCTGACTAAGGAACTGATCCAAAAAACTTACATAAAGATTATCTACACCTGCCAAAATATACCACAAAAAAACACAACTCTTCTTGTGACTTGTGAAAATTTGCTGACAAAGTTTTTGCTGGACCAACTTTTCACGAAAACCCTACAATTTTTTTCTTTGAGAAAACATTGCCGAAAAACATGTTATAAGAAAAATTTACAAAATATTTTTGCATAATAATTTGCTAACAATTTTTTTTACGAAAATTGATAGTTTATATAATTTTTTAAAGAAATGTTTAATTTTATAATCTTTTTTCACGTACCTAAATTCGGATTGTTTTAGAAACATTCACAAAGAAAGTCTATTGCAAATTTTATAATAAATGTTTTAGAAAGAATTCTGCTAAAACTGACCAAAATTTTTTCCACACAAATTTGCTGATAGAATACAAAAATTAAAAATTATATTATTAAACTTAAATAGAATCTAACAAAGGAATTAGGTTTTCACGGATGTTTCAAACCGTGGAAGTAAAGAGGAATATAAGAGAAAAATATTCATGTTTGCATCTGATAGGTTGTTACAATTATTTATGATATTTCGTCTGTCAATTTGAAGTTGTATTTAATATTTGTAAAAACAATTTGGGAGTTATATTTTACGAAATTTTAAATAGAAATGATCTGGAACAAAATATTTCATTACAACTTTTTTTTCTTGTAACATATAAATCTAGATTTTGGTGCATAGTTTACTTTTTTAACCGTAAACTTACCTACCAAATTTGGTTATCATAGCTTTTTTTTGTTTTTTGAGATAAACATTTTTTTCGAATGAAAACTCAAAATTTTCCCAGAAAACCTCGTCCGATTTTCCTGACTAACGAACTTGTCCAAGCCAGTTACAAAGGGAAGGTACGTGCCAAATTTTATCAAAATCGGCTCATTATTTTTTGAGTTATCGGTGTGATACACACACACACACACACACACACACACACATATATATATATATATATATATATATATATATATATATATATATATATATATATATATATATATATATATATATATATACATAAAAAAAATGAAACTGACCTTAGATATGGGTTCTAGGAGTCCTAGTTCGGTTCATTTGCAAAAATTTTTTCAAAATTCAAAAGTCGGGATCTCCCCATTAGTGAATTTTTTCTACGAAAATTCACTAACATTAATAATCCTATCCAATATATTTCTTTTTTAGTTTTCGTTTTTTTTTTGTACGAAACTTAATTTGAATATTTTAATATTATTTTTTGAAATGTCTCCAGAAAATTATATAATCTAATCTTCTCACTAAGTAAATTCTATTTCCACAGGAAGAAAGCTACCACTCTAAGTTGGACTACAAATTACTTGCACAAAAAACAGCTAGTTTACATTTTTTTTCAGTTAATATATTAATACAATTTCCCTTAAGTGAAACTAGATATAGCAGATAATTAGAGTATATTAAAAACGTGGTCAAATATAACGGATACTCGGTTGGCTTGGTGGAAAAATTAATTAATAGACACAGAATAAAGAAAATGTTAGCGGAATCCAAGACATTCAGAAAAGATAAAATAGATAAAAGTTTACTGGCTTACTATTTGAAGCGCGAATCGCGAGGGGTATCGAGTGCATTTTTAAGAAACCTGATTTGCAGCTAACTTATTCAACAAAAAATAATTTAAACATTTGTTAGGTAATACAAAAAATAAGGATGAAGCCACTGAAATATTAGGTTCTATGAGATAGGTTGTGAAGTTTGTAATCTTAAATATCGTGAATGACCAGATTTAAGGGACATCTGGCCCAGCTGAGATAAGGTAGTATAGACAAGTCATGCGTGGCGCAACATATTTCTGATAATAATCACCACATAGAAAAAGAAAATCAGAATGTGTACGTTACTTACAGTGCTGGTTTTCTTCCTGTAGACATCGAATTCTAAAGTGTCTTTAGTTTTGGTAACTAGTACATCTAGAAAAAGTAGTTTATTACTTATTTTCAATTCATGAGTAAATTATATAGAATCAAATTTACTCTTCAGTTTACCAATAAAGTCATCTACTTTGAATATGATTGTGTTAAACACTGCGAAAATACCTATCATTCACATAACGATATCATACTCTAGGAAAAGACTCACTTTCACTTCTAGATCAGTTTCAAATTTACTCATGAAAAGGTACGCAATAAATGAAGGTACGGGGGTACCCATTGCCGCGCTTTGTTTCTTCAAAAAACTCATTTTTAAATAAAAAGTATTTTGTTTCATATAAATATTTGTCGAAGTGAAATATTTTTAACAACTGTTCTAAATGCGTTAGCGTTTATTTTGTGGGGACACTACGAAACAAAGAAGTCACACCAAACTGTACTTACAATATTTATAAATGTTATGAATGGTTAGTTTTTATGTTCTCTTGCCAATTGTTTTTACGTGAAAAATGATGACAAATCTGCTCAGAATTATCAGTTATATGCTGCCACGCATCTGCTAAAAATTATGAGAAATCAGGAATTTCCCGAAAAGGCACGAAAATAGGAGAATAGCAGTAAAGGTCACTTAAAATTTAGGAAGAATCCAAAACTGCGGTGATAAACAGGTTGTTTTTATTTACAATAACCGACTTGATTGCGGTGTACGGTAAAACCGGATGTGACGCTAACTTGAAAATATCTTTATTAAGAAATAAATTATTTCGACCGTAATTCTTAAAAAGTACTTGCCACTTTCGATAATGTGTCATATAATATCACATTTGCAGTAATATACAGGTTGTTTTTATTTACAATAACCGACTTGATTGAGGTGTACGGTAAAACCGGATGTGACGCTAACTTGAAAATATCTTTATTAAAAAATAAATTATTTCGACCGTAATTCTTAAAAAGTACTTGCCACTTTCGATAATGTGTCATATAATACCACATTTGCAGTAATATACAGGTTGTTTTTATTTACAATAACCGACTTGATTGCGGTGTACGGTAAAACCGGATGTGACGCTAACTTGAAAATATCTTTACTAAAAAAATAAATTATTTCGACCGTAATTCATAAAAGTACTTGCCACTTTCGATAATGTGTCATATAATACCACATTTGCAGTAATATACAGGTTGTTTTTATTTACAATAACCGACTTGATTGCGGTGTACGGTAAAACCGGATGTGACGCTAACTTGAAAATATCTTTACTAAAAAAATAAATTATTTCGACCGTAATTCTTAAAAAGTACTTGCCACTTTCGATAATGTGTCATATAATACCACATTTGCAGTAATATACAGGTTGTTTTTATTTACAATAACCGACTTGATTGCGGTGTACGGTAAAACCGGATGTGACGCTAACTTGAAAATATCTTTACTAAAAAAATAAATTATTTCGACCGTAATTCTTAAAAAGTACTTGCCACTTTCGATAATGTGTCATATAATACCACATTTGCAGTAATATACAGGTTGTTTTTATTTACAATAACCGACTTGATTGCAGTGTACGGTAAAACCGGATGTGACGCTAACTTGAAAATATCTTTGCTAAAAAAATAAATTATTTCGACCGTAATTCTTAAAAAGTACTTGTCACTTTCGATAATGTGTCATATAATACCACATTTGCAGTAATATACAGGTTGTTTTTATTTACAATAACCGATTTGATTGCGGTGTACAGTAAAACCGGATGTGACGCTAACTTGAAAATATCTTTACTAAAAAAATTAATTATTTCGACCGTAATTCTTAAAAAGTACTTGTCACTTTCGATAATGTGTCATATAATATCATATTTGCAGTAATATAAAGGCTGTTTTTATTTACAATAACCGACTTCATTGCGGTGTACGGTAAAACTGGATGTGACGCTAACTTGAAAATATCTTTATCAAAAAATAAATTATTTCGACCGTAATTCTTAAAAAGTACTTGTCACTTTCAATAATGTGTCATATAAATCACATTTGCATTTCACAAAATACTGTTGAAAATGTAATGTCTGTAAAATGTCTGCATTGCTACCAACTAATATAGGTATCTAATATATGACATTTTGCTAAATAAATAAATAACTCTAATAATGCTAATATTGTTATTTCATTTTCAGGGTCCTGGTGATCCCAAGCCAACTTACCTCTACGAACTAACAACCCCCTATTTTGCTGTAGACAAAAATGGATACCTAATAGTCAACGACAACAATTTGGATCGGGATCCTCCAAATCCCGGCCGATTCAAGTTCCAGATAGTTGCAAGAGAGAAAAGTGGTACCGCAGCAAGCGCACCGACGTCTATAACAGTGTCATTGAACGATGTCAACGACAACGCACCTGTTCTACCAATGATTCCGCCAGTAACTGTGCCTGCAGGAGATGTGAAGAGAAAGATAATGACCGTAAGAGCAACAGATAACGACGAGGGAGACAATGCAGTGGTCACATACTCGATATATCATGTTTCTAATAATGGAAATAACAAGTTTGCGATAAATCCAACGAGTGGCGAGCTAGAAGCCGTAGGCAAGTTGAATGCAGGTGATCAATACAGTCTGACCGTGCAAGCAACTGATAAAGGTGGGCTGTATAGTCAAGCGATAGTCGAGGTCACCATTAGTCCTGGGCCTAATACACAGAGTCCTGTTTTCGAACAGTCGATTTATGATATTGAAGTCAGCGAAGGGGCAACGATTAATTCCACCGTAGCTACGGTTATGGTAAGCATATTTACAAATTAATGCACAAGGTTTGACAAATAGCTAAGTATAGGTATATCTTGTGTTTTTGTCATTAAAATTACTATCGTGGTTGTTACTATTATTATAGAGGATAGGAAATTAAAATTCTTTCCATATATGATTTATAAATATTACGTATATTTTAGCCTAACCATTTTCTAATAAGAGAATAACTAAGATTTAAAAATTAAACACAGACATCGGTCGTCAGGGGCGTGCGGTGACATTATAAATAAGGGAAGCAATTCTCAGCAACTTACCTATTTGTAGTGTAACTCAATCCTTCTGTCGTTTTTGGCAAATTCGTCAATAATGTCGTCATAAAACTGTGGATTCTTGGACATTGTCTGGACGAGGTTATTTTCATCTGACAAAATTGAAAATTGGGAAAGTCTTTCCTGTCCTGTTGAATTCCTAACAAAACTCTTGATACTTTTCAATGTAGATAAATTTCGTTCTACACATGCCGTAGTAGCAGGAATTGTTAATACTAATTCACATAATTTGAACACTTCAGAATACGCATTTTCCAAATTTGATTGTTTTAAGAAAGTTAAAAGTTCACTTGCGTTAGTTTTTGTGTCAATAACATCGGTTTCATAAATGACTGTAAGTTCTGATCGTAATAAGGCCTTGTCAAAATAATGTCCATAGTGGTAGAATAATGATTTGAATGAATCTTCTGAGAAAGGTATCCCTTTAAATCCTCCAAAATTACACAATTCAAGAAATTTCAGGCCACTGAGATGATCAAATCTGCAGTTAATTTGCTGCTGAATTTGCTCTACGATTTCGTAGAAAAGGCTGCAGTAAGAAGTTTGAAGGTCTCCCACATTATCAGTGCGCAGACGCTTTCTTCGTGGCTCCACTTCTAATTCAATTGTTTTTTCCCAGAACTTATCAAATTCATTCCTTGTTTGAATTATAATGGATTTAAATTCACTAATTTTTTTCAGGCAAAAACCAATGTCATTTGTTTTACATTGCAATATGTTAAATACATTATCTGAAAATGGAAATATTTCCGAAAATATATTAAGTAAAAAATTAAAATTAAAGTCTCTTTTCAAACCATCCAAAAATCCTCTAGAACTATTTATTGTTTCTGCGTCACAATTTTTGCTATTTTCCATAATGTTTTCAAAAAGTTCAATCAACGATTCACAGTGTTCAAATATAGTTAACACAAGTCTGCCGTTGTAGTTCCATCGGGTTGCAGCTACTTTGGGTAAACGTTTTTTAACAATTGAGTCTAAGGCTTGTGTGCGCTTCGTAGATTTGGAAAAAGCAGCTATTCCACTTAGGGTAGCAAAAAACACTTTACATTCTTTAATATGATTTATAGATTGGGATAAAATTAAATTAAATTTATGAGCACAACAGTCTACAAATAGAGCACTGGAGAACGTTTCCCGCACTTTAGCTTGAAGACCTCCTAAATGTCCGGCCATAACAGCAGCCCCATCATAGCTTTGGGCAATTAATTTATTATCAGCCTCAATATCTTTCATAATATTAAGCAGAATTTTATATAGAGTGTTTGCGATACGATCTTGTCACATTTTTAAAGCCTAAAAATCTTTCTTGTACACTCCCATTCATTTTTACGTTGTGTATTACTACAGATAGTTGACTTAAATTAGTTACATCGGTTGTTTCATCTAGAACAATATCAACGTAACGAGTCTGTTTATTTTCCGATTTAATTCTGTTCAAAATCATAGTGGAAGCGGCCGAAATTAAGTCATTCTAAATGCGATTTGATGTCCCGCGATTACTACAGATAGTTGACTTACATTAGTTACATCGGTTGTTTCATCTAGAACAATATCAATGTAACGAGTCTGTTTAATTTCCGATTTAATTCTGTTCAAAATAATAGTGACAGAGGCCGAAATTAAGTCATTCTGAATGCGATTTGATGTCCCGCGAAAAACGTTAGACTGTTCCAAGTAATTTTTTAAACAAATGTCGTACTTGGCTATTAAAGAAACTAGGTCTAGAAAGTTTCCTCTATTTGCAGATGTAGTTGTTTTGTCGTGACCCCTGAAGCCCAATTCATGCTGACCAAGAAAACACACAACATCAATAAGTTTTTAATATGTTTCTGTTTTTATCAACCAGTTCATTGTGTTGGCGATGACTAATTTCTATCTGCTTGTCACCACTTGTTTGTAAAGTTTTTAAATCCCCACCCCCACCGTCGCCGCTGTTAAAAGTTGATATACTTGTAGCCATATTAATACTCATAAAATGCCAATGTATTTAACTTTAGTCAACTGCTTATATCTACGAAATAATCCAAGACATTCACTTTGTATGTGCACCGGGTCTTCCTAGTTCACGTTCTCAAAATACACGTACATCTCGTCGAGCCAGGGTTTCTCATCAAGTGGCCTGCTGACTACGTGTATTTAACTGAAGTCATTGCATCCACTCAGTATCAGGTTCATGCTGCTCGTTGGCGGTCGCATTTACTGGGACGACGTCCTTGCTAAGTGCACATATACAAACAAGTACAGTATGATGCATAATAAATAATTATGTGTGTGAGCTTGCGAATTAAAAATTGTAATAATTAAATTAGTTTCAGAATTTGAAATTTAATATTTAAAATACAAAAGGGATTATAAATATTGCGGTTTAATATAAATTATTTTTAAATAGGTATGTAGTCGTTATTTTAGGGGAAGCAATGCTTCCCTTGCTTCCATGGACCGCACGCCACTATCGGTCGTTCAAGCTTTTGTCGTTTGTTTTGCCATAATATTTTTTAAATGGCACTTTACTAAAAATATCCTATGGGTGATTGTTGACGCTCAAACTTGGTGAAACGTTTCTATACTAAACACAGCCGTAGACACTTTTTCCTTTCGCAACATAGGTTTGTTTCCTTTTCTACGACCGGTCTTGCCATTTTTTCTGTACATGAAGATGCCGTGCGAATAGTCTTTATTTATGTATTTAGTAGAGCCCATTAATTTATATTTTCTGCCAAGGTATCCGTTTTTATATGATCTGAATAAAAATGCAACAAACTATTTTGTCATATAATTTTTTTGTTCCTATTTCCGGACTATGGTCAATCATCCACGCCAGGGAGCAGTTTCACCTCACTATCCTGAAATTTTTGCTGAACCCCTGACTTTCTGTAAGGATGATAGTGATCTTTAACGTGTCCAACATTGCATGGACACGGGACCGACGGCTTTATGCCCCTTCCGAAGGGCGGAACGTGCAGACATACAACTTGCACAAATACAATGCCACAACCGCGGTTGATGTTAATGTTACAGTTTTTACTGAAAATGTGAAAGGAGAACCCTGGGATCGAACCCAGTACCCTTCACTTCAGAGGCACACGTTCTTACCATTGAAACAGCGATGAGTTTTGCCTAATAATTAAACATCTCAAATAATTTTTACTGAATTATCTGAAGACAAAGATAACCTCCAACAATGAAGCCATGTTCATGTCATTTACAGATAAAAGACCACCAGAGGTTAGTACTAGAATTGTCGGGGAATATGGGACAGTTCCGACATGTTAAGCAATGAACCTTTATAGCAATCACAATAGAACCTCGGTGGTTCAGGGTATAAGAACGTGTGCCTCTGAATCGAAGGGTACTGGGTTCGATGTCAGGGTACTCCTTTCACTTTTTCAGTACAAACTGTAAAATTATCATCAACCGAGGTTCTGGCATTGTATTTGAGCAAGTTGAATATCTGCACGTTCCGCCCTTCGGAGGGGGCGTAAAGCCGTCGGTCCCGTGTCCATGCGATGTTGGGCACGTTAAATATCCCTACCCTCCTTACAGAAAGGGGTTCGACAAAATTTCCAGAATAGTGAGGTGAAACTGCTCCCTGGCGTCGGTGATTGGTCATAGTCGCGGAAATAGGCCGACGTTAAAGAAACAAAACACACACACAGCAATCACAATATTATTGTAACTACCTACTTCCGAAGTTCGTTTTCACGTTTTCACTGGCAATTTAAGAATAAATATTAATTAATTAATTTTAACAGGATTGTCAGAGTTGTGCTGTGGTAGCGAAATTCCAATTTATGGCAATGAAACGGGAGTTTCATTTCACTATTTAGAATTAAAAATGTTTGGTGTTTAACTTAGAAAACTATATCATGAACAGAATAAAACATCAAAATTTAACGAAAACCCTTATTCTCAGTCACAAAACAAACAAAAAATTGACACGCTTTCAGGTGACCCGCTTGGCCGATCACGCGGGATGCAACGTGGGTAAATCAGCGACAGATATATCAAAAAGAAAATTATCGTGTGCATTTTCATCGTCCGTGCAGTCTTTGTGCATGCCCTGATTGCACTCGACACACATAACCCATTCTTCTGTAATTATATGTACCATATTGTTCATTTCAATAGAGGTTGGTACCTGACATTTTTCTTTTCTTCCGGAACTGCTTTTTGTATTTTTCTTTTCTGCTTTTCTGTAAAAATAGTTTTTGAAACGATTTAACTTTTCCTTTCTTTACGTCAGCTTTTTTAGCAAATTCATTTGTGTCAGGAGAGCTGGCTATAATTTTCCTCGACTTGTCCCTTTTCTCTTCAAATTTTTTGTACGATTCTTTTCTTTTGAATCTGGCCTTGGTATAGTCGATATGTTATAGGCTGACGTATAACTATTCGGTGCTTGGCAAAATATTATTGTAAAAATCACATTTTGACGCGCTGGGTGATATAATGCAAGGCCCGTTATACACACGTATTTCAAATGGTGCGAGGCTTCTGTATGGGTGTGCTGGTTACTGAGACGATGGGATCCTCTAAATGAGAAGACTGTAGTGTTTCTGGATCATTGGTGGCCAAGTGTGATGTTAGTTAAAACGGATGGTTTGTCACTAGACTTCCTAACAGGGCCTTTACAGCAACAAATCGTTGTCTTGAAATACCCTTCGATCAAAAGGAAATATGCCATATGTTTTAAAGTTTTTAATATTTTTCTTTGTCGTAAAGAGCTTCATTAAATCATATTTTATCAGAGGTGGAAAGGCATATTGTGTTAATCTGCAATCTGGATGATTTGTCATTTAGTGGTGCATTTTACCAACTAGGTACATCTTCAGTGGTCCAAAAACCCCATCATGTGCGGATCTCAACTTGTTAGAGGTCTGCGGTGGTAACGTTATTATGATAACCCTCGAGTATCTTGTCATCGGTATCAATGCCAGCGATTTAGGACCAGAATGGTGGTACAAAATCACCTATATTTAGAGGCTAAATCGTTGTGTTTTGTACATTCTATGGACTGTGTGAAGAAATTTTACAAATAATCATCTATTGAGCTAGAGATAATAATGAACTACTGTTCTGTAACGTGCATGCTAATAATCCTGGATTCATTCCGCTTGTATAAAAACTAGAAACCTAAAAATTGATAAGCTACTCGCACTTGCGCAGCCAACAAAGAATTTATCTCTGAACCTGCTTTCTGCAATAATCTCTCTAGGCTTTTGGATGGTCGTTATCCCTGTTAGCATGACCATTATGCTAGTAGTTTATGTTGTTAAAAAATTGGAGTAACTTAAGTTTGGAAAACCCGGTAACTCGATGTATGCCGGTGGCCTCTGAATTTCCAATTTAGAGTACCTTGACGCTTCACGAAAGAAGCTAACAAATCTTAACCAACCATTTTCCAATATTTTTGTCAGATGGTGTTCGACGTAATTAACTTCGACTAATTCAGAAGCAATTCTCGACAGTCTATAGAAGAACCTTTCTAAATTACCATAATTTTTGAGTTCTTGTTCAATTCATTTATTAAACACAGATTTATCTCTACTAATATTCACTACATTGTACGGTTTGCAATTAATCGTTGACTATATATTGGTTCTGGAAATGACAAAAGCCTCACTTGCTTTCTTGATTTATATTTTATGACTTTAGATAGCCATTAGCGCATGTCGCATCTATTCTTCGGTGTAGGATGACCTCCTATCAGTTATTTGCTTGTAGTTACGATCCATTGCATAACCTATATTAAAAATAATATCACAACATACAATACACACTCAAGAGAGGTACTTGTCCAAAGCACAATCTTAATTGAAAACTATACAATGGGTATTAAAATCAAGCTGGCAACTGTCAAACACTGTAAAAGTATAACGTGATATATATTATTCATCACCAAACAAGGTAAATTATATTGAAGATGTGAATTTGTGATAAGTGCATATCAGTTACATATACATAAACTAAAAAAAAGATCAATTTATTAGTTTTATATACCTTATTTTGGCCTTATTTTGCGCACTCATATGCAACAAAAGCTAAAGTGTTACTGCTACAGGCTTTTACACATTGTGTTGCCATGCATCAGAAATATACTATTTGACTCACTTGCGCCCCACCTTCCCATATAATTACTACTGAGAAGTTTTCAAAAAGCAAAATATACTTCACTCAGCGAAGAGATATGGGACATGACTCCTAGTCAAAAAGCAACAATTTAATCCAGATATATGTGTCACTAGCTGGCTTAAAATGATGAAGTATTCTCTGTATGGTTAAAGGAAAAGTCCGATCTATTCGCGCGTGTTTCTGCTTCAAGTTTTGCGCCAGATCTGCAGGGTAAGAGTCTACCCACTATTCCAGCAGTCAAAACTGGAAGATTTTTTTTTTACTTTAGATATTGGAAAATGTATCTATCAAAAAGTCATCAACACCTGATGGAATTCCATCAATAGTTCTGTTTCAGTTTTTTTAAGTTATGGAGAAATTATCAATATATGGCTGATAAAATACCTCGAAAATTGAACACTCTAAGTAATCACCAGTACGGCTTTCGTTAAAACTAATACTCTAAAGATATTCTGACAGACGCCACTCATCTTTGGAACTCTTCCTCGGCAAATTTCGAGAAATTTACGCAATTTTATTAAATATTTCTAAATCATTCGATTGGTTCTTTTGAGACTATGCCTTCGGATATCCAGTTTTCTGAAGGAGAGCTCTTAGCATCTTTTTGTCGATGGTGTTCCTTTAGATATATTAAAAATAAAGGCAGGTGTTCTACAAGGTTCCGTTCTTTCTGTCTTTGCATATAAATGATCTTCTGTTAAAAACCAACAATCTGATCCACAACTTCTCTGGTGAAAGAACTCTTCGCGTGTTCACGTCGACTCGCCCAAGATCTGCTGCTAGCTCCCTATCAATGGGAGTTGTATTAGCTAACTCCGTAAATAATGACGGATTTTCAGCTGGAGCTCCGCAAATTCGCATATGTTTGACGCATCAAAACACTGAATTGCGTCCTCCCTAGGAAGAGAGACAGAGCCCAGAAAATTAGATGGCTGGCAAAATACTGTCAAAAGAAAAAATACACTACACTAGGTATAATTGTTGCAAAGGCAGTAGTAAAGAAGCTTGAGTTTATGTTTCGCGTTAAAAGTTCTTTTTCATCACAGCAGCTTCTGACGATGTATCAAACACAGAGACATTAAGAGTTGGAATATTATTCTCATGTGTTGGGTGCTCTGCCAAAATTAGTCTTGTCCTCATCAGATGATATTTAGAAACAAACTGTTCGCCTAATAGGAGACTCATCTGTCACAGTCAATCTTACTTTTATAGACCACAGGAGAACCGTTAACCACCTCTGCGTCTTCTACCGGTATCACCATCGGCATTGCTCCTTGGAAATTGCTTCACTAGTGCCTCGGCTGGCGGCCTTTAATCGGCAAACCCATTTTAGTCACAAACCGCATACTTTTGGTGTCAATTTTCACTTATCGAACGGTTTGTTACATATCTTTGTTCTTTCCTAGATAATCTAAACTTTGGATAAGACCCAGTAGACATATTTCTGAACAAATACAATATCCTACCATTCAAGAAGTGAGTAAACACCCATCTGGTGGCACAACAATCAGGTCCGTGATGTCTCAGAGACAGACTTTGCCTTTATTATACTAATTCTTAAAATTTGCATATTGAAGGCAATAAAACTAACAGAACTTAATACTTTTGAGCAGATCGTACCAGAAAAACCGGACTACACTAAAAAACATTGATAGTTGTAAAGTTGTTGAGACGAAAATATCATTGTTTGCTACTCTTTCTACTACTGATCAGTTGACAAACATTCATTCACATGTATACAGGGTGTTGGAATTTGTGTCATACAGCATATGACACCTACAGTAAGTGCATTCGTATAAGGTAGCGTTAACTAATGTCAAACTTGAGGCACTTTCAAAACTTTACTTTTTAATACAAGCTTATTTATATTTCAGGCAATAGATCCAGAAAATGATCCCGTCACCTACTCAATTATGTCAGGTAACGATCTAAGGCAGTTTGCCGTAGGATCTAAATCTGGAATTATTACTGTTATAAGGAAACTCGACAGGGAGGACCTCACGAGGTATAAGTTGGTAAGTGTTTCTGATCTTGCAAATAATGAAATCTAATAGATAGATGCATTAGGTAAGGGTTCAACAGCTAATGGTTACCTCACTACCAACCGGATTTGATCCACTTGAGGTCAATCTTTAGATAACAGCTTTTCCGCTTACTACATTATACTACATTATATTGGATATATATATATATATATATATATATATATATATATATATATATATATATATATATATATATATATATATATATATAGATAGTATTAACGTTTTATTTGAAGGAACTTACAACTTCCATTATGACATCAAACGACAGTGATACACTGAAATGTCTTCAATTACTAGCTCTAACAAATACAACGCCAACAAATCGCGTAATAATAATAAAGAGATGACTAGAGGCAAACTGAACATTGAAAAATAATATAACAGGCCAAAAGATGTAAACATAATATTCATTCAAAGAACTGGTTCGATATCATTCCCGCTGATTTGAAACATTTATTTATTATTTTTAATAAATGATTCCCAGTGGCTCGATTTATTTCAGCACAATAATTAAATGCCTCTCTTACTCTGGGTGGAATATTTTCTTTTGTCGTCGGACAGATCATATATACCTTGTTCTTAAGACAACCTGACAAAAAATCTAGAGGGGTTGGAACAGGGGATCTTGCTGGCCGTCTAAAGAATCCATTATTTGCCATCCACCTATCTTTAAACATATATTATAAAATGTCTCCAACATTTCGAGCGCTGTGCGGTGGTGCCAATCTATCTGATACCATGCGGCAGCACCCAAGTCTGGAAGACTTTGCAACACAACTTGCAAAACAACCTGTATAATCGTACAAAATCTACTACCATGAAGGCCATGTTCTATAAAGTTTGTGCAGAATTTATTTTATAGTATCAAATCTAAGAGAAAATACAAAACAGGGACTCAAATTCATAAAATAATGAAATATTTTATTTTAAGACGCAAAAATAATATAATACTATATTAAAATTTACGCCGAGAATCAAACCCAGATTTCGAATATGCAATTCGAATATACAGGCTGTTTCTTTTAAAAATGTTGAGTTACGGTTGTTTGAAGCTTCTAGAAACATGAGGTTTTAGGTGCAGCCTGTATCTCAGAAACTGTCAACTGTTGAGATCAAGCAACATTTTGGCATTAAGATATAAGAAAACTGTAGCTGAATGGATAAAACTTTTAACAAAAACAGTGTTATTAAACCTCTTCAGATGTCAAATTTTGTCTTCAGGTCGCCGCTTATTTTAGAAACCATTAGATACCAACTATGGTACATTAAGTCATATTAAAATTTGACGAGGAATATGAAAATGTAATAATACATAGGTTGTTCTATTTGAAATAAGGAAGTTGGTGTTGACTTCCGGGATAAACGGAAACGCCCTTAAGCTATAACTATTTTCTTTGAACAGATAATTATAGAAAACATATCTCTGGAAATTTTCAGATTTTAATTCAGGGTAGTCCCTGATGTACGGCTAACGGTCCAAGTTCACAGGACACCTGTATAGACAAGCTACATTTGCCTACAAGTGAACTGTATACTGTAAGGAAGATAATGCTTGACACACCATTTAAAAAATTTTAAAAGTATAGAATTACGCCGAAACTAACGCCTATATAATTATAGCATTAAATGAATAAGCATGTTCAATACCAAAGGAAAAAATGAAATATTTTATTTTCGTGTTTTATGTTTATCTATGTTTTACGCAGAAGGCTTGATGGTGAAGTGAATTGCATTCTATAATTAATTTGTTTCGCTACTTTTGCGAGGCTGTTACCTAATGTGTTTTTGATATCACAATTTTTTAGTTTAATTATTTTCCATAGAGAAATTGTATCATTTAATTCAATTATCTTATATAATGGTCAAAAGAAATTCCTTAACGGTGTAAATAATTCATTTGTTGGTACAGCATCATTAACATTTTATGAGTCTCGTTGCCGAAGTCCGTAGTTTAATTTCAAAATTAAGTCATTATTCCTTCAGAACAAGTGCGTTGTGGCAACCTTTTTTTTAAATTAAAAAATACCTGGACGCAATAAGTGCGTAACAGTGGTGTGTTTTCAGAAAATCTGTCAAATACAATTTAAAATAGTCTGGACGCAGCAAGTGCGTTATAGTAGCGAATTTTCATTAAAATGTTTTAATATTAAATGTATCTTTTTTTTAAATAAAAGCAGGCATCAAATTTGGTTACCAGTATAATCTATATAGTAGAGACAATGTACCATATTTCACCAAAATAACTTAATTGTTTGACAATTTTTTCCGGAAATAAACCTAAAATATTCCCGAAAAAACTGGTCCGATTTTCCTGGCCAACGAACCTCTTCAAGCAATTTACCCACCCGTCAAGATATAATTATTCACAACAAGGCTTTTTGAAGAAACTTTAAAAACGAAATTTGCATGAACACATGCAAACTTTTTTTTTCACGCCTTATTTAACAGTTATTATTAATCACCAAATTTTCACAAAAATCCTACAAACAATGATTTCTACGGAAACGCAACAACTTTCTACGAATAAAGTTTTTACCGAAATTTAAACCAGTGGCAGTAAAGAAAAAATATAAGAAGAAAAGACTAATGTTTTCATGCCACAAGCTGTCAGAAATAAGAACATTACTCAAGTCTGTCACTTTAGAGTTTCATTTGACATTTGTGAAAACAACTTATATATTACGAAAATGTAAACGTAGATAATCCTATCAAATTAATTATTTCTTACCTTTTTCGTATCAAAGTTAATTTGAATATTTTAATATTTTTCTTCAAAAATTCGCATAATCTAATCGGTTATTAGAATTGTATGCGATTATAGATGTAAATATTTCCAAAACTAGAGCCTGTGGGTATAGAGAGTGTTATATAAGACTTGAAACAGAGGTATCCCCTTCACTTTTTAAACAAAAACAAGGCTCTTCTGTTTGAAAAAATTGACTTACGGCAGCTTGAATTTTTTCTAATTCAGTCACTATTTGAGAACGTCCTTTATAAACCATCTCAAATTTTTCGACGAGTAATATAAACTAAAACCTCTCTGAATCCCTAGATTTCATGGGACCCTAGTATCTATTGTTAAAACCGCCGTATCATAATTTTTAATATGTGCCAAAAATGTGCAAAGTTGTAAAACAATTAAAATAACTGAAAACGATAAACGCTTTCAATTTCTTCCTACAAACGTGCATTATAATTTGACGGAAAATGCAATAATATAAGAAGTGTTTGATTTAAAAAAAGATAATTTGTGTCCCCAACGACTTACGGGTCAGTCTGTGATTGTCAAAATACTTTTATAAGATGCAGCTCAAGACACCATATAATTAACATATACAATTTTTTCTCGTATCTTGTATAATAACGGCAATATTAATCTTTACCGTATAAATGCATCAGCATGTAGATGTGTAAACAGATAAAAACATAAAACTACCCTTGGATATGATTTCCAGGGGGGCCTAGTTCGCGCTCATTTGAAGAAATATTTTCAAAGTTCAAAAGTCGCGGTCTCCTGATTAGCGAAATTAAAATTGCCAATTTTGACGTTTTAAATCGCGACTTTGACGTTTTTAAAGGAAAAACTATAACATTTTTAAAGTAATTTTTTCCGCAATTTTTTGGCTTATTTTGGGCCAAAAAACTAAATCTTTGTCTGTAGTATACAATATATTTTGCTATCCACACAAAATATTTTGTTTTTGTGCGTTTCTCTAGTTATCAGTGGCACCCAAATTTTTTTTAAATCCCTATTACTTTTTCTTCTTTGAACTTAGCGATCTAAATTTTAGCACATAGTTTAGTTTTTATGATGTAAACCCGTGTACTAAATTTTATTGCCAAAACTTTATTTCCGCAGGTATAAATAATTTCCAAAAAAAAAATCCGTAAAAAACTGGGCCGACTTTCCTGGCTATCGAGCTTCAAGTTAATATAAAATTAACTTACTTGAATTAAAACGAAAAATTCACGGAACCGTAGCGCATTTGCCTCGTCCAAACTTTTACTTGTGATGTATCGTTTGTCTGTTTAGCAATTTATTCATTGTGAAAAGGAACTTTTCCGAAATTATGTTGTGTTAAATAAATAAAAAAATTACACTTTTAAATTGCAAACTCCATACTTTATTGCAGGCAAAACATCACGGAAAGGGTCTAAGTCAGATACATAAATAAAAAACTTTGTACCCCTTTTTAAACACATCGTGCGCAGAAAGCAGTGTGAGATTTGGCATAGTTAAAGTTCATATAAAGACGGAGAGCAAAAAGATGAAATGTATGTATAATATGTGTTACAAATAGATTAAACAATGCTTTGTTCTTATTAGACAGTAGGATTTCCAGTGCCAGATTTTATCTGACGGTTAATACATTAATATATCAATGTAAAACACATATTACTCTTTGGTCGAACAGATGTTTATGGATGCGTTCATACGTTCATAATGAATTCAATTCCTAAAAAAGTAGCTACAAATTTAATAGAGTAATTGAACGTTACCTCGGGATTTTAGTGAATTTTCACTAAACATAATATTTTGTCTTTGTGGTTTTACTTTTGTTTCCATAGTCATTTCGGTATTGGTTTTTTTTTAGTGAGTTTTCTTTAAAAAAAAATTCACTAATATAAGGAGATCGCGACTTTTTCATTTGGACAAATGTCTTCAAAAGAGCGCGAACTGGCCCCACTAGAACACATTTATATATATATATATATATATATATATATATATATATATATATATATATATATATATATATATATATATATATATATATATATATATATATATCACACCAATAACTCAGAAAATAATAGGCGGGTTTTGATCATATTTAGTGAGTACCTTACTTTTACAAGTGGCTTGGATAATTTCGTTAGTTAGGAAAATCGTACCAGTTTTTCCTGGAAAATTTCAGGTTTTCTTCCGAAAAAAATGTATACCTAGGGAAATAACAAATTTCTGGGAACCAAATCTGGTAGGCGGCGTTATATTATTGAATGTGAATTACACACGAAAATTTAGATACATATTAAGTATATATGTACTTTGAATATTTTGAATTTTTAGCAAATTTTAGTGTAAAATATATGATGTAAATTATTTTTGTTTTTTGAACAAATCACTTTTGGGAACTTTTTTGTGAAGTTTTGTTCATAATAAATGTATAAGTTATTGTAAAAAAATAACTATTTCTCATTTTCGTGCAAGAAAATTGTTTAGCAAATTTTCGTAAAAAAGCATAATTTTCGTGTAACATTACTTTAACCAATTTTAATAAAGGAAATGGCAATTTTCGTTATAGACATTGTTTGTGGTTCATTTTCATGAACCCATTTTTTTAAATTTTTGTCTAAAAGATTTTTGTAGATAATTATATTTTAGCAGGTGATTTCGGAAATTTATTGTACTTTTTCAAACATTAATGTTATTTTGATTAAAAAATAAGGTACACTGTTACTGCTATAGGTAGCTTACACCAAATTTCATGCCTTTTATTTAAAAAAGGTATTTGCCATTAACATCATGTTAATGAAAATACACTACCATAACGCACTTGCTACATCCAGACTTTTATATATCTATTAGTTTTTTGGAAAGTAAACTATAGGTAGCACTAATTTTCTTCAGAACGTTTTAGTAAAATGTATTAAATGGTTTTTAATGTAAATGGCCAAAACCGCGATTCGAAACGTCAAAATTAACATGTTCTAGATAAAGTGCTTGAAACTAATATGGCTTATGTACAAAAAATGTCCTAAGAAGTGTGTTCTATAAAGCCTTCAGTTTCAGCTGCACCCGTAATTGTCCTTAATTTAACCTAATCATTTATGGCAGACTTTTTGTGAAGTGTTGGTAATAATAAATGTATAAGTTATTGTAAAAAAATTATTATTTCTCATTTTCCTGAAAGATAATTGTTTAGCGAATTTTCGTATAAAAACATAATTTTCGTGTAACATTACTTTAACCAATTTTAGTAAAGGAAATGGGAATTTTCGTTATAGAAATTGTTTGTGGTTCATTTTTATGCAAAACATTTATTTTTAATTTTTGTCAAAAAACTTTCTGTAGATAATTATATTTTAGCAGTTGTGTAAATAGGTTCGTTGCCCAAGAAAATCGGACCAGTTTTTTCGGGAACACTATAAGTTTATTTTCGTAAAATTATTGTACTTTTTCAAACAATAAAGTTATTTTGATGAAATAAGGTACACTGTTTCTACTATATGTAGGTTACACCAAAGCCCATGTCTTTTATTTAAAAAAGACATATTTGCCATTAAAAACATGATTATGAAAATCCACTATCATAACGCACTTGAAGAACCTCGGCGGTTCAGGGGTAAGAACGTGGGCCTCTGAACTTAAGGGTACTGGGTTCGATCCCAGGATATTCCTTTCACTTTTTCAGTACAAACTGTAAAATTAACATCAACCGAGGTTCTGGCATTGCATTTGAGCAAGTTGAATGTCTGCACGTTCCGCCCTTCGGAGGGGGCGTAAAGCCGTCGGTCCCGTGTCCATGCGATGTTGGGAACGTTAAATATCCCTACCCTCCTTACAGAAAGGCAGGGGTCCGGCAAAATTTCCACGATAGTGAGGTGAAACTGCTCCCTGGCGTCGGTGGTTGGCCATAGTCGCGGAAATAGGCCGATGTTAAAGAAACAAAACACACACA